>ML677361.1:19382784-19547116 GCA_007922305.1 Dermatemys mawii | reverse complement strand
CAGTGAGATTTGTAATCATTTCATGGATCTTCTGGTCTCACTCCCTATACGGGTGTGAATGTACTCTCATGCCAGATTACGGCAGAACTAAGCCACTTCCCAGAAGAATTTAAATCTTGTGAGTTTTGAGGTGGAGTGATGAATGCACTTTTTCATCCTTCTACTCAGTTTAGCCACGTGGATAATTTATGGTTGTAAAATGCTGCCCAGAGTTCACAAACTCTGCACTGGTTTAGTTTATTTACATTCTTTAGTTGGCTTGTCTAACCCTCAGGAGATTGTATGCAGGGTTTCTTTGTGACTTGAAGTAAAATATTTAAAGGGAGCAAAAAGGAGCTGAGGCTGGAATAACAGCCAATATGGAAAGTTAAACAGTGGAACCCATGTATAGCGAATTCAGATCAGCTGAAACTGTTTGTAGTGAAATAGATGAAAGGCCAGAATCTTCCATGCAAAAGATTTTGTCTGCAGGCCTGTGAAATGAGAGTAGCTGTTTAGTGTGGAAAAAATTGTTGGCTTTAAATGCTTCTATTGGGTACAAAGCCATTGGAAACTTGAAGTTGGTTCAGAAAGGGGAAGTAACCTGCTGTGTTTTAAAAATATATAGTATAATCAAAGAGTGAATGCTAATAGGCAGTGCTCTGGATTTCAGTTTAGCTTAACTTTGCTCTGTTTGCCATAGCTGCAGGAAACTGGTCAGCATGGCATTAAACTACTACAGGGTAGGTCTCTTGTAAAAAGTCCTGAAACCATTCCCTAGAGTTTTCCATATTTTATTACAGAGACAGGCAAAAGAGAAGCCGTTTTCATTCAATGGGAGGGTATAGGGCAGGGGAGTAGGAACCAGAACTCCTGGCTTTATTTCCAGCTCTGCCCCTCTCGTGTTTTGAGCTTGGGATTTAACATGTTTAACATGTAAAACATTTAACCTTGGTTCCTCCAGCTGCAAAATGGAGACAAGACTTAGCTCCCTGACAGGATATTGTGAGTTTCCCAACTGGCGCTATAGAACATCAGTGCATAAATAAGTATTACCTACATAAAACATTACAAGGGAGCAGTAAACCGTGTGGTACGCAGTGCAAAAGCAGACCTAATTGGCAACCACTCTTGTTTTCAGGAAGAGATGTCAGGAGAAAGCGTGGTGAGCTCAGCAGTGCCGGCAGCTGCGACTCGCACCACCTCCTTCAAAGGGACCAGCCCGAGCTCCAAGTATGTCAAGCTGAACATTGGTGGCGCTCTCTACTACACCACAATGCAGACCCTGACCAAGCAGGACACTATGCTTAAGGCCATGTTCAGCGGCCGCATGGAGGTTCTCACCGACAGTGAAGGTAAAGAGACATAGTTCATGTCACTTAGCGACTCATGGCAGGGAAAAAATAACCCTTCAATTTGATTGATCAACCCATTAGAAAATGGACAGTTGCAGTGAACAAGCTTATCCTAGCCCCAGGCTTCTCTAAGGCATTCGTTGTTGGTTTGTTACTATGGCTAGCAAACTATTCAGCTGAGAGAAGCCATGAAACAGGAAGGATTTGAATCTTATTTCTCTAAAGCCATGATCCTCCTCTTGTTTAGATTATGGCAAAGTCAAAGGCTCTGATCAGACCCAGCTGAATACACTTTTGCTTCCTTCTGAAACACTGAGATGAAAAGTACTCTGTTAGAGGGACTGCGTGAAGTGGTTAGCCCAAGGGCTTAGGAGTCAGGACCTGCGTTTTCACCCTAAGGCTGAAAGGTTAATTGACTTGTTTGGTTTCTCTGTCTGTAATATAGAGCTAAAACTTTCCTTATGAGGGTTGTGTATTAAGCGCTTTGGGGATCCTTGGATGAAAAGGGATGTAACTTCATTTTTCATGTGAGCTTACATATTGTTGAATTCTAGAAAACAAACCAGTTAGGAAACAATAAAGAAGCCACCTGTACTGAAGTTACTAACAACTAATTATGAATTTCTTGCATCTGAATAAGTATGATGATAGTAATTTACAAGGGCATATATGAGAAGCAAAAAACTACAAATCATCCGTAAAAGCAGCTATTTTGGCTCTCTTTAGTTAAGTCCATCTGCAAAGGGATAATTCAGAATGTTCTGAATTACGCTTTTTTTAAAAGGCAATCTTCCTTCCCTGCCACAAGGACATGGACTGATTATCTTTTAAAAAGTCATAGGAGAAAACACGATCTTTTCAGATGTACTAATTGTGTTAAGATGCAAAAGAAGTTTCATCATCTGTGGGCTGTTCAAAACTTTTAGCCCAGTTTGATATAAACATTGCCACAGTGTGGGAGTACCACTGACTTCAATTGCAGGCACAGCTTTCTATTTGTGTTTTGGCATTTTGCCCATTATCTGACCACTCCCAGGTTTGCAGATTTATACACACATTGTCTTTAACAATAGTTCATTAGTAGACGGATCTTAGAGGTTGAAAACTATCTTCTGTTGTTTAGCTTGTTAGTGTATTGAGTGTTTGAACTTGTCTTGAGGATGGATTACGTATTGCTCGTCAACTGGAGCAACTGAACTTCATTTTCAGTACCATAATATGTCTAGTCTGTGTTTAGAGCTGGGGAGAAATAAGTTATGGTTTAAATAAGGCCCTCTTGACAGTTTTCTTGTGAGAGCAGGAAGTGGATTTGCAGCCAACTTGTGAGAAATACAGCACAATTTCATACACAAGTATTACCATTTTAGCTAGAGTTCCATCTCTAAACAATGGGGGAAATATTCAAATTTGTTTTAGTTTTTGTAGTGGCTTTTGCAAGTGTTCAAGTACTATACAGAATTCTAAACCCTAAGGGATCAGTCTCCTCACCACAAAAATTCAGGGATCTCTGCAGTCAGACATTACAGCTGTTTAACCGTGCACAATTACGCTACCTGACAGTTTAGGGTAGAAAGCAGAGTCCCTCTTGCATGGAAAATGCAGCGGGAATTGTAGGTAGGTAAGTAAGAATATAATTATCCAGGCTGGTCATGCTTACTTTTGAAAAGTGTCTCATGGGATCATTACCAGCCCTAGGGCTGTTCTATTACATTTCACCTACCACACTGTACATCTACCAGCACAGCCCATAAGGCCAGTGGAACATTGGTTCAGCACCGATCCAGAAGGAAGCGTGCCAGCTACTCAATCTCATTTACTTCCAGGTTAATAACAGCCCTAGAATGCTAATCTACTGAATGTAATTCATCACTCTAGTTCTTTTGCATCGGTTTTAGAAGTTCAGCAGTGGGCACTGAATCAAAAGAACGATTATCGTGTTAGACAAACATTAATCCTCACACTATCCCTCTGAGTAGGGAGAGCCCCTTAACTTCTCTGTGTTTCCTCATCTGTAAGCTATTTATCCAAGGCCACACAGCAAGTGAGTTTGAACTGTGATTAAAACTATGCCCTTGCACTGTCCACTCATTCCTAAACAAATGCCGCCTAATGCATGGTCTCAGAGCTCCACCCAGAATGCTCTGGATGGATACAGTACAAATGCTATTACAATATGTCCTTAAAATAGAAATCCACTTTTCTATGTGTGGACAGATTCTCACTTCTGCAGGGAGGGGAAAATTGAAAGTACTATTGCTAAGGGAATACAGCCATCTGGAGCTGGCCCTGTTAGCATACCATGTGTGCTTTGCTGTGACTCCCACAGTTCGTGGTGTACGAATGCCTCTTTTGCCAATTTGTCCTGATATTTCAGGAGGATTTTAGCACTTCTTGCACATTGGAATGAGATCCCCCTGCTGGAGTAACTAATGTTTTATCTTCCACTGCCTGGTATTACTTGGAAGTGTTAATGGAAACCAGCACAATAGATTCATAGTGTTTAAAGGAAACTACTCTTATCTGAAAGCCTTCAAATACAGTACTGTGTTCTTCAGTCACGCCCAAAATAGGAAGTGTTTTTCAGGAAAAGCAAGTAGATTCTTTGAAAAAACTACAGTGTAAAGTTTTAAACTGGTGGAGCATTTCACACTGAGAATCCTGTTCTTTCTAAGTAAGAGATCATATGGCCCCTATCACCATAAAATGACTTCTTCCAACCCCTGATTTACAATAGAAATAATATACATCTCCTCATCCTGGAGGAGAAATGGCTACAGTTATGTCGCTATGCATGTAGATTCTTTTCAGTTTACAGATTTAATCTGCAAGATAAAGAAATCTGCAGATTTAAAAATCTGCATCCTACTGGAGTAGTAGGAGAAAGGTTGGCGGCCTTTGTGGGAAACTGGTGTCTTTCCCCAGAGGTCTCTGTGTAGCATGAATTCCTAGTCTCCCCAGCTGTTCTAAAATATGCATTTTTAGATTTTAAAGAGACCAGATTTAATTAGTCTGCTTTAAACAAGAGTCTCATGAAGACCCCACGTAATTTAATTCCAAGATATTTTGTTGTTTAAGACTTGGATAAAAGGAACTGCTTGCCTTTAGTATCAGTGTTTGGAAACAATCACTTTCAACTGTTTGTGTAACAAAAGTTAAACTCCTATATTCCCCATTGTGTCTATTTATGGCTCCTGGGGATATTCATCCTGCTTGAGTAGTGGATCCCAAAACTTTCTGTAAAACAATGATTATTAAAATACATGTTTATAAGGCTGCAAACTACAGATGAAACTGCTTTCTTAGCTCTGCAGCAGCCAGGCTGAGTGGGTGGCAATGGGGTTCACTTTCCTGTTAATAGTTCCTTTTTGCAATACATTTTGGCTGACTAGTAAGAACAAAAGCACCTGTGAAGTCACATTGATGGAGTTGCTAAAAGTGGTGCAACCCAGCACCATTTTGCACTTTAAAACATTCTCGCATCCTTGCTGCAGCTGCCTGGGACATTAGGAAGTTGGCATTTCTACAGGTTTACGGATAGGAAAACCAAAGCAGAAGTTAACTTTTCCAAGTCCAGAGAAGGAGTCACAGCTGGGATGAGAACTGAGGAGTTATTGACTCCCAGTCCTGTACCCAGAATGCATCTATTCTCCCTATACCATCCCCCTATGCAACTCCAATACATTAAGTCACTGGCTTAGTCTGTGGTAGCTCTCTGGTTTTGGAGTAATGTACTAGGAACCTAGGGTGGTTACACAGACCAGATTTACAGATGCTTGTTACGAATTGACAAAGGAATCAAACTACAGATTGTCCCCAATTACTGGGCATAATACACCATATATAGGGGGCACAGCAGAAATGAGGACGACTGGCCGCTGCAGCAGTTCCCAGGACAATGCCATTCCACTGTACGGAGGAAAGGGCACAGAAAACACTCCCCCCGAAGCTGCAGTCCTAACCAGACAGCACCTCTGTAAAGCAGAAGTATAAGGGGGAAAACCCAGAAAAGTGCACAGTAGAATGCTAGTGAATCTCTCTTGCTAATTAGGCCATCAAAAGGAAAGGCCTACGTTCAACTCAGCGTCCAGAGAATTAACCAAGTCATCAGAGTTTTATTAGTAATTTCATTAATTCAAGCCACGTGGTACATGCTTTACCCTACTTTTCCCTTATTTGTCTAAAATATGAGTCCTTCTCCACAAGCGTTTCCTGAGTACATTCTTGAGTCAAAGCCCGTAAAAATGGCCTCCTGTTTATGGAAACTTGAACTGGACATTCCATAATACCTTTCTGGGTCCTTTGGTCTGCCTCAGGAGAGGGACTGCTGTTGTGTGGAGATGAAATATGAGCTTCTGGTTCAGATTAAGGGTGCCGTGTAGTCTATTGTAAGGTGTGCTGAAGCTTTGTTTCCCTTTCTCTCTGGTATATCTACCCAGTACTGGTGAGTAATGGCTTTTTAGCAGGTGGTTTCGTAAAGGAAATGCTACCGTGTGTAGAACTCTCTCACGTGTCACTTGTACTACTCGCATATATACTCAATTACATCTTCAAAGTACCTGAAAAATATTCATCTGCTAAGCAATCTGCTGTTCCTGTTCAATGCCTGTTGGGAATAAGGAAGATGAAATGGGATTCTGCATGAGCATCCATGTCTCACTCACCTCTTGGCTTCCTTTTTACCCTTTGTGCATGACTGGGGACAGCAGGGCTTTTTTCAACACAAATATGTCATTGTTTTTTTAAAAAATAAAGCATCTGGAGCAGCTGGCACTCCCAAGCCCCCTTTCTGTACCTGTGTGCGGGATGCGGAGGGGAAAGCATTTCATCAGGGCCCTGTAGGGGATGGGAGAAAATAAGTGTTCTTTAAAACAACAACAATCTTTCCTGCATGCTACGGGGGAAGTCATCTGTCCCATAACAAACACTAAATAGCGCTCAATGGGGATTTTGCTTAGGTTATCCGTTCTTATTTGTGCACAGAAAGGACTGTAAGGCATGTGAGAGCCAGCTGGAGCAGGTACGCCTGAGTTCTGTCCCTGGCTCTGCCCTTGACTGCTTGTAGATCCCTCAGTACATTGCAGTAAAACACCCGGGGCTGGCCTGGGTCAGCTGACTTAGGCCAGGACTGTGGGGCTGTAAAACTGCTTGTGTAGATGTTTGGGTTAAGGGACCCACCCCGCAGGACCTCAGAATGAGAGTCCCAGCCAAAACCAAACATCTCCCCTGCAATGTTATAGCCTCAATCTGAGCCCCAACAGCCCAAGTCCACTGACGGCTTAGTGCAGTGTAGACATATCATTAGACTCCAGTTAGCTCCCTGGGAATCCTTTTTTGCCTTATTTGACTGTCTCTTAGCTGCAGTTATAGAAAATCTGCCCCAGGGGTTGTGTGTATTGGGAGCAGTCAGGGGTTGAAGTATCTAGCCAGTCCAAAAGTGCAGACAGGATTCCAGGAAAAGGAGTTGGGGAGAAAACAGAAAAACCAAGTTTAATTTGATGGTGGGAATTTTGTTTTGCTACCACTTCAGCTATCTGATGATCAGTGGCTTGGGAGTTGAAAGACAGAGGGAGGAAGCTCACTGTGCCTCCCAGCACAGGCCCTTGAAGGAATGTGGGGGGAAGATAGACACACAGAGAATTCCCTGTAGAAGTACAGCCTGCTGCTGTTCCAGCTGCCAACTCAAGCAGCAAGATGGGTGATTTTGGAGCCTCTCAGCAAGATGTGCTGTGCACCCACGTGAGGCAGTGTTCTGGAGAGAGGCTGGGGTTGGGAGTAGGGAGGGTGTGGACTCTGCCTAAGTCTTTCCCTTCCCGCTGTTCAGCTGTACCCTGCTTTATCCCTCCCAGGCTGGATTTTGATCGACCGCTGTGGCAAACACTTTGGGACAATATTAAATTACCTGCGTGATGGGGCCGTGCCTCTTCCCGAGAGCCGGAGAGAGATTGAAGAGCTGCTGGCTGAGGCAAAGTATTACCTGGTTCAGGGTCTGGTGGATGAGTGCCAGGCAGCTCTACAGGTAGGTGCATAGTCTTTAGCATGGAGCTAGTGAGACGCCTGGTCACGTGCCAGTGGCTTGAGCGTGTTCCATCAGCCAGCCTTTTCTTATGCCCTCAGAGCATTTCCTCTGATTAATCCCACTTCCTGTTCTCAGGAAGCAGAGAGGAATCTGTCCCTGCCCCTTTGCTTGATGTGGATAGTTAAGGCTGTAAGGAGTTAGGAAAGATCAAGTATTTTTCTGGACAAGTAGTTCTTTTCTTGGTGTGTAATTAACTTAAAACATGGCACCATGGGATTCCAGGTATATGTACGTCTCAGAAATCAGATCTGGTTAGCTTACAAATAAAGATTGTTAAAACTGCCAGCACCGCAAACACCCTTGGGATCTCAGTGTCCGGTTGGTCTCTTTTCTGTTCACACATTATCAGAATAAGATTCCACAGGCCTGCTCTGTGACCCTAACGCCCTGGTGGAGTGCTGATGGCAGAGAGGTGTAGTGAAAGGCATAAGGTGCTTTTCTCCCCCAGGAGCAGCAGCTGGGGTCAGAGCAGTGGGTCTTGGAGTTAACTGTCCCACGCATCTCCATAGGTTGTTAACTCCTCTGAGCCATTGTTCGTTTCAGGCTCTCTGCAGACTCAGGCAGGCATCATTACATCAGTTATGCTCAGATCACATTTTTTATATGTGTGAGGTAAGAGCCTTTGTAGTCAGATGACCCCAGAAGGCAGGACCTTAGGCACAGGCCTATGGTGCATTAATGCAGTCCTGGAGATGTAGCCCAGACTCCCCAAAGCACCCCAGCAGCTCTTCTTGTACCTCTTCCCCTCACTGTGGGGGTAAGGTGGGGAAGCATGTAATGTCCCTGTACCCCAGTATGTCCACACAATGGAACATAGCTGTCTCATGGGGTCAGCTCTCTGCTCTATCAAGTCCTCTTGGTTCAGACAACGGTGAGCCACCACTCCCTTCTGCATCACTGTAGCTAACCCCAGGCTTAGTCGTGAGAGAAGGCTTGATGGCCTCCTGCATTATGTTCAAAGGCCCTAATGTAGATTTCCATTCATCTGCTGCATTTGACGGACTGTCTTGTTTCAGCAGAACAAAGATGCATACGAGCCATTCTGCAAAGTACCAGTCATCACTTCTTCTAAGGAAGAGCAAAAACTTATAGCAACATCCAATAAGGTAAGAGGGAGCAGGCTGTGCTTCATCCCGGGGGGAAGTTTGCCCCCCGATTGCAGCAGCTCACCAGGCAGATTGACAGCTGATTCTGCGGAACGTGGCCCATCAGTTTTCAGAAACTGAAAACTTGTACTTGGTCTCTCAGCAGCCTAGTTATTCCATCTGAATTAGAAGTGAAACAGCTTTTCAGTGAGGTCTTTAAATGGGTCTGCATCTTACAGTGGAGGCCTTCTCTGCCTTATGTATTCAAATCAATTTGGTAGGGAGGACAGGTTGACTTAGCGCATCAATAGGGGGCTATAGAGCCTTTCACCTGTCTTACCAGCCCACTAGTGACTGACACTTGCCTGACATGAAATGTCAGTGGCTCCAGTTCCTAGTAGACTGTTAGGCACTCTCCTGCCCGCTATCCCTCCATCGCTGCAGGCATTAATTGGGGGTCTCAGGACTGGAATGGCCATGGAGAGCCAACTACGATCTGGTCACTACAGCCCACGGAAGTCAGGGTTAAGGCATGCTGTGGGGGAAGCTTGTGCTGTACCTGCCCTGGGGACAAAGACCTGCCTACAGGGCTGCCACGCTAGCACCATGTAGCGGCCTCAGAGTCACTTCCACAAACAAGAGGTGTAAGCACAGTACTGTCACTTATAGACCCCCTTCAGCCACTGGGCCATGCCTGGAACTAAGACTGCAGCTGTACTAGAGCCAGTAAATTGTGCTCTAATGGTACTTCCTCTGTTTTTTTTCCAGCCAGCAGTAAAGTTGCTGTATAACAGAAGTAATAACAAATATTCCTACACCAGGTAACACTTCTTCCACTATTATTAAATGTACAGTTTCAACTGGAAATAAATAGTGTGAAACCAGATTCAAGGAGAATGGGCTTTCCCCTTTACTGAATGTCAGACGCAGTAAGCCTTTTTCCTGCATCGTTCGTGGTGTCCCTGCCACTGGGGTTAGAAATGAATACCTCTCCAGTGAAAGCCAAGTGCACACTTGCAGCAAGAGCGAGCTTCCTCTAATACCTGGATGTGACCTGCTGGGGTTCCATGCAAGATGATGCCCTGTCTTCTGCATGGACTGCAGCGTTCTTACCCCCAGAGCTGGCAGTTGGCCGGGGCTCAGAGGGCTCTCAGTTGGGCAGGCGTGGTGGCTCGGGTCTTGTCCTCCTGAGTGATGGTATCTAGCTCATGACAGCACTGGCCCAATCCAGCTAATGCCAAACATTAGTAGCAGGAATAGGTTAGTTGAGGGATGGATCCTGATGCGGTTACTCCCAGTACCAATGCTGTATTACACACTGCATCTTCTCCACTGAAGGCCAATCACCCTTCAGCTGCAGGCTGTCTCCTAATACAGTGAGTGTTTTTTAGTGGGATGAAGCAGCCCTAGAGCTCAAGTCTAAACACAACCTTGGTGGCTGGTACAGTAAATAAAGGGAGGCAGGACATCTAGACCTCCAGCTGCCCAAATCTCCTTAGTAGTTGACATTTCCTCTGCATACATCCACTCTGTTTGACTGATGCCCTGTTCTCTGGCAGTAATTCTGATGACAACATGCTGAAGAACATCGAGCTATTTGATAAGCTGTCACTGCGGTTTAACGGGAGAGTCCTCTTTATCAAGGATGTGATAGGAGATGAGATTTGCTGCTGGTCTTTCTATGGACAGGGGCGTAAGATTGCTGAGGTCTGCTGCACCTCCATTGTCTATGCTACTGAGAAGAAACAGACTAAGGTAGGGATAAAACTCAGTTGTGCTACCTGGTAGCTCCTGTACAAGTAATACCCTGAACCTCTCCCCTCCCTAGAGCATCCACAATACCTTCTAATGAGGAGAGGGCAGAGAACAGTCAAACAAATAAGTTCTGTGGGGCAGGGATAATCTCATGCTTGTACATTGCCTAGCACATAGGGTACTAACTTTCAGATGCTATCACAATACAAATAAATGCAAGTTCTGATCTTTAAACCCACTCGTGCACTCACCCAGGTTCACTTATTTAGCTGTATAAAGATACTACATGAAAACCAGTAGTATTCTGTTCACGTACAATCTTACCTTGCCCAGAAAGAATCTGTCTTTGCATCTGCCTTTTTGTGGTAATGGCTCAGATCTGAGAACACGGGATGGTGGACATCTAGGCTGAAAGCCAGCAGGTGGAGCACAAAAACATAGATCTTTAAGAATTCCTCTTAAAATCTTGTAACTTTTTTGTAAGATTTCACACTTCCTGCAGAGTACCACCACCCAAGAAGAATGGAGAGGATTTCTTACATACCAAAGGGTACATAAAAACTGGAGGGCTAGACTGAAGTTTAAGGCAGCCTGGAATGAGTAAGATTGATTTTGCTTCTCCTAAACTAGCTGTTTTGGACACCCAGGTGGAGTTCCCAGAAGCCCGAATTTATGAAGAGACACTGAACATTTTGCTTTACGAGGCTCAGGACGGACGAGGACCCGACAATGCGCTTCTGGAGGCTACGGGAGGGGCAGCGGGCCGCTCTCATCACCTGGACGAGGACGAGGAGCGGGAGCGCATTGAACGTGTGCGAAGGATTCATATTAAGCGCCCAGATGACAGGGCACATCTTCATCAGTGAGGAGTGAGACGCGCAGACTGGGAAAGCTGTGGCCTGGCCTGTTTGCTAAAAACATTATTTACAGTTGATGACCAGTCAACTTATTTATGTTCAGTGATGTCTATAAAATTACATTTTATACCAGACTAGATTTTGGAGTATTTAACCGGCTGTAGAGCTATTGGAGGAATAAAGAAGGTATCAAAGGGTCAGATCAATGCATTTGGGGTAATGTGTCTGAATTTTCAGCACTCTTCTTCCTGCTGTTTTGTGGTTAGAGAGGAGTGTTCTTGTCCTTCTGCCTTTTAGTATTTATTCTGTACTTTCTCTAGGATTTTCAAAGAGCTGTCCACCTTCCCTACAGCCCCACATTTACTCCATCCCACCTGAACCTACTGTACATACAAAATGCTATTGTGTGCCATGGTGATGCTAAAGAAACTAACCCCATCTGCTTCAGTATTTTCCCCACTCTCCTCCCATCTGGACCTTTAAGGGGAAGGCACCTAAAATAGAAATGCTTCAGTCTAGCTTTCAGAAGGCAAGTTTCTAGGAGCGCTGGCTTCCCTGCAGAATAGAGTTGCTTTGTGTAGTTTGAAACAGACTGCAGTGGTACTGGTTCAGAACCAGACCTGCTCCGCTACTAGATCTTGCTTGTTGGCACTGACTCTAGTTTTGTTGTTTAGTGCTGACAGTAACTCAGACTTGAGTTCAAAATTCAGAAAGTAGGTTAAAGTGAACTGGTTATTGCATCCCCCACCTTGTTTAATGGTAATGGTTCAATGAAATTAGTGTACTAGGGAATAGTGGAGAACCCCCAGCTTCTTTATGGTGGGCCTCACAGATGGGAGATATTTATGATTTCTGTAAATGGAGGGTTAGGAAAAAAGCTAGACTTCAGTAACATTTTGCCTAAGGGATCTGGGATATCTATTGTAATCAGTCACAGTTTAACATTTCTTCTTAAAGCCAGAGTGTAATTCAAAGGTTCCTGCTAGATTAGTGTTTTTCTACTTTCTCCTGAATCAACAGGAATGCTTTCTTTACAGCTGCCCTAGATGACTCCAGCGTGGGCCACTACTAATACCCTATAATCCCCATCTAAAAACAGAGCTAATTCGACCTTTGCTCATGGCTTGAGTTCTAGAAGTGATAGCAGGAGCTTTAGCTGTAGTGCTGTTATACTGCTGACAATGGGGGAAGAAATGGGTGGACATCCCTTTAAGTGTCAGCATCTCCAGCTATACTTCACTGTCTCTATCACAGCATACTCTAAGCCACCTGGAAGAAAATGGCTATAATAATCTATAGAATACCATATAGACCTTTTCACATTCTAAGATTGCTCTTCTGTTGCAAATAATATGTTTTATCTACCTCCTCGTCTCTTGTTGCATAGTAGAGAGTCAAGAAGAAGTGATGGTAAAGGTTCATATATTATTCAGAGGGAGTGGATATTAAAAATAATAGCCAGAATTAGTTCTAATGAGTTTTGGAAGGAATATA
The DNA here is from genome assembly GCA_007922305.1 of Dermatemys mawii. NCBI lineage: Eukaryota > Metazoa > Chordata > Testudines > Dermatemydidae > Dermatemys > Dermatemys mawii. Next base: position 19,534,515 of record ML677361.1, on the reverse strand, counting down.
AAGCCTCATGCTTCAGGGATTTGAAGGAGACTGTCACAGGGGGCAGATTGTCCCTCATCTCCTGTTGTAGAGTTTCTTGCAGTGTCTGCTGATGCAGCTGATGTTAGCCCCTTTTGGAGTTTGGACTAGCTGGACCATCTGTCTGATGCAGTAGGGTGATTCCTGTTTTCCAATAATGTGGCTAGCATGAAGTCTGACAAAAGTAATGGTTATACTGTAAAATTAGTGTAGCTATGGCTAGAGTAGACCCCATGATGTCACTTAGCATTTCTGAGAGGAATATTAGTTTTAAACAATGAATGGCATTACTGTCTTGGTTAGCATTGCTCCTCTAATATTTTGTAGGAATGGTATAAAGCCCTTTGTACATGTGCTTGTAGGGATTACTGTACAGTCAATATTATGATATGTTTATTCAATGGTAGATCAGTCTGCTATAGTTTAAATACTTCAAGCCAAGGAAAGTGAGGTGGAAACTGCTTTTCTGAGGCAACTATCAATCAGCCAAAGCTGATTTTCATGGTACAGCTCTGTTTATAGGGCCTGTCTTCTAGACCCTCAAACTACTACTAGAAAGTTAATACTTTTTATGTGAAGAGGTCACTGTGGTAAAGCTAGTTTCAAACCAAACAGTTTAGCATTTTGAACTACCACTGAGATGTGGGCTTAAAGTGCAATCATATCAATGTTGTGTATGGAGATACTGTAATAACTCCTCACTTGTCTAATAACACCTCACTTGTCTAATATTGGAGAAGTCCTGCTAGAGTCTGGTATTTAAGCAGAGCTATTCATTTTAATCTCAAGTTTGTACTGGCCCAGAAAAGGGTCTATCTGTCCTGGGTACATGTGATTTTTGATTCCTAAAACTCTTGTCACAGTGAAGGAAGTTATTGTCCTCCCCAAACTTTAGTGTTCAGTTAGGGGGGAGGGCCTGATAAAAACAAGCTCTGCTGCATCCCCCCCCCCAAAAAAAAAAAAAAAAGCCTCTACTCTAATGCATTGCACATTTCTCTATTTTCAGTACCCTGTACTTTGAGATTTTTCATGCTGAAGAATTTAGCTCTGCCTTGTTTGCTAAAAACACAGCCTACTACTGTTACAGGGATGTTGTGTAGAAGAATGACTAACCTGAAATCGATACTTGCTGTCAATTGGTCTGATCTCTGCCTCTAGTCTAGTGAACCAAGCCAGTTATGTTTCCTTGGTACAGGTAGCTTCCTTCTCAGTCAGGAATGTATAGCGCTAACAAATGAAAATACTATTGTGATAAGCTCACAAAAGAAGGAAATAGTCTTGTAGGGCTGTTACAGCTTTAGCTTAGTATAAATACAGTAGCTTATGTTTGTATGTGGTGGTGGTATAATTTAACCAAAAACGCTTTCCCGACCCACCACCTTTTCGAATGACTAAAGGTAGCATGTCCCCTTTTTAAAGAGCTGTTAAGTTATATTAACAGAGCTTAAGCAAAGAAGAGTTTTTTTAAAAGCCATGTTAGTCAGAAGGGAGGATTGAGTTTGACAGCAGGTCAGTACAGTCATGGTTTAGCCCTCTAATTGCCTTAATTATGCAATACAAGTGTACCATTGTCGTGTGTCTGATCAAAAACAACATGCAGTGGGTGATCTGATCTGACTGTAGTTATAGATGGGGCCATGACCTCAGAGGGCCTCCCTCACACAGCAGCATACAACAAAGCATCCTCTATAGTACAAAGCTTATGAAATAGTGTAGAAGTTGCAACAAAGCCTTAATTGTGCTGCAGACTATTAAAAGCACCAGCCAGGGCCTGAAGACCAGCAGCAAGGTGACCTTTAGAGTATACCAGAAGCCTTGATTAGAACCCTTTAGCTGTTAGCACAGTTCATCTTTAGCATAGTTCAGACATTGACATGGCAGCCTTAGTGGAAGCTTCACTGTCCTAAAATAGATCTCCCCTGACAAAAACAGCTGGCTTGGGACAGTTACACTCACAGGTTTTCAATACCATCCTAAGTAGTACACTTTTCTAGAGTGAGCTGTTCTTTGAACAGCCTCAATGTCAAGGGAAAGCCTTTACAATCTTCATGAGGTGAAAAGATGCAGTTTTTATGTAACTAAGGTCACCCCTCTTTGGTAACAAGCAATATCTTATCAACCAGCAGTTGCAAGAGAGCAAGTCTAAGGGCATCACTTTCAGGCTCATGCCCAGCTGTCATTGTTTCCAGCATACACTGTGAGCAGTAATACTGACAATACAGAGTGCAGCTGGTCAAGTTATTCATGAAAATGTCATGTCCTTTAAGGTAAAGCAGCAAAGCTCAGAGCTGCACTTTGTTTTTAATCTTAAGGCTGTTCACTGAGTGTTCTCTGTTCCCTGCATTACACTGAACACATGGCAGTAGTAAGCTTATCTGCTTTGTACAATCACCGACTTTGTATAGCTATGCACAAAAAGCTTAAGCTGGATTCTTATGTATGGTTGTGTATGCCATATGTACTGTAGTTTGGTTTCATTATATGCAAAATAAATTAGAAACATTTCACATTTACATCCCTATTGATCGTTAAAACTGTTGCTCTTTAAAACTGTTCCTCATCTGGCTGGCTCCTATAGCAAGTGCCTTTTTAGGGGAAGCTACATCATGTTCTAGTGTCCCCCTAGGTGGCTTGTTTTACCTTCCAATACTGATTGTAGTTGAATAGCTGGTTAATCCAGACTCTTCCCCCTTCAGAGTACAGCAGCAGGATTTAGAAGCAGCAAGTCAAAAGAGATGCAGTTTGTGGCTTCAGGACATCCCAAGCAGATTGTGGCATTTTCCGTTTCAAGGGAGAAAGAGGTGGTGTACTTTGCCTCAGCCTGAAGCAGCTTAGGGAGCGCTGAGCTATTAAGAACTATCTTTAACATCTGCAGAGCCTGGAGAAGAGGGAAAGGAAAAGAAATACTCCTTCACCCCCAGCCCCCACTGTTACCACCACACACTACCTGAGCTAGAAGAGTAGCCCTGATTGTGCAGCGCCAAGCACCGCTCCTGCCAGCAACTGCATTCATCCCTTCTGAAACTGCTCAACTTGTTTTCATTTGTGGACCCCTAAACATTTTTCCATTTGAGGTACAGACCCCTTGGGCAATCTCAGGGGTCTGCAGATAACAGGCTGAAAACCACTGCTCTACCAGATTTGCTTTCTGAATAGCTTGAGAAGGTAGTTTTGTCTCAGTGAAAGGAGGCTGAAGGCTCTGCAAGTCAAGGGATTGTGCCTTGTTCAGAAACAGACGACTTGGAAAAGGTTCAGAAAAGGGCAACAAGAGTGACTAGGGGTATAGAACAGCTTCTGTATGAGGAGAGACTAATAAGACTGGGACTTTTCAGCTTGGAAAAGGAGACTAAGGGGAGGAATATGCTAGTCTAAAAAATCATGATTGTGGAGAAAGTAAATAAAGTAGTGTTATTTACACTCACAAGAACTAGGGGTCACCAAATAAAATTAAGAGGCAACAGGTATAAAACAAACTTTTCTCCCCACACAATGCACAATTAGCCTGTGGAACTCCTTGCCAGAGGATTGTGTGAAGACAAAGACTAACAGGGTTCAAAAAAACAACTCTAGATAAGTTCCATCAATAGCTATTAGCCAGGATGGACAGGGATAGTGGCCCTAGCCTCTGTTTGCCAGAGGCTGGAATGGGCAACAGGGGATGAATCACTGGATCATTTCCTGTTCTGATCATTCCCTCTGGGCCACCTGACATTGGCCACTGTCAGAGGACAGGATACTGGGCGAGATGACCCTTTGGTCTGACCCAGTATTGCTGTTCTTATATACTATTGGTTCAGCTCAATTCAAAAGTCAAAGAATGTTTTTCCCCCAATCTTTTATTTTCATTTCATTAGTTTCCAGTGCCTTGTACAGTGCACTGTGTATAGCCATTAATATACACAGCATGGAGAATGACTCCAAGATTGTGTCTGTGGTAGACACAAACGGGTCAGAAAGAAAGCTGGGGGAATGAGGTTTCCAGATGAGCAGCCTCAACGTAGTACTACGTTAAGTAAAAAGAATGCGTTGCCAGCCTTATGCCTGCTGTGTTCAGAGCACACACTCACTCTGCCCACTTAGTCCCTGGTGCATCACTGTGAAGTCTAGCTATGCTGGCTTTGAAGGCTCACAGCCTTTATGTGGGCAGAGGTGATTCCAGACAATACTGCCACCTTTGCCAGCCTTCAGTTTGTGTATTACTCCTGGTTAGTACAATGAATTGCACATTGACCCCTACTCAGGAGCCAGGAGAACCCTTGTTTTTGCTCAAAGGGTTTCTTGGATGACTAAGATCCTAGCTTTGTCTTTACTTACCCAGTAAGTTAGGTTATTTTGCATGTTACAGAATTTCATCTTTTGGGTTAAACAGATTTATGAAATTTAGTATTAGTGACTAGAATTTACATCAATTGGAATGTTACAGCAACATAATGGAATCTAGAGTTAGCTACAGTTTAATATTATAGAATATTTTTAGATTAAAAAACCCAAAGAAGCTGAAAAGATGCAGGTGAACTCAAATCAGTCTTATGGCAGCAGAAAGCTTTCAGCTGGAAGATGTCAGTGCTGATCTCATCCAATGGGTCCTTTCCGTTATGAGCAAAGATGGTGATAAGCAAAGCAGGGATCCCTGTTCACCATCAGGACTTTGTTCTGGTTGACACCTGTGATAAAAGAAAGGCGGCATTAGCTATTTTATTCCAGTGCAGATCTTCCCCAAGGCTGGGATGTCTGCGCAGAACTACTACCCCAGTGCAGCCAATCAGACGACCAAAAGTGCCAGGAAGCACATTATGCTACATGCACCTCTGGGGATCAGCAAGAAAAGTGAAGTGATGCACCCAGGTGCTTTAGTTACAGCTGAATAACCTACTGGCACCCAGACCCAGCTTCTTCTCATGGAGAAGAGAGACTGACAACATACCTACTGCCATCTTTCAGCTTTAAATTATGTTGAAGTGTTGCTTAACATGCTGGCAGCATTGCCTTTGAAACCGTTTGAGAGAGACTCCTACTTTTCACTATATAGGGTTCATTTGCTAACTGGTTGCCAGGAGACATTTGGGCTGGTGGAGGAAAAATTCTCTTTGCTCTGGCTTGTTAGTCAGTCTTCCTGCTCTTCTCTACCCAAATGCTAACAAGAGTGGGGAAGTGAGTCCCTATTACCAGACAGTGTGAGGTCAGATTTATCCACCACTCTCTAGAGACTGGATAGGGCCTTAAAGACATGGCTGTGCTCTGGAAAGTAACTGCCAATGGAATTATTAGGTTCTTGCTTTCTCAGGGAAAACATGTAAAGGTTGCTTATTTCTTTCTAATCACCAAAGTCACAAACTCTCCCCAGGACCTGAGTTTCCAGCTGGGTTTGCAGGCTCACACATGGCTACCAGAGAGGAAGATTCTGCCGTCAAGTCTGATGAACAGTTCTGTTGCTGCAGAAGCCAGAAGCGAATCTAGCTCCCCCTCTATTGCCAGGTTGGCTCTGATGGGTTAACAGGAGGAAGCAGCAGTAAGAATATATAACTGAGGCGAGTAGGCAGGTCTCAGGGTATACAGAGTGCAGATCTACTGAGTAAGATGAGGCACAGTCATTTATCTGACCCCAATACTGTAATGCATAGACAAGAGGAAGTGACTAGTCCTGTTTTCCCAATGAACAGAGCAGACTCTGCTCATTTACGTCACCCATAGGAAGAGCGTTAGCCTCAGATGCTACTTAGAATCAGAGTTCTTGAATCAGGTCTTACCACTGTCAGGTGTCCATTTTTGGCTTTATAGATCTGAGGTTCCTGCCCAGTGGTGAAAGCTATCATCCCTGCTTTTCCAGAGCTGATGTGAAACTGAAGGCTGCAAGTACACAAGGGTGCATTACTGGTTATGTGCTTTCCTTACAATAGGCTTTACTTTAAGTTCCCCAGGCAGATCTCGTTAAGTTCCAAACCCCACAGACAGAAAAATCTCTGAACAATTGCACGTGTGCAACCAAGCCAGACCAGCAGTTTGATTTCTAATACACACTAGCTAATGAAGGAAAGGAAAATATAAGCATGCTAAACTAAGCAGCATGCCTGGCCTGGCAGGACTGAACAAGCGTAAATGCTGTATTACAACCGAAATGTAGTGGCCATCAGAAGGAAGATAAAGAGCAGGACATGTATCCACTGCATTCCAGTGGTTTCAGTCTAGGATTGATACACACCACCTCCTGGTCTTCTGAAAGCTCACAAGGCCTAAATACAGACTGACCTGGTAGCATTAGTCAGATGTTATCTGGAAGAAACTGCCTTTTCTCAATGTTTAGTGTCTCCAGAACCTGCTCCTGTCTCGCTGAGTGCAGCATTTTTCTGGAGTGATCTGGCTGGCACTCTGTCTATCCATTGGGCCAGCACAGCTCAATTTAAAGAAAACCCAGTCATTATGCTGCTGGCAGTTTAAGGTTCCTTTGTGATCTTGTCTTTGCAGTATGTTCAGTTAAAATGAACAGAGTGTCACCCGGTGATTATAGGACAGTCAAACAACTAGACTTGTTCCCATGGCAGGAAGCAGTTGTTTGGAAAGTATTGCATTTAAAAAGTTATTAAATTAAAAGCTCTTTTATAAGTAAAAACAGACACAGCTGTTTATCCAGCTAAACAGACATGCTGGAACCGGATGTTTACTACAGAGCAATATAATTCACACTATCATGAATACATTACAGAGTCCACTTGTATAGTGCTCAATCAGTTCAACCTGCTTCACCTACATTAACTAAGCCTGCAAAGAAGTCACTACAAAAGCTACTGCTGGGGAAGTGTTCTGTGAAACAATTACCTGAAAACCAGCTCCAGATTACTCTCCTAATGATCTTAAGTGCCAAATCCTGACCTTTGATGAGGTAAGCACATTGCATGATTAGATAGGCGTGGACTGCTGGGTCAAAAGATTTTAAATGGGAGAGCTCAGTGCCACATAATCCCTTTATAAGATGTAGCATGAATGGCAACATGGATGCTTACCTTCCCTGAACAACTTGGACAGCATTCTGCTTATTGGCCAGCATGCAGAGCTTTGTGACTGTCTCAAAGATGTGCTCGCACTGAAGGATCACGTCTCCCTAAAAGCAGGAATGGGGACAAAATAATTCCACATTCTTGGGCACCAGGGCAAAGGGATTCTCATCTCAAACCAGCTGTTAAGCTAGACAATGTTTATAAACGTTGGGAATTTGTAGGGAAAACATTTTCACAATGGCCTACCAGTGGCAGAGAAACATCCAACGTTTTTGAATGATAAGTAACAGTTCATGGTATTTTTCCTCCCTCTCAAAACAGCTGCTGTATAAGTAGGTTTGTAAAATGCTGCCCCTAGTGCATTTGATATTTATAGTAACTTGGTTGTTTCATGTGAAGATGTTCCACATTCACCTGGCTCACTAGGAGCTTTCTGGTAGTTTACCTTCTGTTTGTTGTCCTCAGGAACATGGATGACCAAGAGCCTATCACTCAGATTGCTGGTAGAAATACCTTAAAAAAGAACCCAAAAGTTAGAGGAAGAGAAACTGAGCCACTTTCAGAGATAATTGTAAAATACAATCTTCATCCTGGGGGAAGGTTGATAGTTTTGTTTAGAATATCAGGGCCCTCAAAGTGTGGCTTGTGTGGAGAAAAGGAGAGTGCACTGAATTCGTACACACAAAGAAAACCTGCTCTCTTGCTTACTAGCTCCCGGAAACCTTTACTGCAGCAGCTGCTGAGAAATAAGCAGCATCAATGCCAATTCCTGGGCATGAAGCAATTTTTTCTTATTTTAATTCCTAACAGTTAATTTTGAAAATATTCTATGTTACCTAGCTATAAGAAAGGATTTATTTGGTGTTTAACCCCATTCCCTCCAAATTCCATTATCTTGCCAGAATGGGGTATTTAAAAAAAAAAAAAAAAAAAAAAAAAAAAAATGGAGCACACTTTGAATATGCAGCCATCCCTTTCCAAATTATGCCAGTTTCATGGACACATGCATAAACTGATTGCACTTTAGTGATGTTTGGAAATTCTTATTTCCTCTGAAGAATCTAGTACTCTAATCCCTTTTGCATTGTGTACTGTTTGCTGTAGTTAACAATGATATAAGTCCCCCAACCTTGAATAAAAACTAGCATGCAACATATATACGGAGTACAGACTGCTACTCTACTCCAGAAATTAGTGGTTTTATAATTAGAAAGGATCTGTGCAATCAGCGAACTGACATTTGTTCCCCAGATGAGGTCTGGTTTCTGAGGTCATTAAATAAGATTGCTCTCCAAGAGATTCCTGTTAGTTACAGTAATGCAGAATCAAGGGTATTCTCTCAAACAAGAGTAGCAAGATATAGCTACTAACCCCCCACCCATGAGTAATTCAGCCCAGAACTGAACTGTTTAGACAATAATAAGGCTTCAAAAGGAAAAATATCTATAGAGTAGCGTTGTTTGAAAAAAAAAAAAAAAAAGTGTCTAGTTTCTAATAATCAGGCACATGGTTATAAGGTCACACTGCATTTGCTGATAAATTGTGGCCATCCTTCAGCGAGTCAGCAGGAAACAAGAACCCTCAGTACTTGAGAACATCTTTTAAAAAGCCACCAGGTAGTGTAAAGGATTTAATCACTAAGCTAAATAGCAGGTGAGGGGGCTGGAAACCTGGAGGGGAGGAGAAATTAGCAAGAGGGTAAGTCCTTTCTCTTCACTTCTGCCCCTTTGCCAAGACCTTGATGACTTCTGCAAGAGAAGAACTAGCACTGACTTACACGGTTACCTTTCAAAGTTGCATAGTCTATTTTCTGTTTGATCTTGGCCATTTCCACCACATAAGCTGCTGACTGGGTCAGAACAAGTTGCCGCTCTCGTGCTTTAAACCCGTTCCTGTCGTACTTTACCACTGGTGTCACATACTGAAACAACACGTGAATGTTAGCGGCTCCCACCGAGGTAAGGTTTGGATTGGAGATAACTCAGGAAGCAGGCAACATTGGCCTGAAATTCTGGGGACTCTAGCACAAGACAAGATTTTGGTGTTAGTGCCTTCTCGTGCTTAGAATACATTGAGCTTGTTTCTTTAAGCTCTGAAATTGGGGGCAGGAGGTTGAGCTGTGACTGGGGGCTGATTATGAGATTTTGGAAACCGTTTATTCTGTACCTTTTGGATGACCCTCGAGCTTTATAGGATAACATAATGGGCACTATATGCATCTGCTGTTAACCGTCAATTATATGCTGGCAGAGGCACAACAAGAATGGGGCATTAAGTTGCTGGGTTATCATCCAGCTATCCTAGGAAAGGAAAGCAGCACTGAATTCCCTAGCAGCCACTCACTCTACAGGATTCTCAAAACAGAATCAGAGCCCAAAGATGCTGTTAATCTGTTCAGTCAATAAGCTCCATAAGAACTCCCCCCACACAGGATCCGATTAATGAACTATCTTTTTCCTTGAAGGTTTAAAAGGAGCCTTGACACTATATATAATTTCTCGTGTTTCATCCACTTCCTAGGTACGTACACACTCAAAACAGCACAAGGATGGTCTTTAAATTTAACTTGCATAACCCAGAGATAGGTCTGGCCAGTGTGAAAATATATGGCTACTCTGGTTATTTGATTGCAGGGACCATCCTTTAGAACTGCCTGTGACTCTGTTTTGAACATCACAAGTTTAACCCTGGCACATTTACAAGTCTTGGCAGGGACCTGGTTAAGAGAGAATGACAACTGAAATCTTTGTTCCATGGCAGGTTTCTCCTCCTTACCTTGACCTTCTCACCACGAATTAATTGCAGTACTTTGGGGTTTAGGTCCTTCTCACCTAAGGAACAAACCAAAAACATGTACCACACGGTATGCAAGTTGTATGTGGTACCACCATGTCCATCAGAATTAATCCAGGCTCTGCATTTGCAGTTTTAATCTCATTAAGCTTCATTCACATTTTAACTCTGAATGTTCCATGATTTTATGACCTCACTTAAAGGGACTCCTGAAACTGTTCCAGTGAAATATTTGTCCCACAACATTAAGATTCATTTATTGAGCAAGGACATTTTATACTAATCGATCTGTCTCTTGCCCCATTGATCTCATAAGGGTACATCCTCAGCTTGGATATGACTAGCTCCCATTAATACTCCTTCAGTCCATCTCTTCTTTCTGGAGAGAGATCTAGGCAGGGCTCCTTCTTAAAAAGCATCCCATTATTAACCAAAACCTTCAGCTCCCAACATGACTGACACCCACTGAATCTGTGCATATTTGAAAGATCTCCTCTAACAGATGGTCTTTAGGCAACAGTCCTTTATAAGCCACAAGACACTGGAATCCAGAGCTAAGCCAACAGAAAACAACAACATTTCCTACAGGAAGTAACTGGATAGTCCTCACTCAGGCAAAACTTCCAGAGAGACCTCATGATCTGTTGCCCAGTATATTAAAATGGGACTATATTGAGTAAGGGGCACAGGAGAGAAGTTTGTTGTTGTATACTCACTTAGCCTGGTGTCTGCAAAGGGCTGGCTTATGCTCTGCAGGTAACCGTCCTTCTTCCCTCTGAAAATGGCACTCGCTACTACTTTTTGCTGCAACTATTAAAAAAAACCCACACCCATCTTTATATATTCCCAGTAGAGCTTCTCACCAGCCAGATTAGAGACCAAGTGAAGGGCATCACACTTAGAGCAGAGTTCCTACGATTTGTGCATTAGCTGGAAAGCTGCATTTCTCTCACCGTGTTTAGTTTATTCCTGTACTGCTACTGCAAGGATTTAGTAGACAACCAGCCTGACAGATTTTTTTTTTTTTTTGTTACTGTTCATCTGAAAAGCAATGGGAAATAGTTCCATTCATATTACACAGGTCTCAGCTCAGGTTATGGGGAAGAACAGTGCTGTGTATTTAAAATACCCCATAACAGAAAGGGAGAGCCATTTTCCTACTGTCAAGGGGTGAAGGAATCATTGGTTGGCTAGCATAAAATGTAAAGTTAAATTACCTTTTATAGTTTTGCTTTGTACCGCTCACTAACAAAAAGGACTCTTATCTGATGGAATGTCCTCTACCACAGCCCTTCATGATCACACATACTCCATGCATTACCTGGGCATTCTTCTCTGCTGTAATCCCTTGACAATATTTTCGCACTAGGTTCCTCATGCAGATTTTCTTCAGCATCTCAGAGGTCTGCAGAAATTAATAGAATGTATTTACAATGTAAACATGCACCAAGTGTCCAGATGTAACTGGGGTGGAGGGTGACCAGATGTCCTGATTTATAAGGACAGTCCCGATTTTGGGGTCTCTCTCTTATATAGGCTCCTATTACCCCCCACCCCTTGTCCTGATTTTTCACACTTGCTGTCTGGTCATCCTAGGTGGAGCTGAAGAGGCATCATGGACTGAATTAGTGAAGTTTAGTCTCAGCTATGACACCAATTCCATGTCAGGCTTTGGTACAAGCCAACCTGTCCCTCAGGTTCCCTCCCACCCACCATAAGATGGATTTACTCTAGAGGAAGATGGTTCATGCTGGTGCAGAGCTTTGAGGATGCAGTACATTAGGTGAATACAGAGTAGTGTTTCTGAAGTAATCTAAGATGTTTCCTTATAGAAAACTCCCATTTCCTCAATACAGAAGTTGTTTCTATAAAAGTGACAGTTCAGAATCTCAGACAGATGGTTCAAGAATCTGATGTATTCTGACAACTCTGCACCAAGGATCAGAAGGCCAATAAAAAATGTGACCACCACTTTTAAAATTAGCATTCTCTTAGGGATGCTCTGAACTGTTCATCCAGTTCTTACACCAAGCAAGGCCATACCTCTCAGCCTGCCAAGCCGCAGCTATGGGATATAATGTGCAACAGAGATCTAAGAGGACACAAATTATTTGTGCTGCAAATTTAAAATACTGTGGGGTTTGTTCTTCTACTGCAACACGGAGTTGCCAACATTCCCTTAGAACAAGGGGGGGGAAGGGGTGATGTCCCTTATTCTCTCCCCGCCCCCATCTCTCTACAACAAGAGTGGAGTTGCTGAGTGCTGCAAAAAAGAAATATTGAGGGCAAATGTAGGTAAGTAGTGCTTAGTATTAATAATATCAGGAGAGGATGGATGGGGGTCCTAAGAAAAGTCTCTTAATTTTGCAATACATTGTGGCAACCCTAAGTAACTGATCTCAGTGTAACAAGTGTGCATTTCTGACATTAGTTTTCAACACTAATTTAGCGGGGATGGCAGTAACATTGAAAGCAAAGTGAGCAGCTTTGCTCAGGACGCTTGGGTGCAGTTTGCTGTGGGCTGAGTGCAGAGCTGGAGGGAATCACTTCGCTGTGCTATAAGGGAAGGTTACACAAACGAGCAGTGCCCTGAAACTTTATCACTATATCACAAACCCTGTCCTCACCTCTTCCAAGATAGCAGGAGGCTTGAGCCAGGTCTTGTCCAAGACATTTTTGGGAACGTGGTCTCTGAGCTTCATGAGATAGGTATACTGCACAAAGTTTACAAACTCATCATTTTCTGGGCAAAGGGGATTTTTTCGATTGATGAAGCCTTTTATAAACCTACAAGAAAGATCCTAATCAGAACTCTTGCCATTTGTAAGCATTCAGAAAGTAATGGGCGTGGAAGGCAAGTCAGATCAGAAAATTAATGCCAACAATTGCTTAGAGTAGTAAGTCCGAGAAAGCACTGAAGCCAATCTCCTTAGCAGAGAACTTCAGATTTACAATGTGTTAAACACTGAATGACTATTCTACTCAACACCCAAACTCCATTTTATGGAAGCCATTAATTTTTAATGCACCAATAAATTGTGCTTGCAAGTTTAAGAGCAGATCTGTTCTATTACCTTCTGCTCTTAGATTCCAAAGCACTATTTTAAAAAGTCAGGCAAGAGTCAGGTTTAAAGACACGGAAAGTGGACAACTTCTACAGGATTTGGTTTGAGGATCCCCCATGAAGTCTGGACGCTCACTCAAAACACAAGAACCTATCTGGCCTGTGCAAGTGGACCACAAAGTTCATGAGAAGGGGCTTAAGATTTCTGGTCAAGCCAGAAATAACCATTTGAAGATGGTCGAGGTAAGAGCAACATTTGCAAAGGGGTAACAAGTGGCAGATGAGAAATAGGCATGAAGTAGGTATTCTGCCATAGGCACCTATAGGCTGGACAAGAGTAGACCTGTACTTGCTAGGTACCACTCTGGGATCACCCCACCTGTGCCCCAGCACCCATTCTCTCCCCCAACCCAGACCTCCACCCCCATTTACCGTCCCATGGTGGAACCTACCTTTTGATGGTCTCAGCAGCCCACATTCTCCTCTTAGCCTCTTTGCGTGCCAGCGCCCCCCTCCAGCAGGCCTCAAGCTTAATAGCTGCAAGAATCAGCCAAGCTGATGGTTACACTGAGAAATATTTATAGTCCCTTTGCTACCGAATCCAGATAATCCCCTGCTGATTTGGAAGTCAGGAAGAGTTTCCTTAGTAAAGGGAACAAATGCTTCAGACCTCTTCTAGAAAACCATACATCTCCCTAGATCCAGCACAGTGTGGTACAGTGGATCCAATGAAGGGGATGTGGGGATACAGAGATCTTAAACTTCAGAGCAACACCAGGCCTAATGTCTTCAATGACAATAAGGCCAGTATGGGGCTTGATATATGCAGCTAAATAAATGTTTAGACCTGCTCTTATTGTTAGTGTCCTTTGGAGAGTACAGCTATCCTTTTAACATACAAACCAGTGAGCTAGTTAGAACAGAGCTGCATGGTTTGACTAGCAAACCAAGCAAAAACAACTCTCCTGGAGCATTCAGACATTCCCAGTGCTGTAGCTTCCAGTTATGTTCCATCCATAGAGCAGAGGGTACTATGCTTACACAGCACTGATCACCTCTAAGATACTGGGATGGACACATGCAAGCACAGAAGCTAGTGGGGTAATGAAGGAACTGGCTGACTGACTCTTATGCTGCTGTCACCCACAGTTATTTGGCAGCTAAAGACAAGCCACACATCCCTAGATGGGGTGACTAGAGTGCAGGTGCAGTTGCTTGCAGGGAAGTGGTGTCCTCGACCTCCAGACTTACAAACTCATGTTGGGAAACTCACCACTGAGGAATGATCCAACTTACCTGCTTCCTTCTGTTTCTTGTATTCTCTCTTCCCTAAGCAGCCTTTGTATCTGGCCTGTATTCTTGTAACTGAAAAACACACCACATTCCTTGGCACTATAGAGTCAAAGCAGTTTGAGATGCCCTTCCAATTTCACAAGGAAAAGGCATCCAATTCAATCAGCCTTAAAATATCCTGTGATGGGGTCAACTCTAAGGAGGAACAGGTGGGGAGTTTGAGAATAATTAAAGCATACCAATCCCACATGGGGCACAGTGTCATTGACAAAAAGAAGAACACAGAAGAAGCAGGGTCCTCCTACTCCATTAACCTGTCTCCCACAGCAGCTAGTACCAGATGTCTCAGGCAGGTGCAAGAAACCCTGTAACTACCAATTAAGAGATTACCTGCCTAGAAGGGAAGCTGTTTCTTGCCCTCAGGCAGATAGTGCTTGGCACAGAAGGATGTCTCCCCAGCATCCCCATAGTGTGCAACTCCTCCAAGAGATGGGGTGAAGCATCCACAGGTGCTTGGAGTGAACTCCACAGGGCTAATGTAACAGAACACATGTAATGTGGATTTTGTTCTGACCCTGCACTGTCTGCTTATTTCTATTCCTCTTCAGCAATCTCTTCAACCCACACAGGGCCCTGCAGACTATGAATCTCACCTCACATCTTGGACTCTAGCTTCAGGTAACAGATGCACTAGCTATTCCCAACTAGGCAGGCTTGGTCTGTTCTTTGTTTGGCCCATTTTTGAATGTTTTGTTATAAGCCACTGCATTTTTGCACCATTGCAGTGGATAGTAAGCTTCCTTTAAAAAAGACTGGTTCTTGTAGCGGCACTATTCAGTAGTGTTACTGTGCTCATGAACGGTTGCATTTCAGTGCTGGCAAAGCAATTCCCATTATGCACTTAAGATCTTCCTGGCTGAACATTCAATGTAAATGACATTAGACTGGGTTCTTTTTATACGTGTATTAGAACACTGCACTAATGACGACAAATCTTCATTTTGTGGCACTCTCCAGACGTGGTAAGCCATGTTTAAGCTACAGAGGTTTCCTGGCACATGCATTCTAGCATCTACATTTACAGACAGTTAACCCAGCTGGTAGCTGCATCCACAGAAGCTAAAGAGGTGCCCAACTAGCTATGTGTGTGTGCAAACTCTACTGTACATGCAGTCATGGTACCTGTATACACACCCCACCCCCAAAGACCTCAAGCCTCCCTAGAATCAGTCAAACCTGAAATCCTTACCCAGATCCTGTAATTTCCATCTCCTGAAAGTCTGGAAATTGCTTCCAGTGATTATGTGTTTCTGGCATCTATTATTTTCTTACAAATGACTGAAAATGCTCATAAAAGGACAAACATTTTTCTTTTCATTATTCAGATGAAAAAGGGTTATTAGGCTCTGCATGATAAAAAGGCAATTGGAACTGTACCTAGCAGGTGTTTGCTGTATTCAAATGCATCTTCTGTGGCAAATAGAGTCCTTGGGAAACGAATGAATATTTTCGTTCTAAGAGAGAACGCAGCCGATTAATCAAGGTCCATCATTGCAACAGTTTTCAAAGGAGCAGTAGCCTGATCTGATAAATCGGGTGTAACACACTGTGACAAGAGAAAAAGAGCCTTTTACCTTCCTAGTTTGTATTCTTCAGGCTTGTACCCAATGTGCTTTATGAGCCTCTCCACACCATCAGCTGCTGGTCCATTCCAATGAGGCCAAGTAGCCGGACACAGTGACTTGTACCTAAAAAGATCAGTGATGGAGCACATCAACAAGACTAGACTCAGTTGGAAAGAAAGAGAAAAGAGGCCAATATGTAGATTAAATTGGATGCAGATGATTACAGCAGATGAAGATTAGATGTGTTCTCCACAACTGCAGTGGCTAAAACAGCTTCTTTCTTGCACAGATACTGCCTTAAATTCTGTAAATCCAAGACATTGAGCCAAAGCTTCCAGGCCTGGTCACCTAAATCCATACTGAGGGTCCCAAGAAGAGTAGCCTAATTCTGCAGTGCTGAGCACAGCAGCATCTGAAAGCTCTTACACACACAAAATGACCAGTAATCTGCTGACACCTAGGCATCCCTGTACACTGGAGAGCTGAGCTTTGCTGCGACATTGGATTCCAAGGCAAAGGGATCCTTTTATATCTTAAGGAACATGACCTCACTGAGTCTTTGCATTGTTAGAGAGTGGCAACCTTTTGAGGGAGCTGTTTACCTTTGCAAGAACAGTTCATACTTTCGCCGGTATGCAAAGCCAGCTCGTCTCACCCGCAAGTGCTCCATCAACCCCAAGTACTTCACTTGGTGTCTTATCAGGACGTCATCGAACTTTCCTGTAGTGAATGGATTACACAGTGATCAAGGACACCCCTCTCTCACTATTCCATGTATCAGGATAGCAACACTTTAGCAGGGCACACCACAGCAGACAGGTGAAGTGTGATCACAGCATAGCAGGCTCCACTGAGTCACTGCTCAACAAGTCAGTCTGTTTTACAGCCCCCATTCCTGTTTACGCTGAGCAGCATGCAATTTTCACTGTATTTCTGCTCACCCCTCCCCGCCTCCCCCGTGTGACAGGCTGGGACGCCCACACTTTGCAGATTGTGAGCTGAAGCAGAGGGGCCTAGGGTAAAACTTTCATAGGTGCTTCACTCACACTTTCAAAGGGGATTTGGAGTAAAAATTTTAAATGCACTTAAGGGAGTTGTCCAAGATCACACGGGAAGTCTGTGGAGGACGAAGGAAGTGAACCCTCCCCTTGGCTGCACCCTAACCATTGACCAGTCCTCTGTCTGATCCTTGCACTCTGGCACCAGCCTGGCCCTGTGTGCTCCCTCCCCAGCAGCGAGCCTTTGTGCTGGGCTCCAGTACCACCGCTACCCACCTTTCATTCAGTTGTGTTCACTTGGCAGCTCATGCTCCATGGTAGGCCAGTGACGCTTCTCAGGGTACCAAGGACTGAGATTACCCTCAACCCCACCTCTAGCAAAAGGGAGTCTTGCTTGGGCTTACCTGGGTGTCAGGTCTCTGATACCACCAGCCTGTTACCCAAACCATCTCCTCAGGCCCCCACTTACTAACCCACAGGGCAAAGTAGGTGCACCCTACTCTTTGAGCCCCTCTGAAACCTTCCCCAGCAGCATTCAGCTCCTTGTCCACTGACCACTCAGAAATATCAGGCTTGTGATCTCCAAGGGGACACTGCACACACCAGTCCATAGGATAAAATTCAGGATCAGCTCCTGGTAGAATACTACAGCACTGAGTTATGTTAATAGTGAAAACAGTTGCAAGTTTGTCAACACGAAATTAAGATTAAGAGACAGAGAGGAAAGAGAACAATACCTTGCTGCTTATGTACAAAACAAGATCATAACATGCTTTCTAGAGCATCAACTTAATATTCCTTATTTTCCCCAAATAATATTCCTTATATTTCCCCAAAGTTCACTGTCTGCCCCCAGAGACAGAGTAACCCGCTGTAGCTCATTCTCCAGCATGCTCCTTTCTGGCTGACTCAGGCTGTAAATGGGCCTCCATTATGTTGCCTTACAATGCTTAAATTTACATTGACAGATATCCACATTACCTCTTGCCTGGAAGAAACTGGTTTTTCCTTCTTTGGTTGGAATGGACTTTAACACATATTTCTGGTACATATACACAACTCCTTAAATATTGTCTGTACGCACATTTCACAATGATATTAATAACCAGCATGACCCTGGCTTTCATTTAAGCCTTCCCATGATATTCTTTATGGATAAAGACCATGAAAGCGGTGTGCTAGGTGTAAGGAGTTTATCAGGAGCTTCTGTTAGAGAAGTCGATCCCTTGGCAGCTGGCACCAATGGGACCCCGTGTCAACTAGTCATTAGACCAGGGCTTGGAACATGGAGGTGGTGGATGGGCCCTGGCTTGTACAATCAAGGTTTAGCCTGGTAAACTGGTACAGCTGCCTGAAGAGTTTGGGAAGCACCAGACTGTACTACAGTCTGGTACTTCAAGTGGCGGTTCTTCAGCGGGGAGTGCTGGCTTTTTGGCACACTAACTGAACAACAAATGGTCTTCCCCTCACACATCTTCAAGAATATTTGCTTTCTCTTGCCATGCAAGAGTTTCATGCTGTAGCTCTTTGTGCTTTGATAGTGCTTTCCCAAAGTGCCTAAATGTTCATTAAGCCTCATTATACTAGCGTGAGATAAGCGTGTCCAGGAAGCAGGCCCACAAAGTGACTTAGCTCGGAGGGTGGGACCAAGAATAGAAGCAGAAATCATGACTCCCATTGCCCCACCATTACACCACCTCCTGTCCCTAAGCTAGAGCCTGACTCCAGGTTTCCTGCTTTAACCAGTGGCACCCCCTTCCAGCTTGCTTCTGGTTAGGAATTAGGCAGATTAATAAATGTACCATATCAAGGCATTAAGCAGACCAGGAAGCAGCTCTGGCCTGAAAATGTTGAGGAGAATGGCTCTATTTGAGAGGTGCAGTTATGGGTGAAGGGGTTTTCTGCCAGTAAAAGTCTTCGTGTTCTCCTGCATTCCCTGTCACCAGGGAAGAGGATTCTTGCACCATGTTGGGGTACTTAAAGCATGTTTGAGATTAGCCTACAAAGTGCTAGCTGCGTTGGGGTGACTGTCCAACAGCCCGCATGGCACACCTTGATGGATTCCAAGGGTTGCTAGCAAAAGAAAAAGCACAGATTAAGTAACAGCTGCATGTGATATAGGAAGTACAGAGAGTCTGGGTCGTGTATAAGCAATGTTCAAGTTCAGCAGCCAGAACCAGGGGGATCCACTTCCACCTTTCATTGTGAAGCGTTCCAGGGCTGCTTCTTGAACACTCAAGTGTTGGACTTTGTGGGTTTTGTAAGGAGTTACACCAGAGCGGAGGGTCTGCCTCTTCTCCCCACTACACAGCGATAACAAAGGCATCCCTTACCAGGCTCTTTGCCCTCGTTGGGTTTAATACACCGGATATAAGATGGCTCCTTGGACATCAGGATTTCTATTAGGCTAGCCAGGCTGTTTTTGAACTGGGTTGCAACCTGTACAGACAATGAAAATCTCTGTTAATGATGCAGCTAAGACAGTGCAGTTACTGAAGTCAACAGTAAAGTCCTACACCAGTCCTTGAGCTGTAGGTTGAATTAAAAACACATGTGTTTCCAAAATCCTTCAGTGAGGTGGGAAAGCATTTGAATAGGAGAATTCTGGAGGGTTTTGCTTAAACCAACCACTCTTGGGATCTGCCAAGCAGACATGTCAGGCAACCTTTAGGAATTGAACACTTTATTTATTCAGCACCCAAAACTCTGCTGGATTCTCTCCACAGTAAATAAATCCGTACCACTACGGAGATGCACCACCCTCTTTACTGAGATCTAAGCAGCAGTATTGGATTCCCCGCCCTTTCAAGGCTGCCAGCCTCAGCGTTACTTGATCGAGGAATTCCACTGAAGTCAAGAATAAGCTCAGGAAGAGGGATTAGGCCTCCAGAAGCCAAGCTATTTTGGAAGTTAGTTTGCTCCTCCTTATAGGTTTGTATGTAAGGGATGAAACTCACAGTCTCAGGCCGTCTCCTGTTGTCTAGCTCAGACGGAAGAAAACACTCTTTAATTATGCCATTTTTAGATTTGCACAGTACCTGAAACAGAGGAGTGCAAGGGTAAAGTAAATGCACACACTACTCCCACAGGCTGTGGAAGTGAACAAATGAGACTGCATAGACAAGAGCTTTCCAGACCACCACGAAGCCTGTAATGGCCATTGAAATGTTTGAAACTGTGTAAAAGCTACTCAGATACTTAACCAAGCTAAAGATCAACCACTAAAAGACCCCAAAACCTTCTGAAAAGCCAATTCGGTGATTTAATAGCATCTTACCTCTTTTAGGTTTCTGTACAGGAGATCATTATTCTTCTCTAGGAATCCTGAAAAGAAAGTTTTAAGAAACAGCACACATTGTTTTGAAGAAAATTAAAGGAGAATTATTAGGAGGTTCTTGATGAATTTCCTGCTTTTCCCAAGAGAAATCTGGTTTGCATAACAAGAACCCTGATATTCAACTATATTGGAATGTTTTTGCAAGAGTTTTAGTCAGCTCCTCACACATTGCAGCCCGAGAGAGCTGGTCAGAATATTTTCAGCAAAATTACATTTCAAAGCCAATGACAGAGGCACACTCTATAGCGGACAGGTACCCCAACCAGCAGGCTATGCAGAAAACCCAAAATTCAAGTCCCTGCTCTGCCTGATCCAGAGTGATCTGGGATGAGAACTACTGCTCTAACTCAACCAGAGCAAGACCTTAAACCTACATGGTTCCACCTCCCAGACCACTGCCCTAACCAGCAGGTTGCAGAGTACAAGTCTCTCTCCCCTGCACTACGCCCCAAAGCTCAGGTATGGATCCAAACTGGATATTTTGGCATACATCGGTTCAAAGGGATTTGTTTTAGTAAAGATTGAAAGAGTGTTGAAGCTTCGAAAGTTGCCACAAAATAGAATAGTCATCCTCCAGATGCTCTAAATCCAAACTGTAACTGCCCAAATCAGCCACAAGCAGGGAAGTCTCCATTTTGCAAGGACAGATCAACTTCTGTTAAGCATTGCCAAGGCAGACCAGCCAAGCTAAGTGGCTATTTGACCAGATATAATCTTTGCCTGCAACTGTTATGCAGCTGTGCATCACATGTAAATCTGAAATAAAGTAAGTATTCTTTGAGCTGACCCTTCTATGAGAAAGGCTCACTGCCCATTGTAACCAGGAGCAGAAAGAGACCATCACCTTAAGAACTGGTCTTTAGAAGAGACATTTGGTCCATAGATCATAACATTCACTGCGCATGGGAACCAACATATGGAAATACCACTGCAACCATTAGTGATGCAAGATTCTACAGGAGGAACCAGCATCATGGTGCTCAAGTTAAAAGAAACAGAGTGCACACTGTGCCTAAGTACTGCAAGTTAGAGAATGTCACAGTGAGACCAGTTAGAATGTCCTTCAAGAATGTAGTCCACACTCACCTACTACACAGTAAGTAACCTCCCCTGCATAGTGAAGGAGACGGAAATCCACCCAGTCAATTGATTTTCGTGTCTTTTGATCTGCAAGCTTGCGGCTACAGAAAGAAAGAAAAAGAAACCAGAGAGAAAAGCAAGAAGCCAAATAGTTTCTTCAACTCCTGGGAATGGTGGAATCAGCCATACTAAGAACGGTTAGTTACAAAAACAAACTGACAAAGTTAGGCTCTTCTTAGCATGAATCTGATTGCAGGGTTGGGGCCCATATCTAATAAACGTCTATAAGTTCCTTCTGAAAGAGATTTTGCAAATTGGTCAGAAGCCATTTAATAATGAAGAACCTATTTTAAAAGAAATGGTTTGTGTACTGTCATGGTAGTTCCCATAATCTTATGGGCCCTGCTATGCGCTAGTTAGAAAAGGCCATCCATTCAGGATACACTTTACACCTTGCAGAAGTAAATTTAAACGTTTAGACATTTATTAGCTTTGTCTATGTGGCCGAGATAAGGCAGAAGCCAGCTGCCATCCTCATTTCAATTTGAAAAGACACCCCAAAATTTTACACTAAACAGGCAAAACACATAGTCAGTGGTGTTTCATGAATAGCAGAGACCTAATGCAAAGAGAACGCCACTGAAACTTCGAAACAGTGAATGTTCAGTATTTCTGGGAGCAACTGTAATAAATATTAAATAATGGCAAGATTCCATTTGTGAGGGAAGTGCATTCACACTGTTGTTGCCCTCCAACATGCATTGCCTTTTTAAAAAAAGGGAGTAGTTCTTGCAACTCTCTGAAGATCTTTGTCTGAAAGAGAGTAGGATACTAAGGAACAGACAGATAGCGGGCAGATTAGTTACTGACTCTTCACAAGGAATTGTCCTGAGCTTCACACAGCTGGAAGTAACATTTCAGAAGCTGGAGTCTGTGAACTGCTTGGGTGCTCGTTGGTTTTTAGTTAACCTTCTCTTATGGACACCCAGGTAGGGACCCTGTCTTCACCTGCATTTGCACAGCACCTACCACAACAGAGCCCTGGCACTAGGCACTGCAACAATATAAATATTTACTACAGTGATACTTGTCGGGAAGAATCTGGCTGGGGCACACACACATCTCATGGAGATGGCTCTTTGGAGAAGTTTGTATCTGGCTCCAAATCCAAGCTTTGCAGGCTGGGCTCATCTCTGCCTAGGGCTGAGTACTTTCAACTCTCACTGACATCAGCGCAAGTTGAAGCCATTTGTCACCTCACAGGATTGGTGCCTGATTTGGCTACAACATACACAGAGAAGGATGGATAAACTGGGCTCTAATATTGGCAAGCTACTGATACAGGGAAGGCAGGAATTCCCCCTCACATACCACAGGTTATAGTCTAACATCATTTATCATAGTGGTAGATTGCAGGCAGCCTGCTAGACTGGAACTCTTTTTTGGTGTAAAACAGGAGCATTCATCCTCAGAACAGAACACTGGAAACCCTAGGGAAAGTTTCCTCTACAGTAGGTTACAGAGCATAAGTGCATACGTCAGGAAGTGGGCATGATCTCCTACTTTCTCTTCCAACTTTTCCAGGAAGCTTAAATCAGTTGCTTCACCAGGCCGTAAACATTCTTCATCCTTAAAGAAACAACATTACAACATCTTAATAGGACCTTAGTCCCTGCTGGTGGGTCAGTAAATCTTGTTCACATCTGCCAAAAATCATTTTCTGTAATCTGTCTGAAATGTATAAATCATCTCAGAGACCCCAACACTGTTTAGAAAGTGGTCATTTGCAATTTGTGCTTACCTACTGATTTTAGGGTTTTCTAATAGCATCCATCACTGTAGTTACACAAGTGCTGATGCATGGAGAAGCTGGCCTAGCTTTCAGAAAGTTTGAGCCCACAGTCCCATTAATTTCAACAAAAAGTGGCAGATTCTCAGCCCTTTGGAGCATCAAGCTATAAGCAACTTGCCCAAAATCACACAGGAGGTCTGAAACATCACATCTGGGTTCTGCTCTCCGTACTGATTCCCAGTCCTGTGCTTTAACCACAAGACCACCTTTGATATCAAAGTACAGAGAAACATTTGCAACGAAATGCCTTGTTTCAGCAAGGTAAGTCTAGGAAGGTGGGGTGTATTAAAAGTATACTTCTATCATGATTTAATTAAATGTACCATATTAATGCACATTTAACTTTGAATGCCACTAAAATCTGGGCAGTAGACACATCTACCCTTGTTCAAATAAGAGTGCAGCTGCTAAAGAAATGCCAAGTAACTTTTTTCAGAACACAAACTGTCATCTCATGACTGTAACTTAGTACATCCTGGTTACAAGTAATTACCATGACAGGTTATATTGTAATCAACTACAGCATTACCCTGAGAAACTATAATTACAGATTTTGGTTTCATACAGAACACTTTTATGCTTCCTTGTAAGATTCATAATTCAGTTTTACAAGACTAAAGTTTTGCAGAAAATTTTAGTCTCTGCAAGAGTATGCCTCTCTCCTTGTCTGTTTCATAGTGCTCATAGTCAGTTTCACATGAAGGTGGCAGGATGGACTAAGGCACAGAGACCCAGGAATACAGAGATAAAGGCTAGAGATTCTTGGTCAACATTGATTACCGCTTCTAAGAGTCCAAACCCTCCAAACCTACTGGATTCTCATCTGTTCTTCCTGAGGAATCCTCCCCCTCACCCCAGAATTATGATATGTATAGAAGAGTTCTGCTTGCACATGTACTTATTTAGGCTAGGACTACTAGCATTAAGCTTCAGTAATGATACTCCTGCCCTGGGTTACAGTGCATTAATCACTTGGCTTCCGTATCCATGTGATAAACTCTTCACTCCTCTGTCTACAAGTCAGCAAGCCATGGGGGTGTCAAAGCACAGTGCACCACTGTTGAATTACATGCATCCTTACAGAAAAAATCTCTATCAATCTTATTTTCCTTGTTTTTTGCCTTTAAGAACTGATTGCCGTACTGCAATTATATTACCAAGTCTAAAGCAATTTGATTTTCTCGTAGGGACCCCACTCCATTTTTCCCCAAAGAGGAGGGGAAGGCTACTCTGCACTCTAGGAGTCCTCTTGCAGCCAGTGTCCTTAATGATGTTGACAGGCTAAAGAGAGCTTCATTTGAGCAGCCCCTGCCGCTTCCAATGCGGGATGGTGATAGCTGCAATTTGGGACTTCAGAGGATAGAGATAAGTAAACTGCGGGAGGAACAAGTAGAAAATCTCAGAGCACAGCTCAGCAAAAGATACGAGTTGCTCAAACTTTACTTTGGTGTTCTGTTGTGTCTTCAGACTCTAACCTGGTATTCTACCAAACTCTTTGAATAAGGAAGGCCTGACAACAGAACTGGAGATCCATATATTTACATCCTGGGTACTGTAAAGTTCTTAACGTATTGAGAGAATAAGAACAGTACTGAAATTTTGTTCTTACCAGTATGGAGATTATTCCCTTGTGTTTCTCTTCAACTAAGTCACAGATGATCTTGTTGTTGAAATATGGAATTGGCTCCCACTAGGATTAGAAAGGGAAAAAGTGATTTTAAACAATTCTGAGAACTTTACTTATTCCAACCTGAAATAATTCCAAGTTAGGATTTAAGGTTTTATTGGAGAGGTTCTTGACTCAGCCACTTCTCACTACTTTCCCCCTTTAAGCAACATGGGTAGAGTTATCAATTCTACATTACTATACTGCAAACCTTCAGTTTCTTCTGTTGTAACATACTCAGCTTCATCTTTTGTTGTTAACCTGTGGAACTTGTTGCCAGGGGATGTATAACAGCCAAAAAAAAAAAAAAAAAAAAAAGTTTAGAGGATAGGTCCTTCAATGGCTGTTAGCCAACATGATCAGGGATGGAACCCATGGTCCACATGTCCCTAAACCTCTGACTGCCAGAAGCTGGGACGGGGTGACAGGGGAGGGATCACTGGATAATTGTTCTGTTCATTCCCTATGAAGCATCTGGTGCCTGACACTGCTGGAAGACTGTACACTGGACAAGATGGACCAATGGTCTGACTCTACATGGGCATTCTTATATTACAAAGATCTTTATTTCTACAAAGGCATTTCATTGCAGTGTGAGATTCTGGCCAAGAGTCCTAGTTCTACCACATTCTCCTTCAAAGCATACAAATTAACTCTATTAGAACGATTGAACGGGATAGAAAGGGTACAACCTGGGTAATGGGATCAAAGTAGGGAAGGGAAAAAGCTAGGCCAAGTATAGCAAGAGCTTCCTGTCAGTTCTATTACATAGCACAGGAGTTCTCAACTGGAAGCTGGGGATTAAAACAGGCATTTGGAGATCATGACTATCCCACATATCCCATGTTGCCAAATGGGAGGAGGGCCTGACTAGATGGGAGAGAGCCCCCAAGACAGAAAAGGTTGAAAGCTACAGAGAGGACAGTCACCAAAGGGAAGCATCCTTTTAAAAAAAATATACCATAGATGATAATCCTGCACTAACTGAAGGGAACAGGATGTGTGGGACCACTACACCTTTTCCATCTCAGACATCAATGATGGTATTTCAACTATAATGGAAAGTTTTAAAAAACACTATTAATGCCTTGGTGAATAAGTAAGTTTGCTGTGCAGTGATGTTCCCAAGAGAACAAGCCAGGGAAAAGCAAGAAGAATTACCTCTATGCCTTCCATCTCATATTCCTCCTGCTCTGCCTTCAGAGTCATTTCGATTAACAGCTGCTGGAGCTTTTCATTGCAGTAATTAATGCAGAACTGTTCGAAACTTTTGAAAAATAAAATAAGCAAGAACAATAATATGCATTAAAGGAAAATCTCTAGCTGCCTTCTTGGTTTTTAGGGAAAAAAGTGTAAAAACGAGACTTCCTATTATAACCTCTCTCTCCCCCCATGACAGAACGGGAGTCCATGAACTAGTTAAAGCAACAAAGAATCCTGTGGCACCTTATAGGCTAACAGATGTATTGGAGCATAATCTTTTGTGGGTGAATACCCACTTCATCAGATGCATGCAGATAAGTAAACTGGGGAAGAACAAATAGAAAATCTCAGAGCACAGCTCAGCAAAAAGGTAAAAAAGTTACTCAAATTTTACTTTGGTGTTCTGTTTCATCTTCAGACTCTGTAACCTAGTTTTCTACTGAACCCTTTTAACTCTACAATCAGATGCATCTGACGAAGTGGGTATTCACCCTCAAAAGCTTATGCTCCAATACATCTGTTAGTCTATAAGGTGCCACAGGATTCTTTGTTGCTGTTGCAAATCCAGATGAACACAGCTATCCCTCTGATACTTCAAATAGTTAAAACAGCTGAGTTGTTTTCCCACTGGGACTATATTTTAACAGAAATTGCTCATATCCCATTTCAAGAGTGGCTACCTACCAGTCCAGAGGTTTAATAAGAACTGGAGAATCAGAGTGGATAAAATACTCCACTCCTCCCTCCCTACCCACTGTCCCTAAAACTTCTGCTTGAAACTCAAACAAAATTGCCCTCCCCAAACACAAACACACTTTGTAATCTGGGCTGCAATTCCAGAAGGAAGTACCAACAGCCCCGGCCAATTTTTGCTGACACAGCAAACTCAAAGCAGCAGACTAACTGCTGAGTGTTTCTGAACTGCCACATAGTGATGGGTGACAAACTTCCTTCCCAACAGCCTTATAATTGAACACAGGACAGAATAAATGTTACAGGGCAATGAGTTTTGTCTGGCTAGAAAGTGGTAGCTGTCACATTCTTCTGTCTCTCTAGAGGCTTTGAAAGCTGCCCCCTCACAAAATGGCGTCCCACTGCAATACTACATACACATGTTCTTCCATACTATTCTGAACTTTTAACACAATCAGCCAACTAGAGCAAAGAAAGAAAGAAAGGAAAAAAAAAAAAAAAAAAAAAAGAGTCGTGGCCTTCACTGTACTTCACTTAGCCAGTTACACCTACCTACTTCAACAACACGTGTCAGAGATCAGGTACAGCTCAGAGCTGAGACTCCACTTCCTGCCTTTCTGGGGTAAGCCAAAGCCGGAGCCCTAATAGCCATGCATTGCTTTCGAAGCAGACCAACATTAGTGTACACATGGTTTGACCCAGCTTTGGTGGCACTTACCTGTTTGTATCAAACACTTCAAACCCATAGATGTCAAGCAGCCCAATCACCGTTTTCCTGGTGAGATCCTGCCAAACATACCGTTAATGCTCCGTGAGGAAAAGATGATTTCTGTAACTGGTGCAATTGCTCTGCATCATTCATGCAGTTCCCTTCACCTAGATTTTAATCTCTCTCATTTATTCCCACTCTGCCACTGACCAGGGAGTCCAGGGAGACTCATTACAGGGACAGTGTCATTACAGCCTGGGTCCCTCTAGCAGAGAATTCTGCTGCTGAACTGACCAGATATTTTGGTGAGCAAGCCAAGTCAGGTCAAAATATTCTTTGTGGAAGCAGGGCACAGGGATAGGAGAGAATGTGGAATAAATCCCCTTTATCTTCCAATGGCTTCACCCTCTTATTGATACTGGCAGGATGGCCATCACATAGATTTGTTCCAGATAACCACTGTCTTCTATATTCGGGTAGGACACAGGATCCAATGCTGGGAACTCCTGGCTGTTCCTACTTCTGTGAATGTTTGTAGTCTCCCCAACTCAAAGCGTAATGTTAACTCTCAGACCTGGGTTTCTTAGCTGATAGTACAACATGCATCCTAGCGTGCAGCTACTGTAAGTGCAGAGAGGAATCCAAAGATTAAATTAATAGGTGAATCTAGCCAACCCCTATTTTCCGCCTTTCAAAACTGCAGGTCCAAGATAATGAAAACGGCTCCATGCATGGCTGCCTGATAGCTTACCAAACCAAAAACCTCCTTCAACTAGTCTGGAACGTCACCTCTGTCTCCTAAGCACAAATATCAAGGCTGCTTTCCACACAAGTTCTAGTCATCTTTTGGAAAAGGTTTTTCTGGTCTTTTAAGTAGAGCTCAGTTTTATGCTAAACTCCCTTTGTTTTGCACCAGCATGACAGACCAGCGAATAGCATGTTAGTTTGCTGCCACACGTCCATCAGGAGAAGCACATGCCATAATTTGGGTAGGGTCCCACAGAAGCAGTGATTTTTTTTTTCCATCAGCTATAAAGTGACCATGTCTAGATCTGTATTTACTTACAATTAGGATGGACAGTTTTAAAGCAGGTCATGCATTGGCCAAACTACTCAACAATACAGCTTTAGTATTCAATTAATATATATATTATATTATATCTATCTATCTCAAGCAGAACATGAAGCTCCAGCTCACAGTGGTTTGGATCCCTGAACTCAACTAGCAGACTTGAGACATCTGGTGGAAGACACCACATGGTCGTGCTATCAGAATGAGACGGTACACGCATTGAATGAGACATTTCTTGTCTGTAGAACACAATATTGGCTAGAATGGGAACCAACCTTGTTGGCTAAAGATCCATTAATTTTGTTGACTAGCCAAGTAAAAGTCCGTCCATAAATCGCCTTAGCTGCTGCATCCCGAGCACAGAATGCCAAGTCTAGGTTCAGGGGACTTAGGACCTGAAAAAAAGCAGGTAAAATACTCAAGTATAGTAACTAAGATAACTCGAAGTCAGTAATTTCTAACTCCTTTCATGCTCCTGGACTAGAGAGCAGGCTCCCATCTGACAGTCTCAATTTCACACTGAAGCATGAGCAAGCATTCTGCCACACACAGCTCCATGTACCGATCCATAGCCAGCACTTCAGGTGGGTGGGACTACTGCTCTAGGGCCCCAGCTAGGAGACTGCATGCTGGGTCCTAGTGCACTACTTCTACCCATCTCCCACTCAGCTTAACTTGGAGCAGAGTTTAGACTGGTCCAGTCCCACAGTGAGGAGATGGGTTTGAAGTCAGATTTTGGATCACGGTTTTGAAATAAAGCGAGATATTCCATCTCTCAGCTTTTTGGTCAGAAGGTGCAAGACAATAGCTACGAATCTCCCAGCATTTACATGCAGGCTACAGGAGAGGTGTCATTGACAGTGAAGTGGATGAATAAAGGATTGAGCTTCATTTTACCCCCCAATTTGGGAGCAAATATTCATCTATATACGAGCTAAGTGATGTACACCAGGCATAGGGGAAATGGGCACACACTATAAGGATTGATAGGAGGCTGCATTTTGGGACTCAGCTTTTTCCTGGAAATTTGCCAAATCACCAATTCTGATGGCTTTCAATCAACACAAAGTGTTACCAGTGGACATTTTATACAAATACTTGCATCTGCATATGAAGCCAAATTTCTCAAGAAGAACTTTGCCAAATTACCTTCCTTTGTGTGCTCTGTAGAGACGTGTGGCTGTGCGTAAACCTTCCTTGCCCCTGGCTTTTTGCCATCACTTGTTATGTCACTCAGCAGGAAGGCAGTCTCACACCAACATTTCTCAACTTAATATCTCAGAAATTTACAAAAGGAAGGGACCTATTCTTATCACAGTTATCTTACAGATGGGAAAAGAGTCAGGGATTAAGGAAGCTTCACTAAATTTACTGAAAGAATCTGAGAGTGGGTCAAGAAAACACACAGGATATTCTGGCTCTTTATCTCAGGGTTTTACCACTAGACACTGTTGATTTCTAATAGACTACGAGGAATCTGACACTGGCTTAATGTATACCTCTTCTGATCTGGCTTCTATCTTTCTGTGTGTAAGAGCTTCCTGTAGGATGGATAAGTGGACGCCCAATAACTGCCAAAAGAAAGAGCCTCGGTTAGAGTACAAAGGGTAATTTCACTCCAGATTGACTGTATGCATGAAGTGTCCAGGCTGCTTCCTTTTACTGTTAATTACTCTTGAAAACCCAAAACATAACAGGACAATCAACATTTACATTTCTCATAAGGGGTTGAATTCATCATATTACAAGGAAAAGGAATCAGACAACTGAGATAGCAATGGTATCTCTGGTCATATTGGGATTTTAACTACAGCATTTCTCTTACTTGCACTGGTTTAACATGATTGCCATGATTAGAGGTCGGTCAAGAATTCTCTCCCATAGTGTACTGACAGATTGCACAGGCACCTTGTAGGTGTTTGCTCCCTTGTGGAGTACTGAACAGCTGTTTCTTTATTAGGGTGTAACCCGCACAGCCCATTTCTGGTTGTTAGGGGGTGGTAGTATTGGCAGATTAAGTCACTCTAATCTCATTGGTTATATTTAAAACAACGTTAAGCAGTAGATTTCTACTGACAACAGGAAATTTCAAATGGGATGCTGCTGCCACTCCAGTCTGAACATGCAGTTTGACCCTTTTGTGCATTGGATTGAAGGAGCCACACAAGCCAAAACATCACGTGCCACCGTAGCGACAATTGTGCACATCTGTCAGCAGCCACCCTGCAAGCAAGCCAAGTCACTTATGCAGGTCTGGGAAGTGACAGTGTGTGTCTTTATGCTAACTGGAGACAAACAAACAATGAGAGAGGACATTCTAGTAATGCCTTAATACACCACACCCATAATGAAAAGCATGGATTAGTTACACAAGAAGTGTAATGTAATGTAAACACTCTCAATGTATTGCTAAGGTTGAACTAAAATGCTAAGGGGCCTGTTGCATATTATACATTACAGATTTCAACTTTTTCATCTTTAGGATGACAGCAAGAGTTGTTTAAAAACATTTAAACTTCATGATTCTGCATCTGGCAGCTCAGTACAGAGTTCATGGGGTGCTATAAAGAGAACAGTGGAGAATAATTGATCAACTCCACTGAAGGCAGGACAAGTAGTAATGGGCTTAATCTGCATTAAGGGAAATTTAGGTTAGATATTAGGAAAAACTTCCTAACTCTCTGGAATAGGCTCCTGAGAGAGGTTGTGGAGTCCCTATCACTGGAGGTTTGTTTTTTAAACACAAAAAACAAACAACAGATTGACAAACCTCTGGAAGGGATGGGCTAGATTTTTTGGCCCTGTCTCAGTGCAGGGGGGCTTGATTAGTTGACTTCTCCAGGTCCCTTCCACTCCTACATTACTAAATCAGGGGATCGCAGCAAAGGGACTCTTCGAGCTTGACTTGATGCACAGAGCCAATCTGAGCTCCTCAGAGCAGAGGCTGGCCTTCTAGAGAATTTGGAAGCTTCCTAGGACAGTAAGTGCTACCATCCACAAATCAAGAACACAGCAAGGAAGGAAAGCAACCCCTCAGACCTACTGCCTTGGGCCCCTGCCTCCAAATCTGTATGGAAGCTTCCTGTCTCCCCAGAGATACCTTTGAGATCCATTTGATCTGGCTGCCGTTGGTGATGATGGCATGACCGTTACTATCTTCTTCATACTGAATATTCCCCAGGTGCAGGACACTGGCAATGACCCCAAAGAGATGCTGAGGCCAAAGTGACAAAGACTGTTAAAAGCCAAGTTCATACGGTTACATGGTCATTACTCTTAAGGAGAATATGCTCTTATTTGGCTCAGTGGTAATGCAATCTGTTGATCTGCCTCAGCAGCAGCTGATTTTCAAACAGTGAGATCAGCAGCTACTTCTCTAGACCTGGTATAGAAGGACACTCCAACCTGGCCACCTCTTCCCAGTGTGACTCCCTGGGGATATGCACTTCATCTGACACTTCAAAATTAAGCCAGCTGCTCAGCCTATGAAGTAGATGGATGGTGGGAATCACCAAAGTCCATGGGAGGCACAAAGACAAGGTCACCAGACATTCCTGCATATAACAGTGCCTGTATCTCAGGCCATCTGAGTGCTGGGACCATCACTTTTATAGACCCTTCTTCCCTTACTCCTGAGAAGTTTACAAAACACAGGCAGCAGGAAAAGGGCACTTCACTATATGATGCAATTAAGCCAAAAGCAATCCTTGCACTTGCAAAATGGCGTTAGAGAGGCATAGATGATACTCCAAATGAATTCTGGACCCAACTTAAGTAATATAAAAAAAATCAATCAACAGTTGAGAACTGCAGAGAGAGGGAGAGAAGGGAGCATTTTTTAATTTGTACTACATATTTGAAAGAGAACGTGTCATTCAACAAAGCCACAGCCATATCCCCAAACTCCAAATTCTATCTCCTGCCGAACACAGGACATCAAATTAATCCCTTACTGGTTTTTTTTAAAAAAGAAATAATCAAGCAAACGTTTAATGGAGTTGAAGAGTATTAACAGCCCCTGATTTTTATAGGATTTTATAAGTAATATGAAGTTCTGGTGCCAGTCTCTACCTATATACACATGACATTTTTCACCAGAGTGGTAGCAATATAGACTTTCTTTAGCAACACACTTCTGACACCAGAAAACACAGGGTGGGGAGAGGGATCAGAAAGTTTGCCACAGGCCCCGTAATGCTGTTTGTAAAGCACTTTCTCTCTGGTGCGTATAGGCATTGGTTATTGCATCCCGTTTTTCCATCCATTATGGAATATCAGAAGCCAGTAAGGTATCAATACAGTTCCTGCTCTTAGGTTATCTTGTCCACATCTTACTCAGTGCAAGATTGTTTTCCACAGCACTTACTTCAGCACTGCGTCCAGTTCAGTTTTAGGTGTTCCACTACTTCCTTAAAGAGACAGTGGTTCAGCCCTTATTTGAAAAGTCCCCGGATATTTAGCCTGAACCAGGAAGGAACCAGCAGTTAACCCCTTTCATAAATACCTTCTTTGCCTCTATACCTCAATATCTGTTTCAGTGAAGTCTATGATAGAGAAGGCTTTGCGGACTGTTTTCCAGTCACTCTTGTCATTAATGGAAGACACTTTGGCACATCGACCCTATTGAGGAGAAGAAAGGGGCATAAAAAGTTTGCACCCATCAGTACTGTTGTATTGATCAGGTGATCCTACCTACCACTAGCCAATCACACCTTGGGTTGGCATTTTTTGATTCCCAGTTCTCTCAGCTCTTTACCACCTAGTTTAGCGATATACACACAGAAGATTATTCCACCCCTGCCCATACAGCTCATAGCTCTACTGGTTAGTCCTTTCTATAACCATTACTTAACAGCATGGTATGTGTTGAGTTTGAGTACTAGGTAGTCAACCTATTTATGGTGAAGTTCTGCTATGAGTTTGGGCTCTAGCCATCTATTCTGTTTATTGTAATGTAGCCTTTGTTACTCAGTGTGTCTATACTGGGAGAAGGGCAAATTGTCTGCGTATTATACTCCATCAAAAACTAAATGAAATAGGAGGTCATAAAACAGCAGTTTGCACATGATTCTGCATTTTACGAACAAGCATAGGGTAAACTTTTCTTCATATTATATATAAAACAGTTGCTTAAGTCCACAAGCTCACTTATTTTACACCAAATTAATAAAGAAAGCCTTAAAGGGAGACCTTTACATAGAGTGTAACTTGCAGAGTGTCATTTTACTAGTTAATAGCTTAGGCCATGCTTTCCATTGAATCAAAGGGGTATTTTTATACAACATCAGCCAGCTCTTCCGTCTAGTGACACCTGCCATTAAGCCACACTATTTCCTCTAGGATATAGCACTCATTCACCTGGCAACAGCTTAATGTTTATCACAGTCTATCAGACAGATGAAGAACTTCACTGACATGGACTGGACAAAGGCTGTGAGGTGGAATAAGCTGTTACCCACGCACAAAATATCCTCACTAAGAGCACGGAGAATACAAAGTGATTGTATTGTTAAATTCCTTGTGGAATACAATTTCTCATTTCAGTTTGCCTCATTGTGAAAACCCTCACTAAATTAATATAGGAGAGGCAAGGATAGGCTAGATTCATAACTAGAGGGTAGAAACTAATTCAGGGCCAAGTTTTAGTCCAGTACTCTCATGCAGCTTCTACTTATTTCACAGCCCAAGGGCAGAATTTGGGCAAGTCATAGTGTTGTCTCATTTTAAATGGCTTTATCTGTTAATACCGCAGAAGTTAGTGCCTCAACTTCCTTTACTTTTAATATTGTTGTAGCTCTGAAACCAGGGCGAATCAATGTCAAAAGGTGAAACAAGGGTAGAAAAATCACACACCGATAGCTGTTCTACCAGTATTACAATCACTTAGAAAGTCATTAGCTATAGTCATGACTTCTACCGTAATGGAGTACATGAACGGTGAAGAAAACCCATCAAGTCATAGCTGAGCATAATACAGAACCTTTACAGAACAAGGTAACTGGTACTGCAGATTTATGCTGCCAGATTCAGCCTATGGAACCCCACAGGTGGTTTCATGCTGGGAGCCTAGTTATCCCAACCTGTATAAGATACATGTACTTCTGCGGGTTGCGCTCCAGTCCTAGCCAGCGAAGCAAGTCATCTTCTCCACCCTCCAGCAACTGGTAGAAGATATGGAAATTTCGTTCCCCATTGTTTTGATGAACGACTCGGGATTTCTCAATCAGATAACTGAGGATGTGCCCTCCTACTGGAGCTCCCTAGGTGGGGGAAAAACAAAAAACCATTAAAAAACAGCCAGGTAAGTTTAGATTGCTAAGCCTTCAATACGCAACAGTCCATGTGAAGCCAGAAGTGTTATGACTGCTGTATTCTCATTCACACACACATACTGTGACAAGTAGCAATGACACCAGAAGCCTACCCTGCTCTTCTTACATATCATTAGTTTCTCTGTTAAAATATCACTTACAAGTAGACATGCTGTCTGAGGAGTAACTGTCTTTTCAACTAACTCCTGCTCTGTAGTAAAATATTACCTTTTCCACTGAGCACTATTGTCAATAACACTGGAAACCGCCATGATACAGGACTTCAGACACCTCGAAAAATGCAAGAGCTGTAAAAATGGGGTCAGAAGGTAGCCTGCAAGGTAAATAATTTTGCAGGGCAGCATATGATTTACTGACTAAGTATCCCATGCTGGTGAAAGACAGTGTGACAAAGCTCTGTCCTTATCTTCGTGGATCCTGTGTTTCCTGGTGGATTTTTACTAGCCTCAGCAGCTCACTGTGACCCTCCACGGAGCCCTTCTCTCTCTGGAGACAAGGTCACAGCCTATTGAGCCATTTTCATCACAAACCAGTGAGGAGAAGCTATCCTTCCTGGCACAGTCTCTATTGTCTCCCAATCTCAGAGACTAGTTAGGGGAGGCAGAAAGGGAGGAGCCCAGGCCCACCCTCTACTCCGGACTCCAGCCCAGGGACCCTAATAGTATCAGCTAAGATGGCTGACCTTTTATCCACAAAACACAATACAATTCCCTGGGCTACTTCCCCACAGCAGTCCCCACTTCTTCAAACTCCACTTCACCCCTACCTCAGGGCCTCCTTCCTTCTGTACAATATGTTGTCCACCACTCAGTCTCACCAACAGCATAACTTCCTTCCACAGCTCCTGACACCCGCAGCCCACCTGACTAACTGGGAGGTTTTTATCTGGCTTCAGCCAGTGCCTGATTGGCTTCAGGTGTCCCAATTAGGCTAGCTGTTTCTACTCCTTTCTAGAAGGTTCTTAATTGGCCCCAGGTGTCTTGATTGGCCTGGAGTAGCCTTTGTTTGGCTATCCAGGGAACAGGGACCTGCACACCCTGAGACTAATATACCTGCCTTCCAGCACTCTCCTATATCCTTCTGGTCTGACTCCGTCACAACAGGTACATAGCTATGCTTGTTTTGAGAATGGTCCAATACATTTGTTTTTACCTTAAAATCAAACTGGATATCCATGTATTTTCCAAATCTACTTGAGTTGTCATTACGCAGAGTTTTTGCGTTTCCAAAAGCCTGCAGAGAAACAAGTGAAACCAAGTCACTCCTCTTGCTACTGAGAGCTCTGTGTCTAGAACTGGGGTCATGAACTGAGGGAGAAACCAACAGCATGTGCAGCTTTAGATATCCTATGCACTTTCCCTGCCCTTTTCACATTTGGTGAGCCAGGGGGTCGTTAAATCCCACAAAACTCTGAAAAAATTGGGTTTGTATTTACCTCAGACTTGACGTACTTGCTTCCCTCCTTCCCCACTGCCTGCTAACACAGACGATTCCTTAACAGTAGAACCCATCTGCCCAGACACACCACTAGTCACACTCAACATATGTTCAGTTCGCCAGTTCTCTTCAGTTGCTTCTTCATGTAGGGTTAAGTATCAATGGCTCACATTTAGTTACTGCCAGTGTTTGGTCATGAAGATTTAGACAAGCTTTCCGAAGATTTCTGATTAGATGACAAGTGCTCATGTTAAGTTTGCTGACTGCGTGCTCCCACCATGAGCCTATATCCAGATCATCTCATTTGGGCAGAGCTCTGAAAACCTGACGTGAATAGCAGTATCCAGTGTTACCTTCCTGCATATGAGGCAACTAGAGGCATAGGTGACAGATGCTCTGAGAGGCTTGTTCATTCATTGATATGGTTCAGCATTTAATAAATGGTCTCAAAATATTTTCTCTTTTCCTCATGGAGCACTACTGACAAAAATCTCCTCTTCGCACAGCATTTATACTGAGAGAGAGAGACTAGGAGTTTTGATTCTAGATTATGAAATATTGTAAACTGAAAACTACAAATGGAAAAAGAAATTTAAATCCCTGAATAAATTGACCTACATCAATTCCTTCACTTTTTCCAAGTCAGAAAGGATGTACTTGCAAAGGGGCTGAAATTACTTTCATTATAACGCAACCAGAGATCAAATATCCATGCAAACTGGAAGCCATTCTCCTGATTAGATCTCCCCTTCCTTCCATGCATTCAAAACATTTCAGTTCTATATACAGAGAAATCTTGCAGACTTCAACCTCTACATAGTACACCTTTAAGGTGATTTAAAAAATAAAAAATTGTTTTACCTCCAGAACTGGATTGGAGAGCAGCAGGCGATCACGGACTATTTGCAGCTGTTCCGTAGTCGGGCAGGTCACTGCAAAGTACTGCAAGATCTTCTTGGAGGCTTCTGTTTTCCCAGCTCCACTCTCCCCAGAGATGAGGATGAAGTGGTTATTGTATTCAGCACACATTACCCGGTAGGCATTGTCAGCTATGGCATATCTGAATAAGTCACACATACACAAAAAGAAGTCAGCTTTAAAGAATTATTCAATAGGAAACAGCCATACAAAACAATGGCAGAAAGCTCTGACAGGAGTAAATGTTCCATAGGATCCTTAACACTGGAGACAGCTAAAATTTACAGACCTTGAACTGGACAGACAAGCAATGTTCCCAGGAGAAAATTTACAGATTCACAACTTCAAAGTAGAAACATTAACTCAAATTGAGAGGTAGGCACATGGAGGAAAAGAGCTTTAATCAACAGAGCCCATTTGGACTGTGCACACTGCTGTGGACACAGGCTAGCACACTGCAGGTCTGTGACCCAAAGGCAGAGACCGACCAACCTCAAATTTTTGTAAAAAAGCAGCCTGCTGGTCAGCCCCAAACTTCTGCCCATGAAGATATTTTAAAAGGTAACCATTAGTGCAATCACTTTCCCACTCTCCCTCCCCCCGCCATTTGGGGAATAAACCAAAAATATCAACATGCAGTTTTGAAATTTGACCTCAGCCCATTTCCTGCTTCCAGAACCAGCTGGAGGCAGAGTCATGAGCACTGAAAAAAGGTGGAGCCCATGGAACCAGGAGAAAGGGAAGAGACTGTGAAAGGGAATGTTTCAGAAACCGATGAGAGGATAAACTCAGTACTAGAATTATGCCAGGGCACATCATGGCTGGGCCCTGATGCTTTGACATCCCATCATCAGGTAAGTGAGGAAGGCATGCGCTGAGCTCTGACTTGCTAGAGAAATTCCCTAATTCTAGCCTTGTCTGACAGATTCTTCCCTGGGGCTTTCGACAAATTGGCCCCTCAATTTTGCCTTCTGTAAAATGGAGATAAATATACTTACATGCCCTCACAGTGAAGCTCTGAAGAGTAATTAATATTCACAAAACATTTCAATTTTCAAAGCGGTGTCAATATTAAGTTGAAGTTCCCCTCCTGCCAAGTTCCAACATGCAAATGCCAACCTTGCAGAGATAGATACTAGACAATACTTAGTCCTGCCATGAGGTAGGGGACTGGACTAGATGACCTCTCAAGGTCCCTTCCAGTCCTATGATATTGTCTAATTGAAGTTATTTGATAAATAACCCCGCAAAGAGTAGCAAGTTACCTGCTAAGATTGCTATTATGAAAAAGTTCCCCCCACTCACCAATTGCTTTTAAATATATAAAAAGCACAACAGTGACTTTCATAAGGTCATGTCTAGCAAAGTGTTTATGTGAACTGAAAGCAGAGGAATTTAGTGCTACTTACATATGTGGTGGCAGCTCAAAAAAGTTGACCCCTTGATAAATCTCCATCTGTTTAACGGAGTAGAAATCCAATTCTTTGTAGGGATTCACAGATACAAGAAGGGTACCAATATAGGTCTACAGGAAGAACAGCGTAGACAAACAGAATGACTTCTCCTGAAGGGCAACCTCAAGCATACCATGTGAAAACTGACAAAAATAGAACATGTGGAACTTTCTGGTAACAAAAATTTCAAAGACTTCAGTATTTTTGTGCTCCCTTACTAACTACCCATACACTTAAACCCTTATTCAAAGGATGGCTGGTAAAGTAATTACTTTGGTTTAGTCCTAATAGAGACTTGACATCTGTCCCTGATGCTTCTTGGATTTTGTTCCTATTTATATCCTAGTTAACATAGGAACATATTTGCCCATAACTAACACCATTTCATTAAGTCACTGAAAGTCTGGTATCCTCCAGATGGGATGCTGATGCTACATAGGAAAGCTAAACCCATAAGCCATCTGGTGGTTACTTAAAACTCAGTGTCTGCAGTTTAGTAGCTGTGCTGGTCCCAGGATATGAAAGAGACAAGGTGGGCGAGGCACTCTCTTTTGCTGGAACAGCTTCCGTGGTGGAAGGTACAAGCTTGCAGGTTACACAGAGCTCTTCTTTCTGTTCTGCTTCCTTCCCCAGATCTGAAGAAGAGCTCTGTGTAGCTCAAAAGCTTGTACCTTTCCCCAAAGGAAGTTGGTCCAACTCTTTCGCAAGACTATATATGGAAAGAAAATTCTTTCCTGAGCCCTGCAGATGAACAAATTTCAGGTTTCACGGTGTAAGTAACTGCCATAATTTTAGAATATTTCAGTGAGCCAAAGTTAAACACTTTAGAACCTAGTAACAACTGACACTCCACACTGCACCAAGCTGTTTCATTCCCCGCCCCCCGGCCCCCCGCCCCCCCCCCCACCACCACCACTTGCCTCCTCAAAATATTGAGCTTCACCTAACAGGAGAGAGGTTTGGTAAGATTCTCTGCCTTTTAAGATCTGCTCAGCACCTTTGAAAAACAAGGCCATTAAGAACTAGCAAATTTTCATCCTGCGGTTCAATGCATTCTTTGTGCTGGCTTTGCTTTTCATGTTCCTTTGTTATTTATTGCACATCCCTGGAACAAAAACTATACCATCCACAGAAGATATTATATATATTTTTATCTAAAGGGCAAACAGGGCAGTCAGCCTGCCAGATACTGCAAACATCCTTCAACCCCTCCCCGTACAGCAGACATAACACTAAGGCATTAGAACGCCATATTCTTGGGGAGATAATTCACTCTGTACCAACAAGCCAACACTGCATTGACAACAGAAATTAAGTCCACCTGTAACTCTGATCATCCCAGTACAATGGTTCCACCGACATGCACCATTTGACCTTACTCTTAGACCTGACTTGCAAGCAGGTTGTCTGCAGCATGTCACCTTCCCACAATTACATGTTAGTTCACATTATCTTCTAGACACAAATAACAGCATTGCCATGAAAGATGAGGTCATAAAAGCATGCAGATTTACGTAGATGAGGTTCTCTCTGTATCGCTTGCGAAGGTTGTCCAAGAAAGCAGCCTCACTGGTGTGGGAATCCAAAAGAACGAAGTCCTGTACCCCAACTCTGTCCCGGGCGATCAGAGCTCCTTCCATGTTCAGCTGGCTATGGTTATCACCCACTTCTTCTTTCTACAATGGAAAGAAAGTAGCTCAGTTATAGGTGTTTGATCCTTTCCTTTTTCTGAAAGGGGAGCTTTCACACTGGAACAAACATTAAAGAAAATCCACCTCTATTTAAAGCTCTGGACCCTTTGGTTATTTCAGCAATTAATGGCTTAATAAAACTTCCCTCCTTCCCAGTCTAACTGCTTGGTGCTGTGGTGGTATGAGAATCCTGTGTTTTGACATCCTACTCTGTAGTCAGGATCCAGCGGCTAAAGCATTAGCTCAGGATGCCAAAGACCTGAGTTCAAGTCTCTTGATGTGTTCTTGGGCAAATCTTCCACTGCGTGCCTCAGTTTTCCAAATGCATAATGTAGGTAACAGCACTGCCTTGCCTCAGCATTATTGTGAAGAGAAATTCAATAAAGACAGAGAAGTGCTCAGGTAGAATAGTGTAATGGGAGCCATAAATACCCAAGAT
Source organism: Dermatemys mawii (assembly GCA_007922305.1). Lineage (NCBI taxonomy): Eukaryota > Metazoa > Chordata > Testudines > Dermatemydidae > Dermatemys > Dermatemys mawii. Next base: position 19,493,849 of record ML677361.1, on the reverse strand, counting down.
AAAATTTGCTATCTGTATTTAATAATGAATTGGCAGCATTACTGCTAACCAATCCTACAGTGAATCAGAAGGAAGCAGCATTAATTTCAGCACAAACACAGCTTTGATAGTCAGCAAGAGAAGAATGGTGACAATCATTGAAAAGAAAAGGATGCATATTTATATCTGATCTGACAGACAGTCCTCAGGTATGAAATATTCTCCTAGATTGTTTGTACCTGAAAAAGCTGCAGTAAGACAAGTTGCCCTACAGAATGAAAGCTCAGTTGGAACAATCAGACCAAAATACTAGGAAGATCCTCAAACTGGATTTTTCTAACTAATGGGAAATTCAATCCTGATGTGGGTTTATTGGCACAGCAACAATTAGCTTCCCATTACTGTGAACTAAGAGCCTACTCAAGATTTGACAGTTAGAATGAATATCTGAGCTTCCAAACAGATTAACTTTTCCAAACAAAGATCGGACAGAAAGAAAAAAAGCTCACTTTTCCATATGGGGTTCTCTAGAACTTAGTACAATTACATAGAAGCTAGACAAACCTGGTTCCTAAACCCAGAGGAGCCACAAAAGATTAATTTAGACAAGCCACTTACACAGTTCCTGAGTCAGCTTAACTGTTTCCAGTTGAGTTGGTTTAGTTTAGGAGATCAGGTGAGCTGCTCAAGCAACCAACAGCTGGGACTACTTTAATAATAATAAAAAGGAGAATCTTCCTAAAAACAAGTGCTGCATCTGACCTTAGAGTTCTTCCAAGGAAGTAAAAATGTAGTTGCATCTGCTGCACGGAGTAAGATGACTTTTTTTTTTTAAGACTCCTACAAGCAGATGAGGAACCACCATTTTAAATTTGGACAGCAGATGTCTCCACACACCAACAAAAGCGTTCTGGACATAATGATGCAAAGATTATTAGATACAATGGAGTTGTTTTGCTGGAGACACTGCACTTTTGGAATGATATGGAGATAATGCTATCTTGGCTAGCATTCTCCTCTCAAAACAGCTGACGACTGTGCCAGAGCTATTGCTGAGCAAAAAGGCATCAATTTCTCGGCACTCTCCATTTTTGACTTATTACCTTGGAAAGTACTTTTAGAATTAAAAAGGTATTTCCCATGACTGAAATACAGCTATTCTTTTCTGATTTACTTTTCAGCCTTTAATGATGTGTCAAGTAAACATATTGAATGCTAGCAAGTGGACAAGTAGGATATTCTTTATAAATTTCTATAGCACTTACATTTCAAAAGTCCTGTGCAAACACTACACATTTCCAAGAACTCATTTCTCACTCTGTGCATGATTACTTTCCTTATATTTGGCCAAAAAAAATTAAAAAATAAGGTTAAGGCAAGCTCAGTTCTAAGACTTGGTGAATTAGACTAGAGAAATAAATATGGCTGAAGATCACTCAACTTAGTAAAGGTTTAACAGATATGGGAAGAGTAACGCAAGGTTCATCTTTGGTATTATTGTGTTGGCCTTTATGAAGGTAGTTCTTGATATTTTTCTACTCTCTCAAAAAGATTTGGAACTGGCATTGAAAGGATGTTGTGAGAGGCTGTTATTTTAGTTTTTACCAGAAACTGTGCAGGAAAAGTCAGAATAAAATGCTATTTCTGCTTTTATTTCCAGTTTCTATTGATTTTTGGCAAACCTTGACTCTGGACTTGAGCTTGGAAGGAGGTCTGGATAGCATGAGTAGAAGAAAGCAAGTCTTGCTGTCAGAAGTATGGTTATCATGCAAGAAGAATGTCACCGAAGGCATATCAAAGAACTGAACTCAAGTTCACAACTTGTTATATGACTACGATAAGTAGATTTAGTTGAGCCCAGAATGTAGTCATCCTTTCACAAGACATGCAGTATATTAACCCTAAGTGCATTTACTTGTTTCATAAAAATCAACAATCTTTGCTTCACAACTTCACTCCTCCCCCTCATTTCAGAGAGAATCTTGCCACGTTTCAGATGTGTAGTTAACTTTAGTAATTGCATTCTCTTTATCATGAAGTCATTTTAATTTTAACTGGAAGTAAGAAATACTACATCCTCTGAATTGCTTCATACTATTGCTGGGTCCTCGTTAAGCAACTTGTGTTCCACCCCAGAGGTAGAAGTGGCGGCTGTATTTTAGCCACGTGTTAAGTATTTGATCCTTGTGCACGAAACCTGCCCTTACTCAAACACTGAATCTGGAGGATCCCCTTTTAAAGTTCTTAACAGAATAGATACGTAGAGGAGAATACCTGACTCTCTACAACGCATAGAAGATCAGGGTACAGAAAGAGAAAAAATTACCATGAACTCCAGCATGCTTTTAAACACACTGAACACTAAATTTAACATTTTTTGAGTTTTGTAAAGAGTTAATGCTTGAAACCCCTCAGCTTTTGATCTGCATGTCATCACTGCTTTCATTCCACACATCTGCTTCAGTAAACTAATTCACAAGTTTTATACTTTTAGTGCTGGCATTTTCTATGCTCCTAGTGACAGGAACAGTTAGGACACATTTCTACAATATTTCAAGGGATTACAAATTCGCAAAAATTAGTTCATTATGATCTCTTTCACTACTATATTATGAATGACCATTCTGACTGGAACAAAGCATAATTCCCATAACAGAAGAACTAGGGGCCACCCATTGAAATTAGTGGGCAGCAGGTTTAAAACAAAAGGAAGTTCTTCTTCACACAGCGCACAGTCAACTTGTGGAACTCCTTGCCTGAGGAGGCTGTGAAGGCTAGAACTATAACAGGGTTTAAAAGAGAACTGGATAAATTCATGGAGGTTAAGTCCATTAATGGCTATTAGCCAGGCTGGGTAAGGAATGGTGTCCCTAGCCTCTGTTTGTCAGAGGGGGGTGATGGATGGCAGGAGAGAGATCACTTGATCTTTACCTGTTAGGTCCGCTCACTCCGAGGCACCTGGCATTGGCCACTGTCAGTAGACAGGATACTGGGCTAGATGGACCTTTGGTCTGACCCAGTACGGCCTCTCTTATATAAAGCAGCAATTTGATTCAGTGTTTGGAACTTCTACAAAACACAGGAGCGCATTCATACCCAGTTTTGTATCACTTGGTTATAGATGTTACAGTAACATCCAAATTCAGTAAAAGCTTGTTCTGCATGAATTTTCTTGTCTGGCAAGATACGAACTACAAGCTTCAATATACCAGAAATAAATAAATAAATAAATAAATAAATAAATAAATAAATAAAAAAAAAGACATGTGTATCTCTGATCTAGTCACAAGAACAGTCCTCTTGATGTTCCCCTCCCTTTCAAAGGCTATTCAATGTTATCTGGGAATACAGTTGTCACGGAATTACTAGGCTAATGCTCTGGAACTACTCCATACGAAGCCAGTCATGACTGGAGTAGCATGCCTCCTCTCTCCGAGGATACTAGCACCAGGGCAAGAAGCTTACACCGTTTCTATTTTCTTGGATCTGACCTCAGAGTATTCAGCATCCCCTTCCACACTGTGCACTTCCCATAGAGAGTCTGCCTGTGCAGGGCTCCTGGGGAAGCCAGAGGACACTGCACCCCAGCTCCACAGTCAGCTGTGACTCTCAACCAGCATAAAACGAAAGGTTTATTAGTCAATAGGAACACAGTGTAGAACAGACTTGTTAGCACAGAATCAGTGACTTTCAGTCAAGTCCATCTTGGGAGAATCCTGGGCCAGATGCCCGGGACTGCCTCAGGTGGGGATTGAAGGTGGGAGACTGCCCAGCTTCAAGCAATCTGACCTCAAACATCCCCTGTTGCTCCTCCTGATCTTTGTCTTACTGCCCATGCAAAAGTGTCACCTGAACATCACCTGGTCACATCCTCCTCCTGGGTCTCACATTAGGAAGGGCACCGGCCATAGCCTATGTGCAGGCAGTCGGAGCAGCCTCACCTGCCTCTGAAGGTTTCAGCTAAAGTCACACACCCTTAGTCTCAATGCCTAGACATTGGTGCAGCATATAGAGAAACTGAGGCATACACCATATTCATGCAAAACAGTAACACATAACAAGGGAAAATCCCCACTTCATCACAACAGTATAATAATAAGTGACATCTTTCCACCATGAAGCAGACTACAGGAAATACCATCCTACACTGTTTATCTGTATAAGTCAGCCTCTAAAGAGTAATTTTACATTCTTAAATACACATTTATATTCATGCTACTGAACATACGGGATAAAGATTTACCTGGTGGGTCTTGTTTTTTCACCCAGGCTACTTTCCTCACCAGTCAACAAAGGAATGCTTTCTAATTTTAATCATCTGGACTTTTTAAAAATCCAGCGGCAATTTCAGTTCTGATTGGAACATGGTCCCACCAACAGGAATTCACAAATATAACCAGGAAGGAGAACAGCTTTTGTAAGACCTGACCAAATTATGCAAGAGTTTATCAGAGTTAAGAGTCGCTGTTAGTAGCACAGGTCATGAACTGATCAGAAGTTACTTGTTCCAGGGTGATGACAATGAGAGGAAATGAATACAGCAAATCAAACACGTTCATTCAGACTGTAGGATCTGGTGAAAGAAGGATTTTGGTGGGAGAGGGGGGTGAGAACCTGAAGTTTAGGGTTTACATCTAGACACAAAACAAACCCAAAACTCTTCAGGTTGTATTTTCAGCCGAGACAGACTTTGCAAGACCATCCGTGGAAAAGAGGAATGGCCCAGTCCCACTAGCCATGGGCTAGAAAAAGTCTCTTAAGAGACAGGCTCGTAGGGAAAATTCTAACTGATCAGAGCAGTTTCTCTGCTAGGATGAGAAGGAATGTAATGGACACCAGTGAGCATGCTATGGTGTGGAAGTTAAAGAAGCCTAGTCCTGGATTTCTCCAATCAGAAGCATTCAGCACCTTCTCAATACACACTTTTAGGCTGACCTTACCTGGAAGAAAATGGCCTTGCACTACTCTTTTCCTCACATACATTCAGTCATGGCTATGCTGGGATAGGCTGCACTTGTTTGTCCCAATAAGTAACAAAGCACAATATTTTTCATTCAACTGTTCCTGAATATCCTAATTCAACTGTCACTAATTTTGGATCATCTTTAACTTACCTGAGTTGTTCAGTTCTGGAGTACTAGAGATCTGTCCTGTGTCACCAGTATCTGAGCATCAGTCTTTAAAGTCTCATACATGTGACTATATTCTATTCAGAGCCTTCTCTCTCAGCAAGGTACAGCTTGTTCTCTTCCCAGATCCCCACACTGCTTTCATCTTACTATTTATTGTATGTGCGCTGACTCCCACCTCAGTTCCCTTTTCACTGACCTCTTCTTGTTACCTGCGTCAGACTTTCTATTTAAGCCTTTCCATTTCTGCTACTTAGCATAAGGAATTCTTTTATATAACATTTCCTCCAGATAAAAGTAATTTTTAAATGCAAGGTCAGAGTCATATTTTAGGTGTTTTGCGGCTTGATAAACATTGCATTTGCTTAGTGAACTAAAGTAGTGTCTTACAAGTCTGCTACGGACACCTCTCCACCAAACCAAACCGAACTGAAAACAGATACTGAAGGCCTTAACCCATGGCTAACCTAAGGAAGTTCAGAATTCAAACCATATCACAATATAAGCCATTTCCCCTTATTTTTTTGCCCCTGAACTGCTGGTGACATTAATTTTTCATGCTGCTTTTGTCAGGCAGCTACTGTACTGTAATCAGGTTAAGAGAATTTATCATTTTAATGAGATAATGTTTAAAATGAAACAGCCTGTCTGCGCTTTCAAGAGGAATGTGCAATTCTGATATTATTCTAGAACATCCGCTCAGTATGGAATGCAAAGAACCAATCTTCACTCCAAGCCCAGGAACAAGAACACATGACTAATCTGGAAATCCCAGTGACTGCCTAGCTGATCAAGTTTCCTTAACTTATTTTGTTTACCAATTAGCATATTAATAATTAACTCTGTTCACCCTTTGTCCAAAGATCTTGCACTCATTTCTGGGCTAGACTGTGCTCAGATTCATGCAGCATTGATTGGCTCACCACTGTGTTTGGCTCAAATGATGGCAAACTGATTTCTTAATGACCATGTGAGTTAAGGTGGAATTTTTTCCAAATCTAATGCTAATTATTCAGATGAAGTCCCACCCTCACTTAGTAAAATGAGGAATACTCACTATTTTGCAAAAGCGATAGAGTGTCCTGTGGCACCTTATAAACTAACAGATGTCTGTTAGTCCTGTGGCATCTTAGACTCTCTGTCACTTTTGCAGATTCAGACTAACACAGCTACCGCTCTGATACTCACTGTTCTGTCATCCTGAAATCTTTCCTCACAGCTTACCTAGGAGAATCAAAGATTCTTCTGATTTACTGAAATGTGAGCTGTCTCAAGGAATCTATTCCTACTCATTAGCTCGCTAGTTTAGCCACAAAGCAATCTGTTTTATCCCCCACTGGGATTTATTTTCCAACATTTGAAGATATGAGAAGCAAAGACAGTTCCAAAAAGAACTAAACTTGGAACCAGCTCCAAGAAGAGGAGTTTGATTTTGGTACAAACAAATGGGCAAGTCCACAAGAAGCTTTACTAAAATATCACCATTTGTTAAACATTTGTGTGTTTTTAATTTCCCAACAGACTCTAAAGCTAAGTGCTGTGCTTTTTTTGGCTGCTTCTTCTCGGTGTAAAGTGTCGAGAGGGATGGTTGTGTCTATTTTAGGGGAACACAGTGTCATCTCTTATTTGAAAGCACTGGAAAGTGCTGAACATCTTTCAGACCCGATGTGAAGATAAGATCTCTGCCCTAAACAGTGGGCTAGTAGAAAACCCCACACCCACACAAAGCATCACTAACTTTAACAGGGTGCCTTATGGCATTGGGGCCTCGGTGCTATAAATGACAGAGTGAGTGTAACAACAAGCATAATATGGTTGAAGAACAAAGGTTACTATAAGATCACCTGGTTACTCACTTTAGGACTGTATTCACCAGTCTTAAGGTTTTACTATATGCAGGAATTAACACTGTTGATAAATGTACAGCCATCACAAGAGATTTTTCTACAGATTTACAAATAGTTTTAGTGCCCATGAAAGTGATGGCCTGAGAGCACAGGCTTGAGGCAGGAATAGCAGCACCAAACATGCTAGTTCCCTCTACGCAATGCTCCTAACTCACCTCCATCTTGATTTACCTACTTCAGTTTGAGGCTGAGGTTGCTAATAGGCCACTTCACCTTGAAGGGTTCTCTTAGAATGTGTTAACAACTTATGCTAAACAATTTGTTCCACCTCCTATTTAGCTGTGCCACTGGGTATCTTTCGCAGACCTGAAGAGCTTCATGTAGCTTGAAAGCTGCTCTTTCACTAACAGAAGTTGGTCCAATAAAAGATATTACTGCACACACCTTGTCTTTCTAATATCTTGAGATCAACATGGCTATTACTTGACTGACTGTCCAGTTAATTTGTAACGCTGATCACCTAGCTGATTTCACTATGACATTACAGTCTACATGGATAGCAGAAACAGATTTCTTTAACTTACAGATCAATCCTAGGAGACTTGTTTAGGGAGTTTGATCTATGCAGTACAGCTCACATTTCCTGCCATTCCTTGGTGAATTTTTATCTGCTATATCCATCCCTACCAACAGAGACCAACGCCTACAAGATCTCCACCAAGCTTTCTCAAAACTACAATACCTGCACAAGGAAATAAGGACACAGATCAACAGAGCCAGATGTGTACCCAGAAGCCTGCTGCTGTAAGACAAGCCGAAGAAAGAAAACAACAGAACACCACTGGCCATCACCTACAGTCCTCAGTTAAAGCCTCTCCAATGCATCATCAGTGATCTACAACCCATCCTGGACAACAATCCCTCACTCTCACAGGCCTTGGGAGGCAGGCCAGTCCTGGCCTACAAACAACCTGCCAACCTCAAGCATATTCTCACCAGCAACAGCACACCGCACCATAATAACTCTAACTCAGGAACCAATCCATGCAACAAACCTCGATGCCAACTCTGCCCACACATCTACACCAGCAACACCATCACAGGACCAAACCAGATCAGCCACACCATCACTGGTTCATTCACCTGCACATCGACCAATGTAATATACGCCATTATGTGCCAGCAATGTCCCTCTGCTATGTACATTGGCCAAACTGGACAGTCCCTACGAAAAAGGATAAAATGGACACAAATCAGATATCAGGAATGGCCATATTCAAAAACCTGTAGGAGAGCACTTCAACCTCACCGGACACACCATAGAAGATTTAAAGGTCAGCATTTTGCAGCAAAAAAACTTCAAGTCCAGACTGCAAAGAGAGACTGCAGAGCTGCAATTCATTTGCAAATTTGACACAATCAATTTGGGACTGAATAGAGATTTTGAATGGCTAGCCAACTACAAAAGCAGCTTCTCTTCTCTCGCTATTCACACCTCCAGTTCAGCTGCTAGAGGAACACCTCACCCTCCCTGATTAGAGATAACAAGCTGGTTCAGCCTCATTGGACTAACCTTGTTATCTCCCACCTGGTTCTTGCCTACCTTTTATACCTGCCCCTGGATACTTCCACTGCATGCATCCGACGAAGTGGGTATTAGCCCACGAAAGCTTATCTCTAAAAAAATTTTTAGTCTTTAAGGTGCCACAGGACTCTGTCACTTCTGCAATTCCAGACTAACACGGCTACCCCTCTGATTCTTGACACCCCTACCAAATTTACCAAGATAAAGCAGGCTAAAGCCCCTGCAGTGGGTCCCATTGAGAGGCTGTACAAACTTCTAACTTGCCAACCAGACCAGATTTAGTAAAGCCTGTTGCAATGTCCCCTGTGCTGCTGTTGCTAATTATGTCCCTTGGGAACTAGCTATTACAAAATATCTGAGTAAAAGCCAAATGTCAATGGTAGGTGCTGGAGGTAGAGGGGAAAAAAATCTCAGTCCCAAAACAAGACAGAGAAAGAGGAAGAAGAATACTTTCACAATAGGGCTGCTGCAATAACAGGAGTGGATAAAATGTACTTTGCTGCAGATGGGATTGGGTAGGCAAAAAACCCCAGACTGAGGTAATTTGTGGGAAAACACTACATCTCTCATCAGTTTGTCATAAACAGAACTTCAGCAATGTAAAGCAAGTTTTTTAAAAAAAAAAAAAAAATATAAAGGTTAATATTGAAATTTTAGCAAGGGATAGAAAGATTTGATGTTTATTATAAGCAAGAGTTCAAGTTTTTTTTTTTTATGTGGTTAAGCAAGATTTGTTTTATTCTTTTAGTGACAAAAATGGTGTGTGAATTCCTTTTATATAAAATGTATTAACTGACCCTGTTTGTTTTAGTAGCACAGAGGAATCGGTCTCTTATGGGATCTAAGATTTTTGCAAATGGGAGTAGGATAAAGCTGCAAGAAACAATGTGGGAGTGGGTATTGTGGGGTGGGATTAAATGAGTAGTCCCGTGCAGGGCTCTACTTCACAAGCAGCACATTCCTAAGCGCATATTCCCTGAGTTTTTCTACCTTCTCCATTCTCTCAAAAAGATTTTTGGTGGCTAAAAACTAGCTTTTTGTCTCAGCAAATGGCCCTCTTCTACTTTTGCCCACTTGAAATAAAATTCACTCACTGGCTGAAACACTTCATGATGGATAGAAGCAAGGTCTCATGATCTTATAGAAACAGTGGGATTCCTTAGATCAATAGGATGTGTTAATATCTCAGTAAAAAGCTTTACACGGAGCTAGAATGTCCTATTTCAGGTTTGACACACAAATTTGGGAGAGCCCAGTTACTGAGGGTTTTGCACATCTCCATGACTGGCTGCCATCCTGAGAAACTAGTGATGATACCAAACATTTAAGATCCTTTTCCAGCACTTTCACCATTCTACCCTTGAGAGGTAAACAAATAGAAAGGCTAGTGGCACAGGTGATTTAGTACAAGTAGCCTTCTGGTTTAAATCAGAAGTGAAAATAAGGTCAAGCCTCTTGGTTATGCTCAGGACAGATTATCTCATAGCTCCCCTCATTAGCAGTGCTGCTTCCCGACACTATGTCTGCTTAGTCTTGGACATGAGAAGTGTGCATCTTCATTGCAACAGGTGATGTTGCCCTAGCAAGCGCACCTGCTCCTATTGAGCTCAGTGGGCCTTTTCCCATTGATTTTTTATGAGAACAGCTTCAGCTCTTCAGCTGCATGGATCACTCCTGTGTTAGAGATGCACCAAGAAAGTTTCCCCAATTATATACCTGCTTCCTTCACATAAGCCTCAGGAAAGAGGCTGACTAGGGGGCAGTGACAGAGCTTAACCATGAAACCAGAGAGTGGAACACTTTCTTCTTCTTTTTTAATGTGAAAGGAAGAGAAAGTCTTGCAAGCACACTAGCTAGTCTCCCTGGCTGGTAGGGCCTGAAGACTCACTAAGGACTGAATAGGCTTTGGCAAGTGTACACTCCTGTTCTCCCCCGTAGCAGTTGCCTCAAGGTCAGGGTTGGAGGGTATGTGGAAGCTCAGTGCGACTGCCTGTGTAGTCTCTGTTCTGGAGATAGATGGGGTCCCGTCCCATCCCTCTCCCTCGGGCTGTAAACCTATGGTCTTCATGAGCATATCCATTGTTATGTGTTTGAAGGGGGCTCTTGGAGCCACAGGTTAAAACTCAAATGCTAAACTGATGGCAAGTGTAGGGTGGTTTCCTCCTCTAGTAAAGACACACCCTGTCCGGATACTCTGGAAACATCCTTGTGTCTCAAAAACATCTGCAGGCTACTTTTCATTTTAAACAGGTGGAGAAGACCACACTGCACCAAATGGCAGAATTATAAAAACATTCCTCCTTAAAAATTAACCCTAAACTCTTAAACCAGGTCTTCACTACATTGCAAGGGACACACAGTGAATAAATATGCTATATTACTCACACCCTCACCCTTCCTCTGCCAACACATGCATTCATGGTTCACAAGATTTATCAGACGCTAAGAAGGGAACAGAACTTGGAAGTCCCTTGTTAAATATTGGCAGCGCTCTACTGGTCAATATAAAAACTGCAACAAAGAGCTCCAAAATCTTGGGAATCCCTCTCTCCACAATAAGCACTGAAGGCCTTCTACCCTCCTTCTCAAGATAGTGATTATAATAAAATTCTTCCAAGGATTATTTTAGAAACCCTTATATACTCTTGGCACTATCAGAAATGTTAAAAGATTTCTAAAACTTACCCAGCAAATCAAAACCTCAACTCTTGTGCCTGTTCGAGACAGGTTCAAATCTTCCCAAGAAATTAAGACTACACTGAAAATCCTGGGAGAGGGAAATAATTGATACTTATGTAGCTTTCCGAATGATCTTCTGATTGTAACATGAAGAATGCAACTTTACGAATAAATGCACAATTGTGCATTTTCAACTCCAATGAGACTGTGGCCCATACCCCCATTTTCCACATTTAAGCTGCATTTCAGTTTTCTTCTACATCAACTGCTGAGCAGTTCGACACACTGCAAGAAGCTTACATTTTAGCCCTGGGACAAGAAACTAGAATATCTGAACTACAGAACACAGTTTTCAAGGAACAGAATTCAGAAATACAATTATATTGTGGAAAACATGTACACATTGTAACCTAATTTCTTTTCAAAAGAATACAGAATAAGAATGTTTTCAGGTTAATCAACAGCCCAGAGAAATGCCAACAATTCTTAAGGCCTCTTGTCTGTATCTAGGGAATAGTCTACTATAGACTTGTTAAAGGGTGACTGTCTGTCCTTCTGAATAGACGAGAGGTCGAGGTGAACTACTTCACTTGAAAAATCAAAAGAAAGAAAAAAGTGAGAAAATCTCCAGAGTTCAAACATTTCTTTAAAACCCAAACTTTAAATACTAAATAGGCTTCATGGCTGCCATTTTGAAAAACATTAGTTTGCCAAAGGACCCTTTTGATTTCTATTCCAAATGTAAGAGCTCACCGATAATCCATTGAGAATCAAACCCACACAAAAGGCTTTTTGAAACAATCATGGTGCTTGTGAAGGACAACATTTTTGTGCGCAAAATAAAACATTTTAATGCCCTACAATCCATTACACTTATATTCTTACATTTCCTTTCAGTAATTATTCATTAGAAAACATTTAACGTCACTGCAGATTTCACACTGGGCAGTCTGCACACAAAGGATAAGAGTTGGCCCATTTATAAGGGACTGGGGCCTTCTTTTCTAATCTGAGAAACTCCAAGGAGGTGGGGCCTACCAGGCACAACAGGCAAGCTAAATTGTGCGGTTAACGGTCAAAGCCCCCCTGCCTACTTTGACACTCATTTAAAGATGACAGGGAACAATAGAGATTTGTTCTTAGCAACTCTTTCTTGTTATGCGATCTACATCGGCTAAGCTGTGCGGTTCAATACATGAAACCAGCACAGATATTCTGTTCCACCTGCCATCTCTCACCCTCACTCAGTCCCGTCTCTCTTCAGCCCCCTTTTTCCTTTCCCCACTCTAACACAATGAGACAGGTAAAGAATATCTTTAGAGTGTCCCATTCAACATGTCAGCTTTAATAAAACAATTGCCTGTCAGGTTAATATGAGGAGCTCAAATTTTGGGTTAATGCCAGTAATCCTGCTCCTCAGACACAGGTCAGTCACTCAGACCAGTCCTCTATCCTGGTATAATGAAAAAGCATTTCAGGAACGCTGTCAAATATCTAAATGACTTCGGACAGCAATACTGTTAGTATGCAAAAATACATGAAAATTATCAATAGAAGTTACACTCAGCGTTATGAGTTTTACACTAAAGTGATACGAGTTTACTGAGTACAACAATCATTTTTCTGCCACAGTGAAAGAGGTCTGTCTAGACACTGCTGCAGCCTGATGCCCACCTGTTAACTCCTCCACAGGGAGGTAACAGGCTAGCAAACTGAAAGGTTATTCCTCACTTGGGAACTTATAGCATGGTACATAGTTCATAAGAGTTAAAACTTGAAAATAAGGAATGAGTGTCCTGCTCTTCATCAATCTTTGCTTTCTAATGCAGCTGTCACCGCTTGCTTCAACAGTGACATGCTCAGGTTTACTGCCACTAGACCAAAGACAGCTACTGAATCTTCCTTAGTTTGCAGAACATCACGACTTGCTAGAAACAGTTTAGCTGCTGATCAGTGCCATAAAAGGAATCACTGCTAGATAATAAGATGGTCTCTTCAACCGGAAAGAAGAAATTCAGGGTTGCAACTTCTGAAAGGCAAGAACTATACAGATTTATGCCAGGGGTTCTCACCCCTCAGGGGGTCACAAGGTTATTAGGGGGATCATGAGCCACCAGCCTGCACCTCCAAACTTTACTTCTTCTCCAGCATTTATAATAGAGTTAAATATAAAAAAAAAGTATCTAATTCATGAGGAAGAGGGTCACACTCACAGGCTTGCTGTGTGAAAGGAGTCACTAATGCAAAAGTTTGAGAACCACTGATTTATACAACCCCATGGCTAGAAAGAGAACAGTCCTTGAATTGTAATACATCATTAAGCATTGATAGTTAATGAAACGGGGTTTCCCCCACCCCTGGGTAACAACATTTATAGCATGATTAGTATCCTTTCCCCTTTGGCTAAAATGTGGGGCCAGACATTAATTTAGCATTGATGACTACAGATGAATACATAGAGTAGCAGGACCATTTACCCACATTTATTCTTTTCAAGTAAACGTTTCTTCTACAATCAATTTCCCAAACCAAGCTACAGGATATTTAGTTTGATCTTATTTACCACAGCCTCCAGTCTTTGCACACACCACATCTTCCTCTCAAGTTACAGTACTATATTTTTATTACAGTAATCCAACCAAGATTAAGGGACCATTGTGTTTGGTCATATATGTAAATTTATTAAGAGGCAGTCCCTGTCCTGAAAAGTTTACAAATTAAACCAACAAGAGAGAGTAGGAGAAAGGAAATATTATTCCCATTTTATAGATGAGGACACAGAGATTAAGTAACTAGCCCAAGGTCACATGGAAACTGGGGTAGATGCAGGAACTCAACTCAGATTTCCCCAAGTCCTGTTCCTCTGCCAGAATAACATGATCTATAAATCGCACATAAAAGACAAATACACTTTTAAAATGATGGATCATCAACATTTGGAGAACACCTTTTTATACAAGTTTGACTCTATAAAAATGGAACAAGCAAACACTCTTTGACATTCCTCTCACCTGCTAAGAAACTACAGAAGAAAGGCATGTAATTTGAACTGGTAAACAGAAGAGGTAATCCAGTGAAAATTTTTTAATAGTAAGTGAACAAAATAAAACAAAGTATTATTCTTTAAGTACATCTTGAAGAGACAGTGGGGGAGGGAAGACACATGGAACATGACAAGAGTCTAAAAAAAAAAAAAAAAAAAAAAAATCACTAGCCCAAATTTACATTTATTGAAACCAGTGACTACAGCTGTTATAGTATCCAAGTTTTGTGCAACAAATGCAAGCACAACACTATATTGCCTGGAGTGTTACAAATATGATGGAATATTTACTGGAGAATTAACTTACATTTATGGTAGTACTTTTATGTTCATGTTTTACTGTATTTATCAACCTACAACATTATTTTAACTAGATAAAGATTTGTCTAGCTGTTGGATCAGGCATAGTATCTTCTGTGGGAATTCTCCCTGTACAGCTGCATTCTCTATCACCAGCAAGCACCACTGTAGATAACACCACACAACATGTAATACCACTGGTGACTATAGAGGTAGAGAGTGAATCATGGTCTCTAATTACCCCAGAGATTAATCAGCCTCTTGGTAAGAATTAGCAGATGTACTTCAGTTCATTGTAGATAGGGAAACCACATCTAATCAGTCTCTTCTAGATACAGACAAGGTGGCTGTTTTGGCCAGCCTCCTTGCCGGTTCATTACATCGTAATTAAATAATTCAGCCTTCTGGTATTTGAGTAACATGATCTTCCATGCATGTTGTATTGCTAGTCAGTAGGTACTTATACACTTGGCCTCTGACAATGAGGCACAGTGAATGCTCTACTAGGAGCACTTTTGTCCAGATGAATCCCAGATAACATTTCTGTACTTATCAACACCAGTTTTGGCAAATCCAACATCTCATTTACCTGGTCTACCCAAGGCTTCTAGAATGAAATGCTTTTTGTCTTCAAAGAGGTAAATGAACCAGCCCACCCCATCCAGTCTCCCACATCCAGCTATGGCCATCTTTGATTCTTCAGAGAAAACAAAAAGCACCTCAAATCTTGAATATATTGAGGTGGAAAAAAACTTCCAGATCCCTACACGTGACCAGCTGAAGTACAAAATTTTAGGAATATAAGACACAAACTAGCCCTACAGATAGCTTAAGACACAGACATTATACCCAAAGAGTGAATTATATTTGTTTGCAAAACTGCCTCAACCAGCAGGTAAAGGAGGGATTAAAGCATCATAGCATAATGAAAGAGAGTACCTATCCCCAGCCCTTTTAATGTTTAGTGTTGGGCAAACCAGTTCTTTCAGCAAAAAGAGAACTTGCCACTGTTCCCACCAGGCACAGTCATCTCCAGTGGAGACACACATGGTGGAGGCTATTCAGGTAAAGAAAAAAAAAGAATGGGAGGTGCCTTGTAACAGACTTGCTGTCACTACTGTGGGTAGGGAGTGGTGGACAAAGGAAGAGGGCTCCAAGGAAGAGCATTCTAATTTTCTGAAAGAAGGAAGAAGAAATGTGTATGTTCCCCTCCTCTGTATCAAACTGCTAAAGTTGGGAGGTGGGGGAAAGGAGGAGCTTTTCCTCCTTCTCTAGATATTAAAAAAAAATATGGCCTTTTATACATCTATCAGAGGTATGTATTTCCTTAAGTGTTTTATTTTTTAAAATCTGTTCTTCTCCACTCATCAGCAAATTTCTCCCCTCTTTTCCTTCTAGACTCCTCAAACTAATTTACTATTTTCTTTCACATCCCCCATACTTTGAGGTTCTACAGAGCATCAGTCCAAGCACTCTGGGGCTGGTTAGGCTCTTAATTTTGCAGTGATAAAAGAACTCTTACAATAAAGCACATGTATGCATAAAACCCTAAAGGATTAATAGCTTACCATCTTCTTCTCCTCCATGTTGTTACTGAACAGAACAACTAACCCCATCCCCCCTAGTCAACAAGGCAGCACTTTATATGTTGCTGTTGCACTACCCCATAGAGCTGGTGGTGACTCAGCTGTATGAGCTTATGGTTAGAAGGATACTTAATCACCAGAGATCACAACACAGGGAAATCTGGGTAACAGGAGGAAGCAGGTACATGTAACACATCACTTAAGGACA
Organism: Dermatemys mawii; assembly: GCA_007922305.1. Lineage (NCBI taxonomy): Eukaryota > Metazoa > Chordata > Testudines > Dermatemydidae > Dermatemys > Dermatemys mawii. The sequence continues at coordinate 19,477,493 of ML677361.1, read as the reverse complement.
TGATTAAAAAAATAAGGTGGCTGTAAGTGAATAGGTGTCATTTAGGGGCAGCAAAGGGCCCTTATTAAAAGCACTTTAGCCTTGGTAATTATGCAATAAGTAGGAGACTGTAGGATGGTAGCTGTAACTCTCCCCTCCCCTGGAAAAGAGAACTCTGGTTTAATAGCTTATCTACTAAATAGCTAGTACAGAAGGAAATATACTGCTGCCCATGAGGGATAATTTTGTTTCCTTTCCCTCCCTTAGAAAACAAAGATCTAGGAAAGAGTATTTGCTGTAATATCTTCATAGAAATACAGTAACTACAGTCAGCTATATTATCAGTAAGTTCTTAAAAAGTCACTAGATGTTGTAATGCCTCCACCTTTTAAAACATCCACCTAAACTACATGGGTGACTGCTTCAGGAAATTAGATTTTGTAATGCAACTGTAGGCTGACAAATCTTAAAACTAATAGATGATCTAACCCTTAGAAATTTACTATAGTGCCTTCTAGGCTGCTACAAAACTTTCAGAGTTCTGAGCCTATTTGAGTTAGATGTTACTATCAAAATGTCTGTTTCGATGGGACTTGAAAACTAAATGCAATTAAAATGAAGTAACTTTATACAGTGTTACCACATGATAGGAGGTCATACATTACTTAGCTTTGTAATTACTAATCCTTGCAGATGAAGGATGGTCTGGGAGTTAAGGCAATGGCCTAACACAGGGAGATATGAGTTCAAGTGCCTACACCAGCACAGCCTTCCTGTCTGACTTTGGGCTAGATACATAACCTCTCTGTGCCTCAGTTTCCCTTTTGCACAAGAGGCCTACATTGGAGGTGGTTGGCAATCTAAGACAAGAAACCAAGAGAAGTCAGCCCTCTTCGACCTTGATGAGGAAACAGGTGGAGGAGGTGATGATAATTACCCTTGGCTCTGAATGTTTCCCATGAAGCTAGAACTGACTATAGTTTGTCTGACTGGCAACTGATGTAGTGGGGAACTCCTGACTGTGTAAACAGGGTAATGTATTTTTCTAAGGAAAAGGGAAGGCTTTTTAGTCCTTATGAGTCTGTAATTCTTTCTTGCATTGATCCTTCTTGTTACTGAGGGTTATGACTGAATCTTAATCTTCCTGGAGTTAGAGAAGTTTCCTTTTGGGTAGTTAGTGAATTAGAAAAGAAAGTGGAGAGAGACAGAGCAACAGAATCTGTTCTATTCTATACATGTAGGAAGTTTTCTCACAAACATTGCAGCTACAGTATTCTACCTGAAAGTGCTATTCTGTCTTTTACGGTGTTCAGATGTCTCATATTAAACTGAGACAGCGACAACATTTACTGGTACAATACATGCACTGCGAATGTTCACTGAAACTTCCTTTAAAGTGGTAACTAACCAGACAGACACTCTGAGTAAGAGGAGAAATAAACACAAAGCTAGGCCTAAGCCACTGTTAAGTGCTTATGCTGAAATAAACTGGTTAGTTTCAAAGGTACCACAAGTCTTCATCTTCTTATTTAGTATCTTTAAAGTTGACCTTCAAAGGGGAAAAATTAGGTGTGTGATATGGGATTCTGCTCTGGGTTTTGTTTTTTTTTACCTTAAAATTCAGGTCTTGTTTACTCAGGTTTTTCCTGGAAGACTGGAAGGATAAATGGAGAACTAGTTGGTTGCCGACACTGATATAAGGCACACCTGGTTAACTGACATGGGGAAGTGATTTTTATTGTTTGTTTTTGTTTGACTCTGCTTTAAATCAAATTCCTAACAAACATTTGGAAAGCTGGAAGAAAAGGTCTAATAACAAAGTTACAACACCCTCAACCTTTAATAACCAAATTCCTGTCTCCTTTAAAGAGACCGCCAATACAACAGCGAGAGACAAGAGTGGAATTCCTGATATTTCTAACATAAAAGCAAAACAATTTTTTTTCAAGAAGGAATGTTTTTCTGGCCTTCTAGATACATCATGAAGAAGAAGAAGGGGGAAAAAGATCAGAAGCAATTCTCCATCTTTAATGCCCTGATTTAGCAAGGTACTTAAGCATGTCCTATGGACTACCGATGTGCTTAAAGTTAGGTATATGTGTAAGTACCTGATAGAATCATGGTGTCAGTTCCTGGCTAACCCAGCATAGGCTGTCCAACACAGAAATTGGCTGATAATTGCTTTGAAAATGTATTGCTATATTTCAAATATTCAGACCAACGTGCTGTACACATTTAAATATGCTTGATGGGTTAAAGTAAGCTCTACCTCAGAGTAGCAGCTTTGGAAATAACATGCACACTAGAATAAACATTTTAAAAAATAGTGCTGCTGGTGCACAATGCTCCAGCAAACCCCAACAGAATCACCAGACTTAACCATTCAAATCTTCTCACAATAAGTTTAACTATCAACCCTCCAACTGACTAGAAAATGCAAATCTTAGTCATTCTTTCAGATCAAGTGGTGATACGAAAGTTAAAGACCAGATTATTTCTTTTAACCTCATGCAGAGGAATAGAAAGGGAGGAAAGGAATATAGTTCATTAAAAATTACATACAACTGAACTAAAAAAATCTTTTTTTGACTTGAGTATGGTGATCTTCTAGGGCTCCCTCCATCTGATTCCGAGCACTGCCGCTAAAACAATCTTTCATGCTCTTCCCTTGGCCACTTCTTGTTCTGGAATCAATTTTCTTGCTTACTTCTTGGCTTCCACATCAAGTTCTTTTGTCTTGTCTTCACTGTGCCAACTGCACAGTTCCAGTCCTGCTTATACTTGTACTATCCCTGTGCCATTTTCCCCAGGGCTTACCTTTTTCTCCTGAGCGTCTCTTCTACACTGGGAAGTACCTCCCTCTTCTTATGTGCCAAACTGATTCCCTTTCTGTTTAAATCACTTCTTGAAACACCTCTTCTGCAAAGCTTTTCAACCCTGAGCCACAAGGGACATCTAATTCACGTCATGAATGATCTTCATGATGTGTGCTGTGGACGCAAACTCTATAGCCTCTAATATACATTATAATTTCCTTTGTAGGTAGAAAGGGTTGATGGGAAACTTTTTTTTTTCCACATCTGAATGGGGCTGAGCACACTGATGTTCAATAAATAGGCTGGATAAAGAAACTTCTTTTGCTGCAGAAGAAGTGCTTAATGAATAGGAAGACAATGGCTCTGCCTCAAAGAGGTTACAGCCTCACCCAGACATTAGCAAGGCAGTTCTGGAATAAGTAGGTGGTGTGACAGGATCAGATGCTATTGGAATTTCACATTGATCAGACATTGAAAAGCTTCATGGAAGAAGTTAGTTATGAGGTAGGATTTGAAGGAAGTTGTGTGGGGCAAGGTGCTAAACTATTAAAGCCATTGATGCTTGTCCAAATAGGCCAGTTTTCAGAGCTTCCCAAACTCTTCCAAATTGGTTCAATTCAATTCTAGTTGGTATCCAGAAATCAGTTTGCATTAGTGATACGGTGTGGCTAATACTGCCTTGCACAGATTTTTACTTCCATTGCCTGCTATTAAATTATACCCAGTAAAGAAAATCCCTTTGTAAGCTTTTCTGCAGTCTATGGAAAAGCGAAAATCATCAGCAAAAACTTGACAACATGCATTTTGATTATAAGAAGCTGTTACAACCCTCTGCATTTTGATCTGATGTTGGAAAAGGTAGCTGGTTTGACACTGGAGTTGTATCTTCAGTCTCCATTGTTAATCCTTTATTTACATGACAGTGAAATTGTTGGCTCAGCTGTAGCATCTTAAAAAGCTTTAACTAAATCCACTTGTAATTAAATTAAACTTGAGTATGCAAATATCAAATATTAAAAATAGTGCTTACTGCTTAGGAGTATGGTCCAAAAGAATCTTAACAACTACTGACTATGCACCATGACCTTTTGAAATGAGTCTACAATCAATAGCTACTTATGACTGCATTACATCAATTATGTGCTTTCTAAAGATATTCATTCAAAATCACTACACCATAATCTAATCTATTCTAATTCATTTGCCACACATTTGCTGAAACACTTGATGTCATCTAGAGCTGAATCGTCATCAACTAACTAATATATCCATGACTACACCCACTAATAATTAGCATTACCTGGATGTCCATCCTGTATGCTGTTAAAGCCAGTTGTTAACAATTATTCCAGCTAAACCATTAAAAACTTGCTCTGAATTTGTTTATGGTCCAATGTAGCACAACACTGTGCAGCTAGGTCTGACAGGCTACTTCCACACCTGAGTGGAGCTCTGTTAATAATTTACAGGGTGAGTCAGTGACTGTGTCCTATGGATACTTGTATACCCATATTGGCTGCAGTTCAAAGATAAGAACTAGAAACCGTATCTTCTTTGAGATTATATTGCAGCCACTGCTGATCTTTGATTAGTCAGTTACATTACATGCTAATCACTAATTACTGAAATAAGTAAAAGAGCATAAGTGTCTCATATTAAAATTCCCACTGGAGCCATCTGAACCTAAAATAGTCCGGCATAGAGGACACAACACTAGTGTGTTCAAGTGTCTTTTCAGAACTCTAAACTTTAGAAGATGAAGGAACTCAGTCGAGCTGGGAACTCTAAGGTTAATAATGTATATTCCCTGGGTTACGGTGTCTCTTTTCCCAGGCTTGGCCTAGGTGCTGCTTAAAAATTAAAAATGCAGATGCCTTGCAAAGGAAGAACTGATGCTAAGCTGGAATGTTAATCTTTAATGTGCTTCCAACTCAAATAGTAAATTTTACCAACTTCTTGGACTCATTACAACCCCTGCAAGCTCGTCACCTTAATGCACAAAATGCCTGCTCAGTACACCAGGATGCACAGTCTGGGATTCAGATATAGAATGGCAAAATACAGCACAATTATCAAACATCAAAAAAGTGCTTTTACCAACTCACACCCTCACATATTCTGTTCTCCTTCTTTCTTCTCCAGAATTCTTACCTGTAGTGACCAGAGCTAAGGAGAAGTCGTCATACCTCTGCAGACATCCTGATGTTGAGTCCACACCAGCCTATGCTAAAATAGAAGAAAAACCACTAGCTAATTCCACAAATTGCTTACATCAAATAAGCGAGAACACTTACTGGATGTTTACAAATTTACACAGCAGTTCATTTACTTGTCTTGGTTTTTACAATGATACATATGCAGAGATGACGCGTATGCATGTACACACAGACACACACACACACACACTTACCAGCTATCTGGCCCAGCTGTAATTTCTGCAAACCTCCAGTATAACTTTGCAATGCTATGCCTACTACATGATGGGTTGGGACAAAGAGGCACATAGATAATAAAATGATGGTTGCCAATGTAAGAACCTAGGTAGACAGAAAATATTTATCTTGATATTACCATTACATGTTTCTATAGCTCCCATGACTGCCCTTACCACCACAAAAAGCCCACAATTAATGCAAAACAAAGTTACTATACATTTTCAGATCTCAAATACAACCCAGAAGGGGAAGGGAGGAGAGAGGACAAAAATGAATATAATGCATAGATGTAAAGTATGTGAACACTAGTTATTGGGCTCCCTGAAGAAATTACTGAGTGACATTCTGTGGCCTACATTATGCAGTAGTCAGACTAGGTGATCATACTGGTGCTTTCTGGCTTTAAAGTCTATTAATCTAATTTGAAGTATTTAATCCAAAGTATGAGCCATACAGGGGCACTATAGATGTACCTTTATATATCTTTTATTATTCATCCATGTGAAAGCTGTTAGTTCTGTTCACCAACAAATGAAGACAGGGGAAGTTTGTAGTTCCAAGATATAATACAACCTTCCAAAAGAAACTTCACTTGCTATGGAGGAAACTGGAAGGTATGGGAGTCAGGTTTCTGTAAGCAGAAAACTTACACCAAATTAATACTAATCAGAGAAAGCCACGAGCCTTAGCTATCATTCCCCAATCCATCAAAACAAAAGAAGAGTTGGCTATATTCATTAATTACTGTATGGCAGGGGAAAGGGGAAAATGATATTTTTAGTGGTCTTCTCAAAAATCATCTGAAACACTCAGTGGTTAGAGTCCAGTAAGTATTCATCTCCATCACCCATCACCTATTTTGCTCAGTAGGGTCACTGTATCACCTGAAAAGAAATAAACCTTAAACCAAAGTCAGTATCTTTGCACAGATACAGCACATGGATTCCAAAGCTCTTTGATAATCTGCTTTACGTTGCTCATTCACACATAGGCACCTAAGCACATAGGGTGAGATCTCAGCTCCACCGAAGTCAACGGGAGTTTTGTCTGTGACTTCAGTGCTGCCCAGATTTCACCCTTAGAGTCCTCTTAATATCAGGAAAAAACTACAGAACTAACTGCAGACCGTCCCCGTAGGGCACTGAGGATTCCATATTTGTGTGCTGTCAAATTCTCTGAGCTGCATTCAGCCACATCTCTGATTTTTCACCAGGCAATTTGGGTGTCAATTAAAACGATCATTTTAAGGAGTTCAGAGTCAGTATCTCAAACTATTCTATTTGTAACAGATCCTTGAGATGATCACATATGGTGCAGCTCTCTAAAACCTCCCATTCAAGACTCTCAAAGGGCTTTAGAAATATTAAAGCCTACCTAAAGATGGGAGGTTGGTATTATTGTCCCGAATTATCAATAGAAGGAAACTGAGGTAAAGTAATCTGGGCAAGTCACAGAGGAAATCTGCAGAAGAGGTGGGAACAGAACCAGATCTCCTGACTCAATGACACTTTAAACCAAAGCCATTCTTTCAGCTCAGTAAACTGCTCTAGACTAGAATTATTTGAACAGGTTCTGATTACATTCCCCTGAACCACTAGAAGGATTGTTGCTCTTTCAGATGGTTAGAATTTTGAAGTCCCCCATATGTCTGATACAGAACTGACCATTTCACAGTAAGGAAGGCTGAAGAATGACCCATGGACTGAGAAGGAGGAGAAGAAATAAGGGTGGAATCAAGGAGTAGTGGAAAGTAATATTCTATGCCGACAAATTTAAAGTGAACCTTCATTATGAACCTAGATGTCATGATGAGGAGCACATTAGAAATATCTAATAGCTCACTGGAGGGCAGATAGCATGAAGAGGAGAAACACAGTCTTGTGTTTTGAGCACAGGACTGGGAAACATCAGGATAATTTACTTCTGTTCCTAGCTGTACTCCAGGTTCCTTATGACTTCCCCTTTCTGTGGCTCAGTTTCCACATCTGTAAAATGGAGATAATGTTGACTTATCTCACTGGAGTATTGTGAGGCTTTGTTCTTGAATACTCGTAAAACACTTTACAATTCTTAAACAGAAACGTGACAGATGCTAGGGATTCATGGACTATTCAGAGACTGTTGTATCTTCTTTATGAGGTAGGTACATGTACAAGCTGCTTACTGCTTTTATTATGTTTTTGGTTTGGAATAAGTAGTATTTTGCTAATGAGAGCTGGCTAACACTGTCATTGCGTCTAGAAGAACATGACTGCAGGTGCTGAGCTAAAGTCATACCTGCTGAAGTAATCATAGCGAACTGCAGGAGTCGGTAGCCTAGTACCCCATCGGGAGGGAGTGGACTGTGGGATCCCGCCCTGAGAAAGGTGACAGCTAGGGGCCAGAGACTTAAGTTTGGTGCTCTCAGGGAGGCCAGAAAGAGGTCAAAGGTGCAATTTACTTTGGGAACTGAGACAAAAAATGCAAAGTATTATTAAAGAGTTGTTTCCCTTTTCAGGAACATAAATAAAAGGGACTTATCACTTTATTCATGGAGAGGTATAAAGTATCCTGATGTTTTAACTGGCTGGGGGTTTTTTTTTGCATGCACAACATTTTCTTGGCGACTGGCCTAATTAGTCAAGTAATATTTTACAGTCTGGAACCAGCTTCATGCTACAGTACCTTTATGTGGAGAGACAGCCTTCAGTGATTATCTGTTTCAGGAGGTCAGATTCTTGTCTTCCTGTGGCATGATGAATGACTTTTAAGTAACATAATATCTGGTTTCCTACTCCTTCACACACCCATTTCATTGCCAGTTGTCTTCAGTGACCAACTCTGAAGGGATTATTTGCAGCTGAAACAGAAAGAAGAATTCTTTATCGCATGCCTGGGCTTCTCTTGTTCAAATTTAATTGAATTCTTGCTTGTGTTAAAATGATCATCAATTATTCAACCATGCATTCATTAATTCTAAATATTACAAGCCAGAAGTAGGGCTCCCCTCTTCTGTTAAGGATTTATCCCTATAAATATTTTCTCTTTGCATTTCAATTCTGATTTCTCACTCTAACAGCGAGTCAGGGAGTGAATCATGCAATATGAGTAGGTATTCATTAAGTTGAGTCACTAAATATATTTTAAAGCAGGCTGCAGTTATGTTACAGCATGTTGCGCTACTCTGTAAGGTTGCTGGGGAGCCAGGTTTTAATCTGTTTTGATCCTGAAACTGGTTCATCATTCCCTGATGGGGGAGGAACCTTGAGAAAGAGTGTTTGTCTTTTCTTTTTCTCTTTTCAACTTTCTGTTTTAAAATATGGTGGGCTGGACAGCAGCCTTTTTTATTCTCCAACCCGGGCACCACAAATGTTTAATGTATTACTGCTTGGAATATCCTACTACTACCCAGAAATTCCCCATTCTCCTCTCCAGAGAAAGTCAGTATATTTAAATAATGTTACAATTGTGACATAAACCAATGTAACCAACAAATGAAGGCTAACATTTTGTCTTCAGCTGACAAAAAGTACCATTGTTTGAATTAGTGATGGTAATCTTGAATTGTGGGGTAACCTTGATCTTAGTATAGAGCCAGCAAGGATTTCTATCATAATTATATATATACCATTTACCCTCTTTTTGGCATATCCACTGGCAGGTTAAATATATATTAAAATATGAAATACTAAAAGTGCTAAGATCACATCCTACTCATGAGAGCTGACCAGCTTTATTGAATCCATATGAAAAATATTTGTAAGACATGGCATGAAACATGACACACAGCAAACAAAATTTTCATTTGCTTTATGGTCCTGATTCTTTTACTTCCTTCTGAAAGTTACCTACTCCCTCTTCCTTCCCTATATAAAATGAAAGCCCATATGGTACTTGCTGTTGGAGCAATGATTTTCTGGATAGTTTAAGTGAAATACACATGGCTTTTTCACTAAAATAGTAGGATAATATTTAAAAAGCATAAAAAAGCACCTTTCCAATAGGTCAGTGCCCTTTGGCATCTATAAAAGATCCAAAATAACCTGACAAAGTACATTTTAAAAAAAGGCAAAAACAGATCTCTCCAGCCACTGATCCCAGACACACTATAAATTTCCCACCATACAAATATGCATGTGGAACCTCACTGACATAAAACAATGGCTGTGTTCTCTCTCTCGAGGACACTGGGGTTGCATGTGCAGAATATCAAAAAGAGCAAAATTATTCTGAACAAAAAATGCTTGTTAGCTATAAAATTCAGGTTAGGAGATAATGAGATAAGAAATGAATATGAATCTACTTTTCTCAAAGCAAAAGCTGGAGGATTCCATTGACTCAGAGAATTGGTAACTGGATACAGCTTAGCATCTCTAGGTCAACATTAGAATCCAGCTGTTTTTGTAGCATTTTTTAAAAATAAGTTAGTAGTCTTCTTTTTGCCAGAAACTGTGAATGGGCAACAGGGGATGGATCATTGGATGATTCCCTGTTCTGTCCATTCCCTCTGGGGCACTTGGCATTGGCCGCTGTCAAACAACAGGAAACTGGGCTAGATGGACCTTTGGTCTGACCCAGTATGGCCGTTCTTATGTCTCTGTCCAGTGGTTTCTGAACAAGAGTCCATTTTTCAACTGGCAGTCCCCACAGAAAGGCCAAGGACTGAAAGAGGTTGAACTCCCATCCCGACCTAAAGTAAATTTGGGCATACAAGCAGGGAGCAATGTGGGAGAAATTTTCTTTGCCACTGTCTTGGCTGTGGGTGTTCTGTGTTTAGTTTTGACACCTGTCAATGCAACACCTTTCCCTAGCATTAATGCCACTTAATAAAAAGTGATAGTAGTGATCCAAGAACAATAGAGCAGCTTTGTACAACAGCCCTTCCATTCTGCCTCAGTTACATTTATGCTTTCTGACTGTCCAGGTGAGTGTCTTGATTAGCTAAATCAAAATCCTGGTTGTGCTTCATTAGTAAACCAGACGCTCACTCCTGTCAGCTGAAGAGGACACCTAAAAAATTAGGAAATGTGAGAGAATCTGATCCTGATAAGATATGGCAATGCTGAAATCCTATCCTTTGTTAGAGGCCTTAGAGCAGTACTACAGCCCATTCTGAAAGCAATACTATGATTACACAAGATCAAATATTTCAAGAGGTCAGAACACTTCATTTATCATGGTAACTGGAACTAAGGAAAGAACACATGATCTACTCATCATATCTAGGGCCAGAATAGCAAACTTGACAGCGTTGCACAGGGGAAGTGTCATCAATATACATTACTATTTGATGTTGCTCTGCACACGCACTTACTAATACTTAGTGTTTTAACCTTCAAAAGTCCACCGAAAGGTGGTTTTTAAAAATCTAGATATTAGAAATGGGATTGTGATAACCACATAACCACTCTACACTGTAAAAAGTTGTGATGGAGGCATGTAATGGGCCAACTTCCTAATTTTTTAGTCTTTCATTCATATTCACTAGACAAGTGGTAAAGCAGAGATTGTGTTTGAATGATGGTGCAGGAAATCCAACATGGGAATGGAGAAATGCTCCCAATGTTCCCAATTCGGCATGCTGCCCTGGGATATTGTAGGAGTCTAGATTCTTGTGTTCTGTTGCCAGCTCAGCAGATGATTCACTTTCTGATCTTCAGCAATTCACTGAATTTCTCTGTCCCTCTATTTCACTATGTGTAAAATGCAATTAATCCTACCCTTCAATTGCCGCCCCCATTGCCAGTGTTTAGAGAAGCTCTGGTGAGCTTTGACACAAGACAAGTCTTGACCACAGAGTCTCCACAACAAGGGACCTTTGACAGCAAAAGACATGAAATTTCCCAAAAATAATTCCAATACCAGATCCTTTAGAAAAACACCCAGTCTTGATTTAAAAATGGTCAGCGATGGAGAATCCACCACCACCCTTGTAAACTGTTCCAATGGTTAATTACCCTCACTGTTAAACATTTGTGCCTTATTTCCATCCTGAATTTGTCTAGCTTCAATTTCCAGCCATTCAAATATGTTATAACTTTCTCTATTAGAGGGAAGAGCCCATTATTAAATATTTGTTCCCCATGTAGGTACATATACACTGTAATAAAGTCAACCCTTAACTTTTCTTTTATTAAGCTAAATAGATTCAGCTCTTTGAGACTATCACTATAAGAAAAGCTAATTAACCCTTTCATCATTCTCATGGCTCTTTTCTGAATCCTCCCCAATTTAGCAACATCCTTCTTGAATTGTGGACACCAGAACTGGACACAGTGGTCACACCCCCAGTGCCAAATACAGAGGTAAAATAATTGCCCTACTCCTTATCAGGATTTCCCGGTTTATGTTTCCAAGGATGGCATCAGCCCTTTTGGCCATCACATCGCACTGGAAGCTCATATTCAGCTGATTGTCCATTATCAGAATAACTGCTTTCCAGGATAGAATCCCCCAACCTGTAAGTATGGCCTATATTCTTTGTTCCCAGAGGTGTACATTAATATTAGCTGTATTCGAACACATATTGTTTGCTTGCATCCAGTTTGCCTAACAATCTAGATCATAGGCATGTGCATAGGATGTGCTAGGTGCACCCAGGCACACCCTAATGCAGGGCTGGGCAAGCTCATCCTGTCCGGCGTGCCTGCACTGCCGGCCAGGGAGGCTCCCCCAGTCCCCACCCCTGTCTTCCCCCATCCCCTCAGTGCCCCGCGTCCAGGAGTGGCCCTGGACAGCGCTGTTGCAGCATGGCTCTGGTGGGCCCTCAGTGTGGTAAGGAGTTGAGAGTTCGAGGTCGGGGGGGGACTGTCAGGGGCGGGGGTGTGGAGAGGGGTTGGGGCAGGCAGGGACCAGGTAGGGGGTAGGATCCTAGGGGGGAAGTTAGTGTGGGGAGGGCCTCAGGGGGCAGTCAGGGGACAAGGAGCAGTGGGGGGTTGGGGGTTTTGAGAGGGGTGGTAAGTGGGAGGGAGTGGATGGGGGCGGGGCTAGGACAGGACTCCCTAGGTGCACACCCTAATGAAATGTGCTGTGTATGCCTATGATCTAGATCAAAATGTCATGCGGAGTAATACCAAGTCAAATGCCTTAGAGAAGTCTAAGTATATTACGACAATACTATTACCTTCATCAACCAAACTTGCAATATCATCATAAAAAGATATCAAATTAGTATGACAGAAGCTATTTTACACAATACCATGTTGATTGGCATTAATTTATATCACCCTCCTTTCATTCTTTATTGAGTCCCATATTAGACATTTCATTATCTTACTTCAGACTGTTTAGGCTCAAAGGCCTGTACCTTTTTTAAATATTGGCACAACATTAGCTTTCTTACAGTCTTCTGGAACTTCCCCAGTGTTCCAAGATTTATTGAAAATCAACATTAATGGTCCAGCCAGCCCTTCAGCCAGCTCTTTTAAAACTCTAGGATGTAAGTTATCTGGCCTGGTGATTTAAAAACGTCCACTCTTAGTAGCTGTTGTTTAACATTCTCCTGAGAGACTAGTGGAATGGAAGAAGTGTTACCATCACATGAGGAGACTATTCCTTCTGTTTTTTTCCCCAAATACAGAACAGAAATATTTATTGAATTGTTCTGCCTTTTCTGAATTATTATTGATAATTCTACCATTTCTATTTAGTAATGGGCTAATACCATTGTCAGGATTTCTTTTTTCCTAATATACTTTAAAAATTCCTTATTATCCATACTTTTCTCCTTGTGTCCCTTGGCTTCCCTCATCATTTTTCTATAATTTCTATCTTCTGATTTACATTCATTACTATCAACTTCCCCTTTCTTCTATTTGTTAGAGAGAGAGAAACAGAGAGAGCTGCCTTCACTGCCATGCTAAACCAGATCATTTTTTTAACCAATATGGCCTTCTTCTCTAATGTTGGATTGTGTCTTTTTGGGCATTTAGCAAAATGTTCTTAAACAATTCCCAATTATCATTCACATTTTTCTGACTAAATTCTTCCTCACAGGTAATTTGGCTCATAAATGTTTTCAGCTTTGTGAAATTGGCCCTTTTAAAGCACCAAATATATATCTATTAGTGGTTTATTCAGTATGTACATTATACATGTAATCAAGTCATGATCACTTGTACCTAAGATACCATTAATTTTTAGTTCTGTTATCAGTTTCTCTTTATCTGTCCAGACAAGGTCTAATATAGAATTCCCACATGTTGGTGGCAACACTTTTTGAGTTAGGCAACAGTCATCTGCATTATTTAGAAATTTCAAAGATGCTTTAGTACTGGCAATGTTAGGCCTCCAGCAAATGTAACTCACATTTCAATTTATCCTGTAGATTTTCTTTAGAGGATAGATAAAGTAAATCTGTGCTATGTGAGCAGTGTAAATATTGAAAAACTGAAACACTGAAAACCTGATTTCAGAGAGAGCTTATTAGATTCATATGCAGTCTGCTGTTTTGATTAAAAAAACTATTAATTTCTATAACATATGTGACAGTAACAACTTCCTTACATACAAGAAACTCCATTAGATACAGTGCTCTTTTGCCATTGCAATAAAAATACATTGGTTGGAATAAATTAAACTATCACCCCTCTTTTCTTCTCGCTACAGGATTGTCTTTAAAAACAGAATAAAAATTAAATTAAAAAAACAATTAAAATGCCAAATGGATTCTAACAATTTAAAATGATAGTCATTCACAACAAGAGGAGTGAAGGTCTAGCAGTCCTTAGAGGCCTTAATCTGCGATGTCACCTTTGTTCCTAAAAAGCACTGCAGGGAAAAAAAGCTAGAGATTATGTCCAGTATAATACACAACAAAGGACTCATTCAGACATTAATCTATGCTGTGAGTCTAACATACTTAAGAAGAAACATATAAGAGGCAACTAAAAGAGGGCATGATGGAGATTTGGTCTGTAATGGATGCCTATACTCAGGCCAAAGAAATCAGTTAGAAAGATATATGGTGTGCATAAATATTATGTTCCTGTTCTTTTTCTCCAACACAGTAACCCATAGTTTTGATGACAAATCCTGTGTATGATGCAAGTGTCATTTAAATATAACATACATAAGAAGCTACAACTTGTGATATAAATATTTGACACAATATAAGTTGTGTGGTATTTTAAGAGGGGTAAAATTCCTTTTCTCCTGAGCCAAAAGGAAAAACATTGCTTTGGATTTTAATATTCCTGGGCTCACACTTAGTTGTGAGAAATGTTTTGCTTAATTTAGTTTGTTACATCCCAAAACAAAAGATACAGTGTTTAACTTCTTCCCCACCCCCTTCAAAACATTGGATCTGGGGACAAAAGCAGGTAGAGGTAACAAGACTTCCCATTAATAAGCAAAACTGTCAGAAAACCATTTTTTTCTTTGAGTAGTATATTGTGTTGAGTCTTCTTACTTCTTTTTAAGTAAAAGGCCTGATTGTGTAAAGTTCACTCGCATGATTATATCTTCTGCAAGTTGTCCCATTGAGCTCACCAGGATTACCTGCATGAGTAAAGTACACTAACATGAGTAAAGACTTCAGGACTGAGCATCACAATATGTCCAGTGTTCATCAGCTGCATGCTGCAACTGAAGGGAATGGGGCCTGAATTTGCAACCTCCTAGTTGCATGATAAAGGACTAGTAAGGCGAATACGGGTTGCAGGAAGGGGCCAATTGGGCTGCATTGGTATGCATTTCTCAACAGCACCTGTACATGAGGATGGCTTGATTCCTTCTCTGTCCCTTGGCATGATTACATCAAACCAGCACTTGTTAATCACAGACACTCTGGCTTCCTCACTGAAAGTACCAAGGATTCACTAAGTGACAAGATCACCTTTGGAGATCAGGAGCAGTTATTGCCCTTCTGGCAACATTATCTATCGAGAGATGCCATTTTCATTTTAAAACTCTGTATATGAGTAGGAGTTGTGGGAAGCTCTTTATTCTTCTCTTGCCCCACAGCCCTACTCACTTCCAGGAGTTTCTTACACTTGTATGTCTGGAAATAGAATATCCATTGAATAAAGTCTAAACCTGCCAATATGAGGAGTTAGTGAATCTATCTTTGTATAACTGGCAGGGCTGCAGCTGCAAGAGTAGACAGTGTTCTGAATCACTCACTTGGAGAGTAAAGGAAAGTGAGACAAGGGAGTTGGTTCTTGGAATAAGGAGACAGATTACAGTTGAGGCCCCTTCTTTTTGCCCAAGTACTGTTTTTGTTCAAATAAAAAAGCCTATATATTGAGGTCAATTCAAAGATCAAACTACTCTTTGCGGATGTATTAGCAAAGACATGTCTACAATGCATTTCGTCAAGGAAAAACAACATGTGGAGATGAAAATAAGGGAAACTGACAAGCAAAATGTTCCATTTGATTATATTGGCAACAACCAGGATCATATGAAAAAGTTAACTACCTATAATATGTATGTTTGAAACTCTTGCGGTATTATTTTTAAAACACTCACAGTATATGATCCTTGTTCCCAGGGACTGACAGAGGCACAATTATGAGAGGGTTGTCAGAATTGCACTCTTCCGTGACAAGACCTTTCTATTCCCCGGGGATGATTCTGCTGAAGACTGTTCCTCTATTGTGAACAGCGTGAAGTACATTATCAATTTGGGAAAAGAAAGTGACTAGAATCATCATCCTGTCCCTCAACATTCTCCTCATCCCTCACTTCGTTGAAGATTTCTGACTTCTGCAACAGGAAGGGCCAAGAAATTTCAGATATATGTTCTGATGGCAGCTGAAGATTTCAGATGCTCACTTCTGCCCACCATCATGCTGGGACACCACAGATCATCTTTTCCACTGGCACTCACAATGCTAAATCTCAGAGGTATGATGTCTACTTGAATCGGGTATATTCCAAAACCTATATCCCTCCCCATAGTTAGTGTCTTTGTTTTACAGACTAGTATTCCTCATCATCTGGAAAAAATCATCAGAATTGCCCCATTAACCTTGTGTGTTTCTGTAATTTATAATATACAATATACAAACATAGTATTTGATAAACAAGATCAGATCATTGGCTATTAGTCTGATATTGTGCCTCCAGCAGCGGCCAGAACCTGATACTTCAGAGAAGGTAAGCTCCACTCCATTTACACTGCATCTGGCCAATTTGTGCAGTATTCCATATGGGAGAGAAATAATGCCTTCCTGACCCTTGTGGTGATAATATTATGCCCTGGAACATGAGGTTTATCCACATATTACCTTCTACAAATGATATATTATTGATCACAAAATTATCCAGGCCTCTATCAAATCAAGCTGCAGTATTTGACACTAAATACCGTTTCAGACAGAAAGCAATTATATTTAATGTAATAAAGATACATTTTTCTAAAACATTTTGCTTAGTTCTAAGAATATGATGCATATTGGTGGAGAGATAGACAAGCCATTAAGGAAATCTTTCCTTTAATAGCATAATTTGTCTTTAGAAATGTTTGAAAATGTTTTAGCACTTTATTTGTGTTTAACTTTAAATTTACTCCATCTATATTTTAACCCATCCATCCTCCCAGGTTCATACATTCATTAGTACACAAAAGTTACTTAGAACTTTATATAAGCAAGGCATGTATGAAATTATTTCCTTATAATGAGATGGTAAATTCCCAAGTTTCAAATCTCAATATGTACCTATATTTAATGAATAGGTACAACAGATGTTTACAAGTCTTAAATTACAAATAGACATATTTCATTTAGATACAGTCAGGTTTCATACAGCTCACAGCAATAAAGCCAATTGGACACAAAAACTGATGTTTTACAAAACTTAAAATACAACTTTACTCTCACTCTATCATACCAATGTATATGAGCTATCTGCATTAAACTGTGTTTAATTTAATTCTAAAACTATAGGGACCAATTAAAAATAATGAGGCCTGTCTCCAACTGTCAGGCACAATTAGAGATAATGGGACTGATAGCTCCTGGAATAGATTCATTTTTGTCTGATAGATGAATTGGGGCAGGGGTCCTCCCAGGGGTCACTGGAATAGACCTGGCAACAAAACACGGGTCATTCAAGCTTAAGGAGTCTTTAGGAACCTAGTTATTAAATAAGGAAGTAAATCAAATCCAATAGCGCATTAATAACTCTAACAGATTCTCTTTCTCTTACATATTATTATATTATCATTCATCTACCTATTCAGCCTCCACCTTAAACCAACAAAATATTTCATCCGTAAAAGATGAAACATATTTACTGCGATGACTGAAAACCTTAGAGGAAAAATAAGGGTGCCCAACTTCATTCCAGTACCTGCTTTGAAGAGTTCAGAAAGATCAGGAATTTTCTTATCTAATGTTTAATAGATATTATTTTGATAAAACGATTTACATTGGATTTCACAAGAAGAAGTATTAAAAACCTTGAAAGATAATTTGGATACATGGAAGAAACCTGGCTGTTTTGGTAGCAGTACAAGATGGTTATTACATTATTTTCTTTTGGGTCAAACAATAGGAAAGATTTGCTTGTCATTATTTGCTCAGCATTTTCTAAATATACTATTGAAAGAGCTGACAAATGGAGAAACTTGACTGAGACAACTCAAGTTATTTGTCCTTGAAGTAACAAGGATGGGATAGTGAGTGACTACTCTAAACTTTCATGCATTAGACAGTAGCTGTCATTTTAAATGAGTAATTAATCCTTAACTGAGCGGGAGATATAGAGTATTGTTGCCTGTTTATTAGGCTAGAATGACAGGCACTGTCTGTTCACTCCACTTTTACCCTGGCTGGAATTTTTAACCTCTGAGGTGAAGTTTGCTGGTACAGCCATTGTCAAGGACAATGACTCTGAAGTTTGTGTTGGGCAATCCTGACACATTGTTTCTCCTTTGTTTCTCTGCGAAAAGATTTTTTTAATCTAATGATATCCTTCTCCATGTCTATTAATGCTCCTGAGATGTGCTCCTGATTGCATTCTATCCTGCATTTTGTGCGTATTAACCTGCAAAATCATTCTTTGTCTTTTAAATCTATTCTGTGTCTTCTGACAGAAAAAAGAATAGTCAAGGAGCATCTGTGCTTATCCATGGTTGGACTTTTTTTTCTTTGGGCTGAAAAAAATGGACAGTGAGAAAATTTCTCTTTAGGATTTGTAATCTTACCCAGTGCTCCACCTCACCTCACCACACTTTCCTGTAAGCCCGACAAAAGGGATTCCTATATCCGTGTTGGAAAAGCAGAAACATATAACTGCTAAAATGACAACATAGTGGTTATTAGCACTATGACAGGCTTTTGCCAATCCAGATCTGGGAGACACCATTTTTGTTCCTAATCCTGATCTCTTATCATCTGGAGGAATGTGCTGTGGAGGCAGCACACTCAGGCCTTGGGTAATAAAATATTTGATGTTACTTGAATAGCCATCCGCCCAATTGTCTCTATGGACTTGGGGGTAGACAGATGGGAATAAACATAGACTGCAAGCTCTTTGGAGGGACCATGGCCTTCTGTGGGTTTATGTAGCACCTAGCACAATGGGCACTGATCCTGATTAGAACCTCTGGCAACTGTCACAATAGAAATAAACACATACACAATAATGAGTTGGAAAGTTCCCTTTAGCTGGAAGCCCACATGACTAAGATGGCATGGCAAGCCAAGGGGAAAATGGAAGGCATTTAGGGCCCTGAAAAGACTGGGGAGGATTCTATTTCACCCAAATTAACATGCTTGCCTGTATTTAAAAAACTCACACCTGTTAATGCCAGCTGTGTACATCTGTGGGAAGGTGAGGATTTGTGTGTGTATGTACAATTCCACAGACATCTCTCAGTCTGTAATTGTCTAATTTTTTCATAGCCAGTACTTTATATTTTTCTAAAATCTGTGACTAATCTTGAAATGTTAACAACTGCGCACTATAGTTTGAATAATCAACAAATATTTCACTAGACTTAGCTCCACTTGCACATCACTGCTATGGTTATCACCAGCAGGAAGCATTCTATAAATTATTTACACCAATCTTTCTTGATTTCATCCTTTGAGTGTCAGAAGTAATGTGATGCTTCAAAAGAACAAATTTAAGTGTTCTGGAATGGTTTAACAAATAATGAAACTCAGGTCATTTTGTCAGATGCTTAAAAGGAATTTGCACATAAGGTACTAAGATTTGGAGTACATGATTTAGCTAAATACAGATGAACACTATGCACAGAGTTAAAAATGTTCATATTAAAAGGATACTTTTTAATTACCATATAAGCAACATCTCAGATGTTTAACTATAGTTGAGCTCAATCAGCATTTCAAATATAGAGCCCATTTTTCTAGGATGTTAAAATTTTGTTAACCACAACTGGGCCAGATTGAAATGAAGTATATAGCAGCTTTGCCTCTGAGGAAATGAATTAAACGTTAGAGCAACACTGAGAGACAGATCCCTGTCATACAGCTGAGGAAATGTAGGCAGAGATGATCATATCATACTATTAAGTATTTGAGCAGAACAACCCATTAATTTCAGTGGCGACTTCAGCTTAAAAATTGATTACACCATATGGCTAAGAGAGACTGAGGGTTACATTTTCAACTATGCCACTAATTTTGGCTGTTTCCTTTTTTGGATGCCCAATTTGAGACAGCTAGAGCCTGATTTTCGGAGGTGCGGAGAACATGCCACTACCACTGGCTTCTGCAAACTAGACCTTAGGGTATGTCAAGTTGGGCATTCATTATTAAGGCACACAAAATTAGTTGATACTTTGGACAATGTAGGCCCCCTGGGACTTGTGGAAGGTCATACAGGGGCAGTCAATGGTAAAGCTAGAAATAGAAACATATCACCTAACTATTAATGCTGTGTTTAACTTCAAGACTAATCCTTCCTCATATTATATTAAATTATTCACAGTCATTAAATTCATATATATGTATTAGTTTCATCTTTTCTCTCTGCTTTTAACTGAACAACTCATTTCTCCTCCCGTAAATGGTCCTAGTACGTATGACTACATACTAAGACAAGTGTCAGATGACACTTCTAACTGGGCAAGTAGCAGTGACTTTCTTCAGAACTCATGACAGTGCAGTTGCAAGAAATGAGCAACAGGGGATGTTAAAAGACCAGTGCAACCAGCGCAGCCAACTGTGAAGACTGACTGCTGTAGCCATCTAGCCCATGGCCTTGAACCTGAATGTAGCCCAAATTTCCTGAACACCCATCTTCCACACAGAATAACACATAGTTCTTGCTCATTATCTTTGGTGGTCTTGTTCCCGCTGCTACCCCAATAAAGCCCTACCTTATACACATTGTTAAATAATATGAAGTTGTAAACAGTGGTTTCAACCCCCAATACATAGGGAAAACTATGAGGAAAATCATTGGGACCAGGTTTCCTTTTTCATAGTATCTTCGGAAATAAAAATCATGGATCCCCAAACCTCAGCTTAGAAAATATTCTGTAAATCTTGTGGCATTTACAGTGAATGCTGGATTTTCATTTGGTACTTTATATTCTCAGTTATTCATTTTGGTATAGTTTCCTAATCAGAATCTATAACTGATCCAAAACTCAAAATACTCAGCAATCTTGAGAATAAAGTTTAAACCATCATAAATATGTGCTGAAATAATGCTAAACTTCATTTTCCCTCCCTCAAAACTTTCTTAGAAACTTTCTTCATGACTGAAATTTTTGTTGCATGAAAAATAAACTTTCCAGTTCCAAGACTTCTCTAGCAGCTGTATCCTTATCTGTACTTTTAAAAAGGCAAGGAATCCTTCTAAGCTGAAATATATATGTGATTAGTGGTTCTCGTACTGTATACTTGACTTTAAGATTATCCTAGTGAATTAAACTAAATTATTCATTGTGAGCATTTCTAGAGTAGGACACTTCCAGTAAAAACATGATATTACACCTACTCTAAGTCTCTCTTGAAATTATCTTTAAGGCAACATTTCAAACACAGATCTACTAAATAGAACACTATACAATATAACAGAGCAACTTAAACCAAGTCATTCCAATCTATTGTTAATAAAACATTAATAAAAGGTATAGATATGTATTCAAAGTCAGGGAGTATCAGCTCTGTAACAACAGTTCTGACAAATGCCTAACCAAACCTTTCTGTTTAATTGGCGTTAACCTTCAGATTTGCAAAGGGTTGTACTGGATTTACTGGCCTGTTCCGATTAAATTCAGCTAGAGTCATACAGCTAACACCCTGGTCAACACTTTGAAAATTAAGTGGGTAAGGGTCTGACAAAATGACAAAAGCCAGGAAAATTAAATATAATGCTGACACTCCACCTTCTCAGATGATTGAACCATTTAATGCCTCACATCATCATTTGGCATGGTGCCATAAAGATATGCATGCCTTAACTTGGAATTACCTGGCATTTGTAAGTTTATACAGTAGTTAGATCCTTAACTGAAGAATAAGTGATTTTTTAAATAAATAAGTAGAAAGGCATTGAAGTAATCTATATAGTCAACACCCAGTCAGTACCGCTGGTGATATCTCAAACACCCATTCACCAAATTCACCCTTTTAAAATCCAACCCCCATAATGTTCTGGTGCTGAGTAAAAGAGAAACCTTCACTTATCATTCATTCAGCTGGGACAATATCCATTTCTTACTAAGTTGCTATACTCCTGTTCACATACCACTCAACGCAAGGCCAAAACCAAAGCCAACTGTTGCTTTTCTGTTTTCATTTACACTTTTCTAATCCTTTGGAAAACATCACATCACTATGGCCTGACCCTGTCGTTTTTTTCCAAAGCTCCCACTAATTTCAATGGCAGGACTTGCCCCTCAGTTTCTTTTCAATTTCACTATAAAATCTGGTCACTTGTGTAGCCGCTGCAGCTAGACAGTATAATCTCTCCTCAAGGCCTCAGAATGGTAAACCTGACTTTTACCAGCAGGTGCATCTTCTGAATCAATTTCTACTGCTCCCATTAATTTGGAATTAATGAGTGCCCTTAATTTGGAATTAAATGTTAGATGTTGCTGTCTCTTAAATCTCAGGACTGTGGCCACCAGAATAATCAAACGTTTTTAACCTTTTATTTTACACTGGCATTTGAAGAGTCTTGAAAATACAAAGAAGCTCAGCAGGCAGCCTGTGAATTCCCCTCCCCCGTACTAAAAAAATGTTATGGGGGGAAGGAATCAGCCACATAATATATCTTGAAGATACGAGAGTTTTTCTTTTTCCTGTTGACTGGTTCCAGTTGTGAAAAGCTATGTTGGTGCACACCATACCAGTAGACCAGCACCCATCATTCAGTTACTGTAGCAGAAACTGTCAAACAATTGGTTTATTCTCTTGTGATAGTAACCCAGGAAACAAATCTATGATGACACTGTTACATGCGTTTGTCAACTTGGTAACCTTGTAGGTCACTGGACAAATCTCTCTAAACTGAACTGTTGACAGTTCTTTGCAGGGTTCCCCACAGGAAACAGAAGGTTAATTGACCATTCCCTCAAATCATGAAATGCTTTTGAAAATGTTAGTTTTAAGTCTCGTAGCCTAAACTTTGATGAAACAGCATGTCTGTACTATGGTGTCTTCTAATTACTGAAATTAAGAATTTTGAGCAGGGAAGGTGAAGAAATGGCTTATTTATATTTCCTCAAATTGTAAACATGAAGTAAAAAGGCACCTAAATGTGGCAATGTTTAGCACACAAATGTTGAGGTAGCAGAGAACTTGCTAGAGTAAGCTATCCATGAGTAAAAAGAACTACATCTCAATGGCGCTAATTTGATTAAAACTGGTTGAAGAGAAGGGATTTTAGTCTTAAATCCTTAGGCAAACATGCACATGCTCAACTTTACTCATGTGAGCAGTCCCACTGATTTAACAGATACATAGGAATTGCCACAGTGACAATTTCCATATGACTACTCACATGTGTAAATTTAACCTCTGTGCAAGTGTGCTCAGAATTAGGGCCAGAGATTCCGGAAAAGATCTATTCTTAGCTTTCATTTTCTTTAACTGTTTTTCTCGAGCATGTGGCAGGGAAAACGGATTTGCTTTTATGAAGTCTGATACACAATTGGAGGTAGTTGTATACTTACTTAATTTTCATTGTATCTGGAAAAAAAAATAGAAACCAAATGTCATATCCCACATTGTGATATTTTTGCCCACTGTCCTTTAAAAAATTATTGGATTGCTTAATAGGTGATTATGGGCTGACTGATTCTTGCAATTGTCAGATCTTATTAACTGCTCACTAAAAACCACTCCAGCTGAAGGTAGTATACTAGAGCATACTTTATGCTAAAAATAGTTTTTGATACTGCTTCTCCTAAATCATCATATTGTATTTGGGTTTCACAAATCTACTGTATTTCAGCCTAGCAAGTAAAGTTTTCGGATTTTTTTTTAAGTAATTTTGTTTGGCTGAGATAGTGTGTTGTCATTTTATAGGCAAAAAGTACAGCTATACTAGAAACAGCGCAAAAATTGTTGTGTTTGTTATTAATGAGCTAATAATTTTCCTTCAAAAAAGTATAATCAATTAACAATATTTCTAGCTGTGGGCGATGAATATAATGCTAAGCAAATATACAGGATAACAGTTTAAATTAGCCTGACACTAGAGGGGCTTGAGCTAAACTCCAGACCGAACAGCCTTAAGCTTTGCAAAGTTTGGATCAGAAGCTAAACTTTGCCATTTGGCCCTATGGATAGCCCTTCTCTTGGACACTGGATTTCTGACGAATGAAAATCAGTTTTAGAGTGAGATTTTAAAGTGAGAAATGACAAATCATGATCTTGTATCTATCTGATTCAGTTAGTAGCTTAATTTCACTCCATCTACTCTGTCAAGTCTAGACATTACAGCAATCTTCTCGGCAAAAGCTGCAGCTCTCCCTGAAGCTATAGTCAGTGCCCTCCAGGTGGCCATCATTGTGTAAGCAACTAAACAACTTACTATCTCAGAGGCTAATCACCTGATCCAGCTCCCACCAAAGTAAAAAGAAACAACCAAAAACTCTAAGTGATCATCTTCTAGGCCAATCTAGAATCAAAGATCCCAAACTCTGACCCCCATGTGCTATGTTTCCACTAGATCTCTAAGCATGTGTTGATTTGAAACTCAGATGTAAAATAAAACCCCAAAATGGGGAACAAAAGAAAAATATTAGTGCAAGAAGCAACACTTTTGACACCAACATAAAATTTCAGCTGTACACTAAGCAGTAACTAGCTACATGGCAACCCACACCCTGAAGGTCACTTGCTACTTTTAAAAACATTTCTATGAAAATCAAGTATGAGCCTACCAGAGTAAACTCCTAGTATAGAAAAAAAATCATATCTGTCCAGTGTGATTTTGCTCCAATATAACCGCACAAGAGCACACTGCACTGTACCAGTGTATATAACGTCTATGGTAGGAACTTGTACTGGTAAAACATCAGTGGTTGAAATCCCAATATAAACAAGGCCCCAGTATTCCAGCCATTGGAAGGCTGTGGAACAGATTTCTGAACATGTTGCATCCATAGGAAATAAGGCAGAACACAGAAACTTGTTTTAACTTGTTCCATGGGTTTCTTCTATAAGTAGATCAATGGGACAGGCACTTAAGTCTTAGCAATTTAGCAACATTTGCAAAGTATTATGTTTGGCTCAACAGAGTTTAAAATCTTACCATACGCAACCTTTATCCAAAAGGTAGGTTAAAATGACTCTAAGAAGCAAAACAGGAGCAGAGAAACTGGAAAGATGGGCCTGTCACTGTCTGAATCCACCCAGATTAGTTATGACTTAAGTCATGGCTATTCAGTGTTCTATGTGACATAAATTGGTGATCTTGTCACCAAAATCAGTATTATAATTACCAACCTTCTTGACAGTCTCAATCCACAAGCTAAGGACTGAATAGGTATCGTGATCCAACTCACCACCTGAAGCCAAATTAAGGCTCTGGCAAGGGGCAACATAGATTGAAGCTTGCCTCCATGTTGTACCTGTACTGTGGATGAGTAAAGACTTTAGCCTCCAATACAGTCCGAATAGCATCTTTCACTAATGCTAGACTCACTTAAAAAAGGGGGAGGATGGGAGAAAAAAGAAGGGATAGAGAGGATTCAGACAGCGCTTAATTTGTGCCAGAGCTTGCCAAGGCTGAGCCCCGCACCTCTAGGCCTGGTAGTTCATAGCCCCAGCACCTCTAGGCTTGCTGCATCAGTTATAAATATAAAAACATTGCTGTAGCCCTGGCACCTCTTTTATTACAAATTAAGCCTTGATTCAGAGAAGTCTCTCTTTAGGAATGACTCCAGAATAAAGGAACAAATAGGATAATGCCTGGACAGGTACAGGCTGGACAAAGACAGTCAACGCAGATTCACAAAGAAGAGATCATGCCTAACAAATCTAATTATCTTTGTCAAGGAAGTGACAATGGGGGCTGATGAGATGAAGCGACAGACATAGTCTATCTGTATATGCTGAATAATTTTTATACTGTAATATAGAAAAATAGCTATTGAATAAGGATATCAAGGAAAGTGCTGATATCAAAGCTTTCAAACTGCAGAAAGAAATAGTTCAATAAGGAAAGGCAGAGAGTAGTGGTCAATGACTGTATAAGGATACAGAAGGATTAGGCCCCAACTTGTTCACAATGAACATATCAGAAGATCCTATAAAGTACCTCCTCAGCAGCAGAACTGTCCTTTGACTTGGTACATGTGATCACATGTTGCATCAAAAATATATATTTGAACATCAAATAAGAGGAAGTTCCTGGAGGCACTTCTGGTTGTTAAGAAGAGACAGCTGATGCCTGGGAAACCCTTAAAGGCCATTTGGACTGTCAATAAATGGAAATCACCACCTACAAGTATTTGTGTGAAGGCAGTGCTATAGCAAACAACAGCGTTTCAGGCCAATATGAACTCTAAAGGAAGGGATTTAGCTGAGTTTATGACAAAAGTTACACATTTGTCCTAAGCTATAAAGTTGTAGACAAAGTGGGGTTATTCTTAAAGGTCAGGAAAAAGGTGAAAAATGTTCTTCTTTGTTACAAATGTTCTTGTTTTACTTTTCTCCTGCATGAAGGAGAGAAAACCCACTGTTGTGTGGGCATGAACACAGTTAAGAGCATGCATTATAGTCATTTGTGTCGTACTCACAATCAGTCTACGGAGACGTGGTTAAAACTATCATAAACCTGACTCTGGAAAAGCCCACTAGTAGGTTGACACAACTATGCATCCTTCCCTGTAACTTGGATTGGATGGAAGGAAACTGTACCCTACCTAACAGCAACAGTATAACCAGAAATGTCAATTATGTAATTATATAAGCAGTCACAACTGCAGAAATCCCACCATCCTCTCACTCAGTCACCACATGACTTCTAAGTTATATCCACAAATCAATTACATGTTTCTTTAAAAGTGATTTTCATATCATTGTAAAAAGGTGGTAACAAACATGTTTAAAATAATTATCTTTTATTGCCAAAAAATACTAAGTAAAATTAAAGCACAAATGCTCATGTTTAAGTAGCAATACGGATTTAACTGAAATTCACAAATGTGAGCAAATTCAAGTTCAAACTGACAAGCTATCTCTTAGCACACCCTTTGATGCGTAGATGTTATAGGGGGTGTCCCTAAACATGAATGATATTACCTTCCATATGTGCTGCAATTCCTACAATGAGTAAAGGAAGTAATTGCAGCTTCAGTCCTGAATCTTCTTGCTTCTATGGGCTCACATTAGGGCCTGAATATTTTAAAATGTTTTTAGGTTTATCACGTCAATGTGGAAAAGGATTTAATGTTAGAAATGAAAATTCCACTGGCTTATATTTCTTCAATAATGATATCACTGGAGGACAAATGAAAATCTACAACTATACTTCTTGAAGCGCATTACTGATTTTAAGACAATTTGGGTTACATTTTGCTAAGAAGTCCTGACGCTAGCAATTATGTTGGACATCGGAAATGCTGCAACATGGGCCAGCAAATCAAGTTTATCCTGTCACAGCGCCTGTTGTATAATATCCTATATAAAAATAATTACATTACACAATAACACTGCACAGAGATAAATTATGCTGTGCATCAAAGAACAAACCTTCTGTCAAGGACATTCTAATTTTTGCAAACCACTCACAAACGTACCATTCTGCAACACTAAGCTTAAGTGGAGAAATGATGGACAGAGGATTAGACTTTACTCTGCATCTCCTACCTTCTGTGAGGTTGTCAGCCCCAACGAGCTTACGTATCAGCCTATGGCTTTACATAGTGTTTGCGGTAAACACATCTATAACTCTTCTAAGAACTTAATTAAGAACAATGAGATGCAGTCACCTGTAACTCAACATTTCTCTACTTTTGTCAGACCTTTAGAAGTATTTTATAATATTTTTTTCTAAATTTACACACATATCCTAGCTAGCAATACAAACAAAACCCAGCCTGTATTTACATTACATGCTTTTTGGATTTTTCTCTGCAAAGAGAACTTTATAAAAGTCACTGAAGGAAATAAAGAGGAAAATCTAAGGGCTTGTCTTCACTAGAGCCGGGAGAGATCGATCTTATGGCGATCGATTTATCACGTCTCGTCAAGACGCGATAAATCGATTGCCAGCAGCACCCCCGTCGACTCCGTAACTCCAGCTCGCCAAAAGGCGCAAGCTGGAGTCGACGGGGGAGCGCACCGCCGCTCGCCGCCGCCGTGAGGACGGCAGGTAAGTCGGCTGTAGATACGCCGATTTCAGCTACGTTATTAATGTAGCTGAAATTGCATATCTACTGTCGATCCCCCGCCCTAGTGAGGAGCAGCCCTAAATCTTCTGCTTTTTGGACTAAGAGAGTCTATCAAATTGTAGTCAAGAATCAGAGGGGTAGCCGTGTTAGTCTGGAATTGCAGAAGTGACAAAGAGTCCTGTGGCACCTTAAAGACTAACTAAAATTTTAGAGCATAAGCTTTCGTGGGCTAATACCCACTTCGTCGGATGCATGCAGTGGAAGTATCCAGGGGCAGGTATAAATAGGTAGGCAAGAACCAGGTTAAAGATAACAGGGTGGGTCCAATGAGGCTGAACCAGCTGTTATCTCTAATCGGGGAGGGTGAGGTATTCCTCTAGCACCTGAACTGGAGGTGTGAACAGCGAGAGAAGAGAAACTGCTCTTGTAGTTAGCTAGCCATTTAAAATCTCTATTCAGACCCAAATTGATAGTGTCAAATTTGCAAATGAATTGCAACTCTGCAGTTTCTCTTTGCAGTCTGGACTTAAAGTTTTTTTGCTGCAAAATGCTGACCTTTATGTCTTTCATGGTGTGTGCGGGGAGATTGAAGTGTTCTCCTACAGGTTTTTGTATATTGCCATTCCTGGTATCTGATTTGTGTCCATTTATCCTTTTTCACAGGGACTGTCCAGTTTGACCGATGTACATAGCAGAGAGGCATTGCTGGCACATAATGGCATATATTACAGTGTAGATGTGCAGGTGAATGAACCAGTGATGGTATGGCTGATCTGGTTGGGTCCTGTGATGGTATTTGGGTCTGAATAGAGATTTTGAATGGCTAGCTAACTACAAGAGCAGTTTCTCTTCTCTCGCTGTTCATACCTCCAGTTCAGCTGCTAGAGGAATACCTCACCCTCCCTGATTAGAGATAACAGCTGGTTCAGCCTCATTGGACCCACCCTGTTATCTTTAACCTGGTTCTTGCCTACCTATTTATACCTGCCCCTGGATACTTCCACTGCATGCATCCGACGAAGTGGGTATTAGCCCACGAAAGCTTATGCTCTAAGATTTTAGTTAGTCTTTAAGGTGCCACAGGACTCTTTGTCACTTCTATCAAATTGTACAAGAAGTGCACTTGCACTAATACCGTCGGAATAAAGGTATTTCACCTTTCTCCCATTCTTAACATCAAAAAAAAGCAATTATGTTAGTGACAGAAGAGTATGTATGAGTGTACAGCATGTGCATAAGTGTTATAGAGCTTGCATAAGACTCCTGAAACTTGTATAGTTACCATTGCTCACAGCAAAAAAGAGAAGCTTCTTTTTAAAAAGCTATAAGTGGAGGCTGGCATACCAGATGCTTTCCTTTTCTATTACTAGCCTTATCCTGGTGACCCCTTACATCAATACAATAGATCCATTCCTTGTGTCATCAGTATGAAATTTGAAATCAGTGGCTAGGTCAGATGGCATTTTTCAAAGTCATCACAATACTAGGCGAGAGAGAAACTATCATTAGTCCATGCAGAGCATTACAACCTTCTCTCTTCTGAACAGAGAACAGCAGGTATTAGTTTAAGTACTGAAGACACTGGTAGTTAGAAGCTGCCAAACTCATATGCACATTATTCCAACAAGTCAAAATACAGTTTTTGCTTCCATGGATGCAATGTGGAAAAAATAAATTTAAGAAAGAATAGGCATAAAGTTGGCATAAAGCTACTTTTGAAAATGCAGGGCATATTAATTAGTTTTTTCTTTGTACTACACATTGAACAAATCTTTTAAAATTAAAGGCATTTTTAAAAGTAGCTTATTCTGAACAAGTCAGGCACTAGGACCACCACTGTATTTTTCTTATCTTAATTGTGAGGCAGCTCTTTTTGTCCGTTACATCCATGGGTGTAATCAGTGATTGTGCCTATTGTAAAACTCAGATTCACCATCTGTACACTCCCAAGTGGCTAGACTAATGCTAAAACTCCATCCCCGATGGGCTTAATCTGCAATTTCACACTAAATGATTTTTAAGAGTAATTTGTTACAATGATACAGTATTATTGAATCAAAGACTGTGTTTTTGCATTGTAATAAGAGTTGGTAAATCTGCTGTATTTAAATTAACTTGTATATAGTTCAAATTTACATCCATTTCATTTTATACGTTAACATGAATGAACAGGTCTTGGGAACAGAGGTTTTTGGCAACTAAATAGCTGCATTTTATTTCTGAGGGAAAAAGTATACACACAGATTTGGAAACTATGCACTGATCCGGTTAGCAGAAGAGGTAGAAGCAGATTCCTTCATATCTTATTTAAAATTAGGTATTTGCAAAATGAAGTTGCAGTTCAAACTGGAAATAGACTATTTAAGTTCTGGGTTGGGGGAATGAATTGTAAAAGGCACTGTGCAAACAAAGGAGGAGCCAGGGAATACAGTCTTTCACATAAAACAAGGCAGCTTGAAGTGTGCAGGGAAATTATTCCTTTCCAAGAAGCTCTTACTTTTATTAAATAAAAGGCATTACTCTTAGAGTGCATCCTCCACATGTTTTAAGATATTCTGCCAACGAAAAAGGAGCAATATAATCAGAAATCATGCCTAACCAGGACTGAGGAGCTCAAAGGTCAGGACATTTTAATGTACTCTAACAGAAAAGATCAAGAGTAAATCTGAAGCAGTTTTTCAGTCATGCTGGGCTGAAGATAGCAACTCTGTATCCCAGACCAAACAGCTTTGAGGTAGGGAAAATGCTTATATTTTATCACCTGGCTGGATGGGGCACAGAGGACATCATAGTTTAGGTAAATTTCTACATTACCAGCTTACGTTTCTCTATTCCTGTATTTTCCTCAGTTGTCTCTTGTTTTTCTGGAATTATCTCCTAAAGTAAATCAGAAAGAAATTAAAATGAAATGGATGCATTTTGGGGGAACATCTGTTGATGGCAATGTGAATTCAGTGCAAATTAGTACAGCATCCAAAGCAAACTACCAGAACTAAATTAACTGAGCTTCTACATAGAGTCCTGTGGCACCTTAAAGACTAACAAAAGTATTGAAGCATAAGCTTTTGTGGGCTAATACCCACTTCGTTGGATGCAGTTTTAGCCCATGAAAGCTTATGCTTCAATACTTTTGTTAGTCTTTAAGGTGTCACAGGACTCTTTGTCGCTTCTGCAGATCCAGACTAACACAGCTACCTCTCTGATTCTTGAGCTTCTACATCCTTTTTCAGCGTCAGAAAAATGTAAGACTAGGAGAAACTCATATTTCAGAGCAAAAGGAACTGGAGACCAAGTGCATTTACAAAGTAACTCTCTCTTTTGGTTCATCACTGCTTTGTTTCATGATTAATCTGCTGGAAAGTAGTTACTTCAAAAGAGGGAGGAGGTTTAACTACTGTTAAATTATTTTTAAAGGTTACATGCAGGTTCAGCCATGTGCTTCTAATTAAGTTAGCCTGAATCTGAATGAAAGAATAGAAAGGGATAAGTAGAACTAGCCAATAAACTCTTTTTGCCAGTGTTCACCATAAAAATAATTTCAGTTATGCCAAATGGGCAGGCCTCATTCCTTAAATAGACAGGACTGTACAAGCCAAGTTCAACCACTTAATACAGAATAATAAGGAAAAATAAGCCTCCATTCCATTTCTTTAACCCATTTCTGGAATTCTCTTATTTTAAGCCTTTTAAAGAGACCCAATTGCTTCATGTAAAAATGCAGTTCACAGTTATAGTTCTTGTCCACATTGTTTTCATTTTTGTTTTTACTTCTGTTGGACAACCCAATATCTCCAGTGTAACGTTAACTGGATGAGAAGACTCTTTTAAAACTAAAAAACTGGCCACAGGCAAACTCTCAGAATCTACCTATCAACTTGCAGTTCACCTGCACTCAGATTTCTATAGAACTAACCCTTTGCACAGAACAGTCAAAGGATCTCTGATGAAAAGCCAACTGAGGAGGTAACAGCGAAAAGATTGACAATAAAACAGATACTGGCAACTTGTAAGGATATTTGTTTATTTAGAACAAAACTATTTTAAATATAATTTTTAATATTGGTTTAACAGTATGTTTAGCTTGTTATTGGAAGATTCCACTCCTTGCTCTGGCTAACAATAATAAAGGCTGCACTCTGCAAACACTTTTACATATGACTTTAAGGGGACTACTCGTGCCAGAAGTTTTAAGTGTTTGCAGAATCTGGGTCAACTTTCTCTACGGAACAAAGTAGGCATAAGCTGTATTGTCTATAAACTGCCAGAAAATACTTACTATGTTCACTGGTTCTAAACTGCAGTTGTGCAACTCAGTGATAAATTAAGCTTTCCAATTAATGCATTAGTACAAGGAAACGAGACAACTGTAGAGTTTAATAGCATTTGGTCATACAGAGGGACAGGAAGAGTCTGAGAAAGCTTAGAAGAAATATTGTTGTATTTTACCCATTGCCCCTGCCCACCTGATGAACCAAGGCCTTTAGTTTAAAAGTGCCTTGGCTTTAAGTTAACCGTGTGGTAACATTTGAAACAACAGCACAAAATATTTTCATACTTGAATAATGTAGTGACAAAATCAGTATCTCCCACGCTGTAACAGTTGCATTACTTTATTTTTAATGCTGCTAATATTGGCTGGTTATGGTCCTACATATGTGCCTGTTGCAC
This sequence comes from Dermatemys mawii, assembly GCA_007922305.1. Classification (NCBI taxonomy): domain Eukaryota; kingdom Metazoa; phylum Chordata; order Testudines; family Dermatemydidae; genus Dermatemys; species Dermatemys mawii. The sequence goes on along the minus strand of ML677361.1, from coordinate 19,444,839 downwards.
TAAGGACCCCTGATGCTGGGAGATGCTGAGCACTCCCACTTCCTATTGATAGGAAATGGGTGGAAGGTGGCTGAGCCCAATTCCAGGCCCACTAAATCTAATAGACTCTCATTGACTTCTGTGCTGACTGGGCCTTATGCACCCTTAAACTGTTTTTGAAATATTTCCACATCTGTGTGGTGTGTACGAACTCTGAATGACTCCATGATATTGCCACTGATTATAAATGCACTCACATAAATCTCACTTAAAGATATGGCACTTGTTTGATGGGTGGCAAGAGGAAAGAAAAATCCCAATTACCTTAGTAAACTAATGCAGAGAGAAACCCAAGAAGAGCAGTTTAGTGACAATAATCAGGGAACAGAAACCAGGATTTCTGGGATCTATTCCTAGCTCTGCCATGGCCTCGGTGTTGGACTTTAGTTTGCTCACTTCTCTCTGTTTTCCTGTTAAGTGGAGATAATAAGACTAACCTACCTCACAGGTATATTGTGTGGCTTCATGATTTAACCTCTGTAACACACTTCAAAAACCTCTGGTGAGAGGCTACAGGCAGAGAAAGTTGGTGTGAGTGTCTGAATATGTGGGTTTTTCCTCTTCTTTCTGCTGAGGTTCGTGTACTGGTTTGCTAAAGTATTTCTCATCTGCCTTGCTTATCAACACAGTTCTTTATTCTCTTCCTAAACAGTGCTATGGTTTTATTCAATGTGGCTTTGCGGCATGAAATGCCCCTGGACCTGTCACTGCTCTTCCATGCAGTACCAGGTTTACCAGTTCTGGTGGGCCCCTACATCTATTCTCCTTCCTTCACCTTACTCTCCTTACACTACCCTCACCCCTTTCCTCACACCCCATCTCTCTGCACCTCCTGACCTCTGCAAGGCCCCCCAACAGGCCCTCAGGGAGGCTGTCTCCCTCTCCCTCTCCCTCTCCCTCTCTGTGTATCTCCCCCTCCTCCTAATTTATGGTCTTGTGGTAGGATAGGGAGCTGCTTCCCCCACTAATCTGTCAGTCCTTGGTGGGGGGGATATGTTCCCCACTCCAACCTGCCCTCAGGGGGTTTGTGTGTCCCCCCCCCCGCCTGCCCTCAGGGGGTTGTGTCCCCCACTCTGATACTCCCTGGGGGGGAGATCTGGCTCAGTCCTGGGGGTGGGGAGTGGGAGCCCCTTCCGCCCCTCCCCTGTATGCCGGTCCCTGAGGGGGCCTGTGCCCGCCATATCCTTCCTCTCCTCCGCCATCCCCTCACCCCGAGCTCCTCGCGGGGCGGGCGCTTCCTCGGGGAGCAGCCCCCACCCCGTGCTCGCGGGAGGGGGGGGGGCTGGGCCCCTCAGAGCCGCCCGGTCCCCGCAGCGACGCCCCGCTCCCGGGCCCCTTCCCGCGGAGCGCAGGCCGGCCCTAGGCGCGGGCCGAGCGGCGGGGAAGGAGCGCGCCGGCCCGGGGAAGGGAGGCGGAACCAACCGCTCCCTCCACCCCCTCACTCCGCCGCGGCGCTGCAGGGACCGGGCCGATCCGGGCAGCTGCGGCTCGGCGTCCCGCTGCCCGGGAGGAGCTGGAGGGTCCGGCCGCGGCGCCCCCGGAGGAGCGGGCAGGAGGGGGGTCTCCGAGGGACGGGAGCCTGCAGCTGTGGGCAGCGGGGACTCCTAGTGCACTTGTCCCCCAGTCCCAGAGCTGTAGCGGGGCTGGGGGAGAAAGGAGGTTCGTGCAAACTCCTGCACTAGTGCAGTGATTCCCTCAGCTCGAGGGGTGGGGGTGCAAACTCCTGCACTAGTGCAGTGATTCCCTCAGCTCGAGGGGTGGGGGTGCAAACTCCTGCACTAGTGCAGTGGTCCCCCCCACCTCGTGGGGTGAGGGTGCAAACTCCTGCACTAGTGCAGTGGTGCCCACAGCTTGAGGGGTGGGAGATGCAAACTCCTGCACTAGTGCAGTGGTTCCCTCAGCTCGGTGGGTGGAGGTGCAAACTCCTGCACTAGCGCAGTTGTCCTCCCAGCTCCGGAGCGACAGCGGGAGCCGGGTTCTAGAACTGCGTGGTGAACGCTCTTGCTCTAGTGCAGTTTGTCGTCTGCAGCGGCTGCTATTATCCCTTAATTCTCTCCCCACCGCGCCCCCCACCCCGTCAGAAATACGAAGCTGCAGCTGGTGGTGGGTGTGCATCCTGTTGCAGCTGCTTCTGGAGTGGCGCACGCTAATCCTGTGCCCCACTCGCCGCCCAAAGGGGTGCTGAAGTGGCGCGCGCTGTTGCATTTGCCCTTCTCTCGCCCACCCCCACTCAAAAGCAAGAGACCTTTTGTTTTGTTTTTAAAGAAAACAATTTAACGTTGTCTGCGTCTAAGCCCGGGAAGCCTTAGCCCCCCAACCCCACCTTTTTGTTAACCAGGGATGCACATTTTAATGCCCTCTTATACATTTTGCAACAGGTTTTTAAATTTTAATTTTCTCCCCTCCCCCCCAACTCAGTCCTCGGGTGCCTCCGACGGAAGTTTCAATGATATAAAAGCTCAGAGAGCTACGAACAACTCCTGGGGCGGTGTGTGGGGGGGTGGGGACTCGGGGCTACTGGGGTTGGGAACTGTTGCAGTCCCCTTGACCCTGCCCTGTGACTGACCCTGCAAAGCAACTCAGGCTCCCTGTGCGCATGCTCCAGGCTGGACAGCTCCTGAGAGGGAAATTTAAAAACGGTTTGGAGACTGAAACTGCAGCCAAATTACAAAGAGAGAGATCCCTTTAGACCAGAGAGGTGCAGCAGCCGCAGATCTCACTCCAGCTACCATCCTGCAAGGTTTGCTTTGCATAGTTGTGCAATTAGCACATTTCATTTTCCTGTAAGCACATAGGATGTAATCTACAAGTTCCTATTGAGAAATGTGTGCAGATAGGGAATGTTTAGATCTTGTTTAGTTCATGGAGGTTGCAAGCTTTTTCTGAAAACTTGGGTCAGCCTCATTGGCACATGTAGTTTTTATTTTTTTTCCCTCAGGCAGCCTCAGCTGTACTTTTTAGAACAATAGTGTTGCAAACAGTTACTCGGTGGGCAAGTTGTATGACTGAACCTTTCCTTCCCTTTCTGCTAAAATGATCTCATTTGTTGCCACAGCTGCTTGTATTATGGAGTGTTTTTAAATGACTCTCAGTCACCCAGATTTTTTTTAAACTTGTGTCTTCACATCAATTCTTTAGCAGATTTTTTTTCTGGTAATAACTTAGATGTACTTAAAGTATTAGCCATTGCCATTTTTAAATGTTGCTTAGTTTTCCTAAATTTTAAATTATCGGGTCATAAGATTTTGTTTAGTCTATAAAACTGACACACAACTGTTTTCCTAATTTGGTTGGTATTCAGCACATAAAACTGAGATGCTCCTAATGGATGCATTTGATCCTCCCATTTATTACATCAGTTATATATTCTACATTATAGTATCCTTTGCCTTTGTAAAATATTTAGACATTTTAGAGTCTAAGTAAAACATTGCTCTTAAAAATTATAGGAAATGTGACAACAATAATTATGTCTTACATTCCAGGTTTTTAAATTTGAATTTTTTAAAATTTTCCTCCATACTGCTGAAATGCTGGATAGCTACTTAATACCTATATGATTTTTTTTTGTCTTCCCCAAAGGAGATGATAGAAAGTGACATTACATCCATGATGTCAGGAATCATTAGAAATTCAGGGCAAAATCATCACCCCTCACCGCAGGAATACAGGTGAGGAATTTATCCCTTTATAAAGAGCTGTTGCATCCTCATGACCCATTAGATGACTTTAACAGTTATGTATGTTTCTAAGTAAAATCAAATATTCCAGAAATCCTATTTCATGAAGAAGCTAATTACATTTAGCTATGGTCTTTAAAAGGAATTTTCTCTTTGGTGACTGCTTGTAGCATGCTATGCGTTCAGAAACACCCTGGCTTAAAATGTTTTGATAGTAAATCATAGTCAACGCAAATATGTTCAAAGCCTGATGTGAACTTCTGGTATAGTCTGTGCTCTATGTGATTTGCCAGACTATGCTACTCTTGTAAAATAGTAATGATTTAAAATCCCCCTTTCATGTAGCATTTTGAATTGATAGGAAGCTGTCAGGAAAAACAGGAGTCATGGTTAACTAGCAATTGGGAAGCTTCTAATTAAAATAAATATTTGCTTTAGTTTCCAAATGCATTCATATGCCAAACTAGTTATAATATGAACAGGAACAAACTTGGGGTTGCTGACAACCTTTAGCAAGTAGGCATTTATTTACCTATACTAACACTTACCCATTTAGAATTTTAAAAAATATTTTTTCTTAGAAGTCATGGGACAGTTATGCATGAATTACCGTGCTCTGGGTTAAGTTCGACTACATCTTGTCACATGAGGCGATGTTTTATGAAATACATTATAGCATGTGAATCAGTGCAGCAAAGTGAAAAGGTTTTTTGTTGGTTTGTTTTTAAATGCCGAGTGGGCGACCCTCGGTCAGGAGGTGTTTTCAACATTTTCAACTCCCCAGTCAGGGGGTGTTTTCAACATTTCCTTGGGTAAAAGTGGGCAGCCGTATGTGTTCTTCTTCTAGCCTCTCTCTATTCAAAATGCAAACATTGCCCTGCAGCTTCTTTCAGCGCAACAAGTGATTTGTTATACTGGGTGAAGCCACTATGGAGATAGGTTTGTGAAACCCTGTTTTGCTGTTTATTAAAGCACTGTTTGCTCTAGGCATTTTGTTAGATATGTAAATATTGGTAAAAAAAATGTTTCAGTTGTTTAGGAAGGGTGTGGGTGACCTGTGGATACACAACTGTAAATCAGTATTAGCTCCCTGAAGCATATAGCACTGTAACAAAGACCTTTCATGCAGTAAAGATTCTTCAATTCATAGTAGCAAAAAACCATTTTGATGCAGGATACAGTTTATTTTACATTTAGGACACACTTCCACAGTATCTTAGTTTACCTGGAGATCAAGCAGGTTTTAAAACTGCTTTTAGCTATGTATTATATATTCTTAGAACTAACAGCTCCTACATCACTAACATTGTTTTTAACTAGTTTGTGATTTTTTGTAAAAAGTCTTTTCTGAGTTATGTGACCTCATTTACAAGTAGAAACTTCTGATAGAAATGCATCGTCTCTGAAGTACACTGCAAATGTGGAACAGTATTTGTCCTACTTCATGAGAAAACACTTTGGATTATGTAAAAGAAAATCTTCTAGACTGAACGATTTTAAGAAAAGAATAGGCCTGTCAAATTCTATCAGCTCTGTTTACTCTCCTGCTGTCACCACAGTCCAAGACTGGAACCCACAGTCCTGAGTTCTCCATGGGGGAGCAGCAGGGCTCCGCAGAGTAGGAAATGGCCTCCAATTAGTGAAGGGAAGGCTGGGACTATGCTGAGAAGACCCTTCTGTCTCACTTAGAATCTTTCATTTGGATAGTTGCACTTTGAGGAGACCAGGCTTTCCAAGAAGGGTAAAGAAGAGTCAAAGGGAGACAAACAGGAATGAAAGGCAGTAACTACAAATAATTGTACATATGGTTTATAGAGAATGTGCCCCTGGGCAGTTTAAAGGTCAGATTTGAAACATTACAGGGTTTCTCTTGTTTAAAAAAATCACTTTGGCGGATCTTGAGATCTTCCGGACCAAAAGCATATTTAAAGGAGAGAGAGTGGATGGAGTGGTGATGTGGACTATATTATTCAGTAAAGTTCAGACACAGATGGACTTGGATGATGGTTTCAGATACATATTTTTGCACAGATTCAACAGTGTAATATAAAACACCATCCTTACTAAGTGCCATCTCCTACACTCTTAACTCCTCCCTCCTGAGGGATGTGGGTACCTGCCTACTTTGCATAAAATGATGCATTTCCAACTCCTCCATAGAAAACATTATTGTTTCTAACCCTTAAAGGTTACCACCTTATGGATAGCAGGGATACACACTTCTGTTGACTACAGCCAGTATTTTAGGGAATGATAAAACTGTAGAGGATCTTGCTGGGACTGGCATACTCTGAACATGTTGCCCTTACTAATTCATTTTTAAGATTAAACTGATTTTAGTGTAAATATTTTATTTTTCAAAATTGAAACCATAGGTGACAAGTTTATAATGCAATGGAATATCTGTGGGTGTTCCAATAGTGAGCTAAGTAAATTATAGGTTCTAAGGTAAAGCCCATTAAAGGAATGGGAAGACTCCCTTTGATGTCAGCTGGCTGTGGAGCAGGCCCTTAAGGAGCAAAGTTATTCAGCTTATGAATGTTGTGGTCTCCAAGAATATTCTTTACGGTAAAATTTAACAATATGGAGCTTGTACTATATCTTCCAGGATCTACCAGTAATCATAGAATATCAGGGTTGGAAGGGACCTCGAGAGATCATCTAATCCAACCCCTGCTCAAAGCAGGACCAATCCCCAACTAAATCATATAGCTATGTTATAGCTGTAGCTATGTGCATGAAAAGTTGCAGATGCTATAGGCCCAGATAGCACAGAATAGAATCAGACATGCAGCCCTCCAGGCAGGAGTTTAGCCACAAGTCCCATTGTGGTTGGTGGTCATTGCATAACTGGAATATCACATAACCTTTGACATTTTCAGTAGGGCCATCCCCTACATTTGCAATTACATCAATGGAAATTGAGGCCATAACTATAAAGTCAGCAGTTAATGAGGACCATTTCACTCAGATCATTTGGTATTAGTCAAAGTGCTTAATGTACACCACTTAGGCTAACAAAGTAAAACAGAATAGCAACTTTGGAACCATTAAGGGCCATTGGGCCAAATATTCATACACTAAAGCAACTTCACACAACAGAGATGTTAAAAGTTCCTAAATACATACTGATCCCAAACACAGGAGTGGCTATTTATTTGCTAAACAATGCTCTATTTCCAAATCAACATGGGTGAAACTATGCATTTTCCCCACAAATCAGTTGGTTATAGATTCAGTAGACCCACTTGTGGGGAAGTGTGGGGAAATGTAGTTATCAAACACCACAAGGGACATGTCTCAAAATACATACTGAACTATTCCAATTTTTATACAGCTTAAATCTAGACTGACTTGACCATAGCCAACTACCACAAGAGCACTCCAGTGTTTTATGTAACACGTCTGATTCTGCACTGCAGTCTGTCTGCGTTTACAGAGCATGAGGCAAAACTCCCAGTGCTGTCTGTGGAAGTTTCCTCAGCAATGACTGTGGAGCTGGTCCAGCTCCTGTAATCCAGGGTTTAAACACCTCCTAATGAAAGTCTGAATTGATTTTAACAGCCATGTCAAAAAGCCATGCCCATTTTCATAGAGAAAGTACATATTTGTTAAGGGTAGGACATTAACCAAAGTAAAAAATTCACTGTTAAGAAATATTCAACATTCTTGCTCTCACTTGCTCCCCCCCCCCTTTTTTTTTTTAAATGTAGCAGCAGCATACTGGTTTTGGCCATTCACTAACCTAGCCTAGGCTACGTATGTTACAGGGTGGCAACAGTGATATGCCAAAATGCTGTATTTGGACCATATGCCTCTAGAATAAGTAGGGAATGCAAGATGAATTCATCTGGCCTAACCAGCATTTATGCAAATACAAGTTTAAAAGAGTCAAAGAAACATACTTGTGTACTGGTATAGCAAGGAATATTTTTTTAAAAAGAGTCACTAACTAAAATGAAATGTCACTTTTCTAAATTAAGGAACCACATTACAAATAGTAAATGGAGCTGGTTAGGTAAATAAACTATTGTCTGCAAAAAGAATGAGGAGTACTTATGGCAACAAGTCTCTAAGGTGCCACAAGTACTCCTCGTTCTTCTTGCAGATAGGGACTAACACACACATCTACCACTCTGAAAATTATTTTGTCTAGCATATCACTTTGGGTGAAGGTTGTTGGACTTTCAGTGTGGTGTACTAGAACAGCATCCTCACTTTCCCTTATTTCAGATTTATTTGAGCATCTTTGTACAATATTTTTGAAGGAGTTGCAATGCAGGTATAAAGTCACTATTCATATTAGACTAGAAATAAGGGTTTATATAGGTAGCTTTTAGCCAAAAGGTGTTTAAATAGTCACAAAGCACTGACTATATGAGTAGAAAATATCGACTCTACTTGTGTCATCTACTGGGTGAAGTGAATCCTCAATAAATAAATAAATCTTTAATGTTATGGGAATATAAATATTCAAACTTATCACGGGAGCATTATCTCATTAGTTATCCTGGCTAAATTCTAACTGATGTAGTTACATTCTTCCAATGGTTCTATAGTGTGGCTTTGTTCTGATAGGCCCTGATTCAGCAAGAGATTTAGGCATGTTTGTAGTCCTGTTGAAACCAATGAGATGGAGAGTTATGCCCATGGTTAGACAACTTGCTGAGTTAGAGCCACAACAAGTTGCTGTGTTCTACTCCAGAGATAGCTGCACTTCATTGGTGGAGAAAGGGCCTTGTCTACTGCTTGTATATCACTTTGTTTGTAAAATGTTTTGTGACAGAATGTGCTTATAAGACACAACTACATATGTCTGGAAGTCAGGCTACAGCATGAGCAATGAAGCTGGGAATTTGGATCTCTTGAGGAGCAATCTCCCGGATCCTGACTGTTGAATATTGAATATTTTCAATATTCAACATTGGGGACAGTCAGGATCTGGGAGTTTGCGTTAAAATAAAACTTGCTGCAGCTAAAAGGTATTAATTATGTATTTGTAACAGCAGTAATTGTTCCTGAAGGGAATTGCAGTGTCCATTCCCTTGACACCGTGATGTGGCAGAAGGATTTTATCATCTTAGTTGCTTTAAAAAAAAAGAAAGAAAGAAAGACTGACTTCCAAAAAATGAGTTAAACTCAGGGCACTGAGAATTTATTTAAGTGGATTAGCTCAACATGCTGTTCCTGAAATTTACTAATCAATGTAAATTAAAAAATGATGGTCCTTTCTCCTCAAGTTATTTTGCATTTACAAAATTCTTACTTCTAGCTCTGCCAGTCTATAGGCCCCACCCTGCAAAGTTCCAAGACCCCTCAGGGTTCAATGAAATCAGTATAGAGGACCCTGAATCCCTCACAGGAGGGGCTTAGCACCTAGTTCAAGATCCAGGGCAGAAAACGAATTTGGTTTAGTGTTCAGTTACCACAAGAAGTTTCAAAATACTCATGGTACAGAACACTTATCCTTTTATCTATAAAGGTCTACCACATCCCTAGTGAGCTAGAATATTTGGCTCCCTGAAGCAGTGTGTAATACTGCTGATTTAGGCCTGGTCTATGCTAAAAAGTTAGGTCGACCCAGTTACATCACTCAGGGGTCTGAAACAGCCACAGCCCGGAAGGGCATAGTTAAGCTGACCTAACCTCCGATGTAGAGAGCACTAGGTCAACAGAAGAGTTCTTCTGTCAACCAAACTGCTGCCTCATGGAGGGTGGTGGATTACCTAGGCCAACAGGAAAACCCCTCCCTGCAGCGTAGGCAGTGTCTAATCAGAAGTGCTGCAGGTGCAGTGTTTCATGTGTACACAAACCCATGGTCATTTACACCTGTGCAGTGTTTATTCTGCACTCGCGTGGCACTGGAGGAGATACCGGTACAAGATGCAGGGCAAAGGGAAATCAGTGCAATGTGGGTAATCAGGAGATAAAGCAAGGGCCAGCCAATGAAAACAAGAGCAAGATAGCTGTTGTTCACAGCCAGCAGGTATTAACAGTTTACACAGCACCATCTATATAGGGCCAGACTCTGCCGCCCTTCTTTATGCCAAATAGAAGCCACGTTCTCTTCCATGGAACAACTCGCAGAGTGAGGTGCTACACAACATGAGTCAGTTTGGCAGAACTGCATCCATAGCAAGGGAAGATTGTTGCCTGGAGCACAGCAGGGAGTCAGCAGCTATAGATTCACTTCCCAGCTCTGCGACTGACTTCCTGTGAGACTTGGGCAATCATGCAGTTCATTTATGGTTCAGTTCCCCACCCCCCAGCTCCCACCCTCCTCTGTGATACTGATCTGCGTCCACGGGACACCGTGAAACTTAATTGAAATGTAGAAACCATTTTGATAGCCGTTAAAGTACCATCTACCAGAGGCTGAGCATCTTTGCTCAAGGTCTTTGAAGAGTTTTGTTCTTTTATCTTAACTATTGTAAGAAAAAAGTAAAACGGCAACACTGCACACGGTGATCAGGTTTTGGATTTTTTTTCCAAAGCCCTGTTTTGTTTAACATCGGGCAGGGGTCATCAGTTATTTTTTGTCAAGGTCCAAATTTCTTGGTCAAGAAATGAGAAAAAGTGCTGGGAACAAGAAGAAGCAAGCCTGCCTCATTACCTGTACTATGTAGGGGGCACTGAGTCCTATGTAAGAGACCAAGATTTGTTGGCAGAGACCCAAGCCAGCCATTAGCAGGAGAGGAAATTCCAAAGGAACAGTGGAGAAAGAGAGATGCTTGTGCTGCATGGGAGACAAGAATCAAGTGGCAAGGAAGCATTTGCAGGGGCAAAGGAGGAAAAGGAGAAAGAAGAACAGAACAGATAAAGTGAGGAGCAAAAGTAGACAGTGTGACTAATTAACTCATTTTTTAAATGACAGAACATTTCCTGCATTGGAGACAGCTAAAAATATGTAAGCAATTGGTGCAATTGTCTAAGTCTAAGGGATGTTTGCAGTGACAAATGAGAAGGGAAGTTCTCTTTGTGACCACAGTGTGAGTGGAGGTTTCCATGAGAGCCTCTGTGACACTGCCACCTACACCGAGAAAATGTTTGAGAATGGCTGCCTAAGAATTCACCACTTTCCTAGACCATCCCTAACCTTCAAATCTGAGCTTAATGACCTCAGCCTGGGCATTTTGCTTATAAGCCAGGCTGCCTTTGTACAGCCTTAGTGCAGTACAGACAAAAGAACACCACCGTAAATTCTCCAGGAGAGAGCACAGCATGCTCCCTCAGCAGCAGGTGCCATCTTGAACTGAAACTACTTTCCAAAAATGGAGGGCTTCCCAGCAAGCAGGCAGGCAGACTCCTTAGACATTTTCGGTAAGTATGTGCTAGGTATACTCCGTCAGTATTTAAATTCACCAGAGCCACATGTACCTGGGGCTATACAAACACAATGGAAGATGCAGGCCCTGCCTCCAAGCGTTTATCATTAATTTAAGACAAAAAACAGAAGAATACAATGGAGATATGCAAAACAGATAGTTTTATAGGCGTGTTATATCTATATAGTCGTAGGGGAGTGGGGGGAGGCACAGGATTACACAGGTGGAAGAAGACTGAACTCCATGAGTAGATAAAGTGCCAGCTAGCCACTACTGTGCATGGTTTAACTAAAGCAGATGGTCTGGTTTGCATTTTCCCCCTAAGAGTCAAAGACACACCCAGAACCCATCTACCGTTAGAGGAGTTGAATTTATATTGCATAGTATATTTGTACATTTAAAAAACCCAGGAATAGGACAGCTCTCCCTGTGTAAGTCTTGGTAAAAGATCTGAGTCTCCTTGCCTGGACTGGGTTACTGTGAAATGTGCAGTACTGAAGTGACTTGAAGTCACCGCTGCTGAAATTTACATTTGTTTTGAAGACAACTCAAAGAATAATCCCTGTGTGCCACATGTATTTTTGGTAACCTGCTTAGATTCTACTATTTTACTACAAACTATTAATGTTTGTTAGAATACTTGTCAGTGTATTTTAAAAAATTGTTGCAAGAGAATTCATCAAAGCTGTTTAATTGAACAAACCAGAGGTCTGTTTGGTTTCAATGGGAAGTTTAAGTCAAATTCAGACTATACTCCTATGCCAGGATGGAGGGAGCTAAAATAATCCCCCTCACAAGAATTACATTTGTTTTACAAATGGATCGGAGCGCTCCATTTTACTGTACCCTTGTATATGCTTTAAAATGGGGCACAGTGACAGATCGATGAACTTTAAAAGTAAATCAGATCTTTAAAATATGGCCTTTATGCCCCTCCCTGTCTTTGTTAGCGGAGGTACATGCCTATGCCCAATACACTGTCTGCACACTGTTCTGTGATTTTGTGGAAGAAGGATGCTGTATAAAAGGAAAGATGTGCTTCATGTTATACTAGGAAGTAGGAGAATCTTGAGCTTCCCACTGTTCAGTCAGCACCCTATTCAGGCTGTTTGCAGCTAGGGTTTCTGACAACATCTAACCACACAAAGTGGATTACTAACCATTTAGGCTTCTAGAAAGTGCTGGATGGATCCACTTAATGTTAACATAAAGCAAAGGAATTCATCAGTTTTCCAAAGAGATAAACGTAGAGGGGTTATTGTGCAAATTTGGCTTCTGTGGTCCTTCCATTTGGAGCTGTTTAGCCCATGCTGTGGAGTGGCGAGAGGGCATGTGGCAGATTCATTTCTCGACAAGAGGCGTGTGCAATGGGTTTTGACCCTCACCGCCCATCTGACCCCATTATTTGTTGAAGGAGCTGACTTGTCTGCAAGGACTGGCAGGGACCAGGGTGCCAGATGGCATGTGTGTGTCTGTGTGTGTGTTGTGTGTTGGCTGTCATTCAGCCAGATTAATGTGAAGTTTGTAAAAAGGAGGAGGGGAGAAAACAATTAAGCAAGAATGCCAAAAACAATGGAGGCCACGTGCCACTGGGCAACAGTCGTTTGCAACACAATGGGTTATCGGCTTACAATGAACGGGTCCAACTGTTGCAAACGACATGAGCCTGCCCAGTTTTCAAATCATTTAATACTCTTGTTTACTTACAACCCAGCCAATCGCTAAGTAGGGAGAGTGGTCACCTGATGGTCTTTTTATGCATTTAAGTCCCAGGCCTCACAAAATAACTGAACAGTGGTAACCATGGCAATGCTAATTATTGCACTATAACTACAGTAGGAGAAAGAAACCAGGGTAGGCTCAGAGGGGGATTTGAAGACGTTTTTGGCCAGGATTTGAGCTTTGGCTTCTGCTTGTTTTGTATTTTAAAATCTTTCTGCAAACAAATAAAGTTCTGCTTTAGAGATCTACCGGGTAGTAGAGTTTGGGGAACTTTTGAACTGCTGAAAATCTTGACGAGAAAGAGCTAAAATCTCAATAGCCTTTTGGGCTACAACACACAACTGTTTTGGCATTTTATGTTAAGCTGATTTAGACTCACGTAAAGCATCAAGATTTTTCAGCAGGAATCAGATTTATTTAATGCCTCTGTATCACCATTTGACAATGGATGCACATTCATACTGTGCACCTGGCTTTTTAAAAGGTCACTTGTTTATTGGATAACATTTTCAGTTAGGGTATTTTAAAAAGAGAATCTACAATCTCAGGCTAACCTGTGTTCTTCCTTTGAAATATGTTTCCAATGGCTGAATCTGTGCAGTCCCTACTCAGGGCTATATATAGAGATCCTCCTTACTTATGTGAAGTAGTGCCTGACTCCTTGAAGAGTCCCTCAGCACTATTCAACATGAATAACAATCTCTCAGTCTGGACATCGGTTTGTAATCATTTTAACTCATGGACTTCAGTGGCAGCTTTGAATGCAATAAGAACTTTTGCCGTTTGGCCCTCCATGTAAATGTATTTGTTTTTGCATTTTATGCAGTGCATTTTTTTATCAAAAGTAACACAAAGTTGATCATGTCTTTCTAAGAGCACAGCATGTGCAAGCAGGGCAAAAAGTGCAGAAATTAGATTTCTAAATGGAACTTTTCACCAAGAGAATTCTGGCCTGGTTTTTCATTGGTTTTATCAGTTATGATAATCCGTATTTACATTCATAAACTCTTAGAAGCTGAAGATTTAACACATCGGAGGCTGTTTTAAAAAATTAAGTTGAGTCTAATTCCGTTCTATCCCACCAAGAACTGAATGGAGGAGACTTGCAGTTCATCCCACAATCTACAGATTTTGCTTTACAGTGAAGATTATGATATGCTGGTTTCTGAAGCCATCATGTGTTCTATTTAAGGAAGGGCTAGATCTGAATTTTTGTTATAACCTGAACAGGATTTAATTCTGCAGACAATATTTCATGGCCTGTGACAACAAAGAACACCGAGGCTGAGAGCTGGTATTCTGACCTTCCTGGTTAGGGCTGGTTTTAATCTAACTTACTCGAATGTAGTTTTTGTTCATTGCAATTACTGTACTGTTGAGGATATAAAGCCGTTGCTCCCCAAATGAGCTGGGGCTGAGGATGCTACTGCAGAAGCATGTTCTAGCCCATGTGTCCCTGCCCCAAGAGCTGAAGTACTATGGAGAGAGTTTGGATGTGGAATAGGCAGTTGGGGGCAAATGGAGATGCATTTTGCATCTCCGTCAAGCAGCTCCCCTGCAGCTGGCTTTCTGAGAGCCTGGGACTGACTGCAGCAGGGGCCAAAGTAGGTGAGGTAACATCTTTCATTGGACCCGTTGGTGGAAGGTGCAGGCTTTCAAACTGCAGTCAGTACTCTGCAGCTGGAGGGAAGGGTCCCATGGTACAGAGCCTTTGAAGGTGGGATTCATATCATGCCCCAGCCCCCAACACCAGCAAAATCCTATCTCCTTTGGAAATGTCAACGTCAACATGATCCAGTCACTGAAGAAGCTCCTTCAGGCTGTTAAAGGGCCCACTCAATAAAGGCTGTTGAAGGTGCAGGGGCTGAAATTCCTCATTAGTCTTGTCATTAGCTGGATTTCAGGCTTAAATGGAATAGTGTCAGGTTAAAAATCCTATTTTAAACCATGGCGTGTCCTTAGGTTAGTGCAATCACTCTGTGCGCATGTACGGGGGAATGGTCAATTTCAGTTCTGTTTCTGGGCAGTTTCCCTTCCAGGTTCTCATACACTAGCAGAGTGCTGCATTGTTCGGTTTGCAGAGGAATGTTGATTTGGAATTAAAATCAAGCTCATGGAAACAGTTCTATAAAAAAAACTTGTTTTTACAAAATCTTATTCTCAGTCAAAGTTGCCCTAGCAGCGTCCATCTGGAAATGGACAAAGACCCTTTAAAGATCTTGTGCTAGCTGGTTTGTTTGTTTTTTACATTTCTCGGAGTGGTTAGAACATTATGAATCTACTGCTCCATTACCCCCCCGCCCCACAGTTTTAAGGTAATTTTTGAGATGAATACAAATCACTCCTCCTTTTCAGTACTTGGGTATCAATTCTAAAAAGCCTTAAGCACACACTTTCAGAACAGGAATAGTCCCACTGAAATCAATTTTCCATTATCAGTGTTCTGTGAGGGTTATTTTGGTACGCCAAACTGGACCTTTTTTAAAGCAATAAGTGCTCGTAGACTGATAACTTAATGTTTACAGCACAGGCTGAATGCTGACAGCCACTTTAACCTCCGAAAAGCAGCATTTCAGAGGGAAACATCAGCAGCACTCGGAGTACAGCACTGCTGCTCTGACCACAGTGCTACTGTCCTTCTCTCTCTCTTGTGCAAAAATACACTTTTCATAATGTTCAGCTGAGCACTATATTGTTCTACGGGGAGATCGACAGAACAGTCTCCTGAATTGGTCCTGGTTCAAAATAGAAACACGTCAATGCCGGCTAACTAAAATGTTGCCTCTCCTACAAAGAAACACATGGAGGCATTATGAATAGGAGATGGGCCTGAAACAAAAATTCACATCTTGAGCTTTGGATCCACACCCCCAATTTTATAACTCAGACTCATGTCTACAATTAACTTGCATTAGGCTGCCCCTCTCGCCCCGTCCCCCCTTCCTACCTACAGACAATCTAGCGGAATCTTTGTGCTCTTTGCTAACCTCTCAACTTGTTCCTGCAGACTCTTGGCTTCTGCCCCATCCCAGCTGAGTGAAGATGACCTTCCAAGCGACTTGCAGTCCTTGTCATGGCTGACGTCTGTTGATGTTCCTCGCTTACAACAGATGGCTAGTGGAAGAATGGACTTCAGCATCAGCTCTCAGGAGTCAGTGCTGCAGCAGACAGGTAACTTGCCCTGCTGTTAGATGACAAATAATAATAATATAAAGAGAGCCCTGTAACTAGCATTTTTGTTTGTAACTTTTCACAGTAAGTACAGTAGCTACATCCTGTTGCCTTCTGTTACAAGAGATACTCCCTATATTTTTTTTTATTAAGCGGCAGTGCGTACTAGAGGGTAGAACAAAGATCGAAGAGTCTGGACTTGACTTTTATGCCCAGCTCAGCCTCCTTGTGTGACCTTGGTGCACGAACATTCTCAATATCTCTGGAAATGGTCATTTATCTCTGTGCCTTTGTTTCAACCTCACTAAAATGAGAATAACTTACCAACCCTGCAGCTGTACGCTTCATACAGCCTCTCAGTTAATGGTAACCACATGTCTCCTTAGTCTTAACATTACTTCAGCAAACACACCTATTTGTGTTCACTTTATGGAGCAATTTATGCCATTAAATTATAAACCCTTTGTAAAATGCCACATATACTAACAACACTACAAAATCATGAGAGAGCTGCCACCTAACACCCCAGCAGCAGCTGCTTTCAGTGGCATCTGATGACACCCTGGCAGTTTGCAGTGTGTTTTGAGTTCAGTCTTATTTCCATGCAGCCTAACCAGAGTTGAAATAAGGCTTTAAAAATAAATAGCAACTAAGTTTTCAGAGATGGTTTTGTGTGGGTGCGTTCATCACGTGTGTTTTTTCACGAATAGGGCCTGTGCCAGGTAATATGCATTCAACAGGTGCTCCTGGAGCAATGATTCAGGTGCAGGCCAGTCTGCCACAGGGAATTCTGGGACTGAATACTATTACATCGCATGGAGCAAATGTAAGAGCTGGCCTGAACGGGTGAACTGTCATTGCAATGTTTGCCAAGGACAGAGGTTTGACTATAGGACTGACACTTGCCTTTTCATCCCAATAGATGAGCCAGTACACAGTTGGAGGGCAGCCATCTCCTACTTTACAGTCACAGCATCCGCTTTTCCCTGCTCCTCATTCACAGCAAATGTTTGCCATAGCACAGAATGTGCAACAGGTACGATTATTTGCTATGCGGCCTGCACCTCAGAGTAGGTGACCAGACTGGATTTGCAGGCTCTTACACAGACCTACAGATATTCTGCACCAAAGTGAACAGCTGAGCTAAAATCGCCTTGAATCCCTCATACCTAATCTCTGTACCCGTGCCTTTTAGAGTCAGGTTCTAAAATGCCAATTCCAGGAACCCTTCAGAAGGAGAAACACCACTGCCTCTCCTACCACTGGAGATGTGCCATAGAAAGGCAGCATTGGAAGTTCTCACTTTCAAGAACCAATAATCAGCTGCTTATTCCAACTAGGTTATCACTATACAATTCCCCCAAAATTGGAAGAAACCTTATTCTATTTGGGTGTCATTTTACCCACCCTCAGCCAGCTCACTGAAGCAGCAATGCCCAGGGTCTGGAAGAGTACCCCTCCATCCATTGCTGCAGCTTGTGGGGAGAATTCCGTCACAATCCCTCCGAGAGGCCAAGGTTGGAGCGGAAACAGAAACAGAGCTGCTTTCATTCCATCCCGCTGCACCAGCACCGCCCACCCAGTTCTTCTACCATGGATATTTAAAAACCCACAAACCCTACCTTCGTGAGTCTCGAGCTCCAGGCCAGTATTTACCACTGCCTGATTGCTCAAAAATGTGATGAGCCTGGGGTGGAGCTGTGACAATGACACAAATTACCAACAAATTATTTGATAATGGCATTGGGATGAGCAAGAGCCTTGTGTGCTACTGTATAGTGAACTGGAATTGGGAAGCTTTTGGTATGTTCATTTTAATGATGTCTTGTAATTTGGTGTCTGAATCAATTAGAGTCTAAATGGCATAGAAAGTGCCTCTTCTTGCAAAAGTGCATCGAGAGAGAGGGGAGTTTCATTATGAGAAAGGATGAAACCTGTTGCAAATTCTCCATGTCCTTTAGTCCACACGTGGGATTGGTTAGACTCTCCCATCTCTTCAGCCTGTTTCAGGAAGTCTTCTTTCTTTTGCACCCGTACTGTCTGGAATGTGATCTTTTCCAGGGAGCTTTCGTTTCTCAGCAGTACAAAGCCAGAAATAACACATGGCAATTTTGCAGGGGTGAGGGGCAGGGAAATGGGGAAAGCTGATTCTTCTGACAATTTTCCCTCTTTCTTCTGAATACAGTGTAACCCAGCTGCAATATACAATGCATCCTATGGACCCCATCCTCAATATTCTCAGCCTCGCCTTGCCCCTCACACGGCTCAGGAAGTCCACCCCAAACATTATCCCAAGCCAATCTACTCCTACAGGTGAGTGTATATTGCTCCCAGCCTGCATTTGGTTTGGTTATAAATGTATCATACTTGGCACAGCAAAAGCATCCATTTATTTTGCTAGCATAGAAGTGATTTACTTTTCCCATGATCTTGACAGAAGCCCTCTCTGGAGGGGCAAATCTGCATCACTCCTCCCACAGCACTCTGCTGTTCTGTCCAGGTTGCTAGCACAGTTAATAACAGTGGAAAGACACTGACAAGTTAATCCCCTTCCAGCAGAACAGAAGTGGAGTAACAATGCCAAAGAGCTTGGTTCTCAAGATTTCATTATCTCTTTTGGATCCTTAAACACGGCAGCTGGGTCATGTTACTGTAGAGCTGATGAGACCCCAAGTGCAGTGGGAAGTGACTGTTCACATGGGCACTTGTGTCTGGGCAAAGGTGGGTGTCCGGTTGCTAGGTAAAGAGAAGGATATTATGGGCCAACACGCACAGCCTGAAGAGGGAACCGGCTTTTATTTCTCTCTCTTTCCTTCAGCTGCCTGATTGCAATGGCATTAAAGAACAGTAAAACGGGCAGCCTGCCAGTGAGCGAGATCTACAGCTTCATGAAGGAGCACTTCCCCTACTTCAAGGTAAGGAATCAATAAGCTTTTACGACTGAAGGGAACAAAACAGACCTAGCCACATGGCATTGCATTCGATCAGTAGCATCTCAATACGCTACGTACCAAACCCAACCACCTCAGACACCCACACGTCTCCCCTGCTTTACCCTGGCTGCATTTTAATTCCGGAGTCACACTGGGTCTAGGGGAGCAGGCTGTTCATGCATAAGCCTCTGGGCATAAACAGAGAAAAACAGCCTGGCCACAATAGGTTGCACCATGACTCATCCTCCCCACATCCCCTCCTTGGGCTGTCCCCCAAAGCAAGAACACCCTGAGAGAAGGTGCCTCAAGAAACGTCATTCCTGATAGTCTTGGAGCCTCTTCCTAGGTTTTTACACAGGGCCTACTGCTGTGACATCAAAGGGCTGGTATCTCCCCCATACCCTCAAGCAAACGATGTCCAGTTCCACAAACTCTGCCTTAGGCAGACTCATGCATGTAGCAAGTTCCACAGCCAGCTGTTCCCTCTTGAAAATACCCTGCTGCCTCCAGGCCTCCACAGGGCAAGTCTAGGGCCTGTCAACAGCACAGCCTCAGCTGAGCGCACCTGACTGAAGGGTAGAGGGTCTAGAGAGAGGGGCTGTCTCAGAGGGAAGTTGGACCCAAACTGCTTTATTTACATTGACACCAATGCCTCGAACTGTGCTTGGAAGCTAGTGCAGCCCAGAGCCTTGTGATGTACTAAAAACCTGCAGCGTAAGGAGGCCGGGTGCGATATGCTGAAAGCTGCATACGTTGCTAAGTGGGTGGGAAGGTTACTGTGTCAGCACGGCCTGAGAGTCCCCCATGCAGAATTCACAGTCCATCCACCCGACGGCTCTCCTCACTGCAACAGCTTATTCAAATAACAACCTTCCGCCCTCCAGACAGCGCCCGATGGTTGGAAGAACTCTGTGCGCCATAACCTCTCCCTGAACAAGTGCTTTGAGAAGGTGGAGAATAAAATGAGTGGCACCTCACGCAAAGGCTGCCTGTGGGCCCTGAACCCTGCCAAGATCGACAAGATGGAAGAAGAAATGCAGAAATGGAAGAGGAAGGACTTGGCCGCTATTCACAGGAGCATGGCCAATCCAGGTAGACTGGCAGTGGAGAAGAGTTACAGTAAACGAGACGGTTTGGCCAGTCGTACGTAAATTGTTCTAGTTGTACAGAGCAGGGCTTGAGAAAGGAGGGAAAGCATTTCAGAGGATGGGCTTGCCCCGCGGGGCTCATTGCATGTAGGCAGCTGCCATGGAAATTGGTTTGGTTAGCTGAATGATTAGAGAACCAGTGCACCATGCTCTTCAGGAACACTCCAGGAGTGTTTAGTATTGGCCTACAAACAAGCAGGTTTCTCAGGAATCTAGCATAAAAAGCAGGCCTGGGTTTGCTGGAATAGTGTCTTCCCTGTGAAATAGTCAGTGTTAGCATCAGAACTGAGCCGTGAGAGCACAGAAGAGGCAAAGCATTTTTTTTTAGTGGGTTTTTTTTTTTTTGATTCAGCACTTCATCCAAAGCTTGTTTGCTTGGTGCGCTTCCTAAATTCTGCTGCCTCTGACCCTTCCAGCCCTGATCCATCGCCCCAGGCACTGACTTACATTCGCATCTGCTGCCTCTTCCTGCCCTTCACTATCTGATTACCACTCCCCTCACCTCTCCTGTGAGTGTTGTCTAGTGATTAATGCTGGGCAATGAAATCCAGAACTCTTGCTTTTGTATCCAGCTTTGCCACTAACACTGTGAGATTTTGGGCATATCAGACTTCAGCTCCCTGGGCCTAAGAGTACTCATCTGTAAAATGGGTGCCTCACCTCCCACCTACCTGAACGGCTGGGAGGCAGAATTCATGCTGTACAATGCTTTGAGATCATCTGGTGAAAGGTGTTAGAATAGAAAATGCTGTTGGTAATTAAGCCCTGACTCCAGTTTTCTCAAAATATCCCAGTCACTGTTATCTTGAGACTAGTAACCATTCATCTTAACTGGGCATGCTGGCTCTTTCAGACTCCAATCCAATCTAAGATGATTCTCTTCTGCCCCATTTTTTTCTTGTCGATTTATCTGAAGTCTTTAGACATTCTAGATAAGTTCCGCTGCCTCTGATGGTCAGTTCTTAGGGCACTGCCTTTTAAACACCACATTTCATGCTTATTGTTTTACAGAATTATTGAGGTTTTTATTCATTCTTCAACATTTCCCCATTTTTATAACAAGCAGCATATTTGTTAAGCTCTTACTAGCATGGCTGTGGCTGAAACCAAACCTGGCTTTTCCTGGTAAGTCTGGAACGTGTGATCAGAATGACAGTTTATTTTTTACTGGAGAGTTTAAAAACCAAGTATTATTGAAGCGATCATGTGGCTGTCCTAAAAACACACTTAAGATGTAAAGATAAGTTCAATGAGTTCTGAGTCAGATTCAAATTCCCTGATCTCTATCCACAAGGCGCTCCCTGTAGGTCTGCCCTATGTGGTTTGAAGAGTGTTAGCCTGATTGCCCTGGTAAAGATCATGGCAGGGTTTTCTTGACCTCATCATAAGACATCAAAGAGAAGACCTGTGTATGGAAGGGAGGGAGGAGTGGGGGTGGCAAGAGCTATCTGTCCAGCTCCAGAACTGTACTTCTGTGGTGCGTCCCTACTTACTGCTGAAAAGCAAAGCATGCATCACAGGCCTCAGGGACCAGCTCACCCTGCTTACATGATGGTAGACATGTATGCTCAGTCGCTTGTTTTCCATATAGAGGAATTAGATAAACTGATCACCGACAGACCGGAGAACTGCAGACGACCTAGTAAGCAGGCAGAATCCGAAGTGTCCACCCTGACCCACAGGGCAGCAGCCCAAGGCCGCATCTCCATCTCCAAGCTGCAGCCCCAGCCCATGACACTCTCTCTGCAGTCCATACCACTGCATCACCAGATCCAGACCCAGGCTCGCATAGCCCCGGACTCACCGGCACCTGCCCAGACGCCTCCTCTCCATACTCTGCCTGACATGAGCCAGAGTCCCCTTCCACATCACCCCATGAGCCGCGCACCCGCAGACTTCCTGAACGTGACGGCAGATATGAACGCCGAAGTGGATGCTCTTGATCCAAGCATCATGGATTTTGCGCTACAAGGTAAAGGGGAAGCTAGAGGGGAGGAGAGTGTGAGTGTGCGTGGTTTATCTAGTTCTGGAGACACTGTACATATAAAACACATCCTGGATCCAGTAGGGTTCACCTCCACTGAAATCTGCAGGACTGGGCTGAAATAGATCAGAATCCTAGCTGGAATACTATGGTTTATGTACCCTGAATTTGCCTACATGCTTCAATATATTTTAGCTCAGTGGTACAGAGTCCAGTGAAGATCAGGAGTGTATGTGGGGGCAGGGAGTAAGAAGGGGCTGGTTTAATGATTCAAGAAAAGGCACCATGATCATGGCCCAGTCTGAGAACCTGCCTAGAACAGGACCTCCCGAGTTCTAATCCTAGCTCAGACAATGACTCCCTCTGTGGCCGTGGGCAAGGCGCAGCCTCTGTGCCTCAGTTTCCCCACCTGTAAAAAGGAGACCTTTCTCCACCTCCCAGATTTGTTGTGAAGATTAGCTGGGTCCTGTCCAGGCAGCATGGCAGGAGAGAAGAGTGCTATATAAATATCATTATGGGTGAAGAATATGTTTTAAGCAAGTAGAGAAGGGCAGGAAAGTTAGCTATGGACTGACCCTCTGAAACCATATTATTCCTGCTATTCTGAATGCCTTTGTACCACAAAGCCAAAAGCCTAGTCGTTGACAGTGTCATCGTATGACTGAGTAGAAATTAAAACCTTTCCATTAAGATAAGCTGTTACTCTTAAGACCATTGTACATCTTGAACCCAGCCCATGGCAGGCCAAAACTGTAACGGGACTGAATTTATCATCTTTTAAAGGAAATATATGGGAAGACATGAAAGACGACAGCTTCAATCTAGATACCTTAGGTGCCTTCAGCAACTCCCCTCTCCAGCTCTCAGACTGTGACCTGGGCCCAGCAGGCCTCACCCCCGTCTCAAGTGGTAGTGATTATTCCTTCTCAGACTTACAGGTCACAGGCCTCTACACTACTTACGCCACGCTGGATAATGTAGCCTCATCACAGTACATGAATGGTCAAGGCAACAAGCCCATTGCTCTGCTTTAAGACTCACACTTGCAAGGACCTAAGTAACTTGTCCCAGGCCTATTCCCTTTGAGGCCTTAGGATATGATCTGAAAGCTGGAAAACAGCCCTTCTGCAGACCCCTGCATCATGCATGTGATGCCAAAATATATCAAGCCAGCACTAGCACGGGGTATGTGAACACACCTCCCTCTTCATCTTCACTGAGATCAAAAAGGATTTTGGCTGTTGAGATACCAGAACGGAGAGCTGACAAAACGGAGCGCGGAATGCATCAGTTAGGAAAAACTTTACACACTATGTTTAAACGTAATCCAATCTTCAGAACTAATATCGTGTGCAGGACTGGCGTGCAGATCCCGTTGGACCACAACATTCACAGGAGCCAATGCAGCTGCTCACTGCTCCAGCAGGACCGAGTCAGAGATTCCAAGAACCACCTGATCTTATGTATTTGTTTCTTTTCTTCAAAGAGCCAAAATACCACCGCTATCAAATAGAGATCATATGCTGTTTCTGGAAATGCTTGCAATGCCAACACTTTTCTGAAGTAACCATTTTTAATGTATTGGTTGGTGTGGGGGGAGAGGGAAAGAGGCTTCAAGCAGAAATGTTTTAAATCAAACCCACAATTTTCTTACCTAGGGCTTAATAAAAAAGGAGGGTGGGGACTGACCACATGAAGGAAGTAGTAGGGCTGAATTCTTAAATTGATCACTGGAGTGGAGTTTTAGGAATGACATTTATCTTAGGCAAAAAAAAAAAAAAAAGCGATTAGGTTTGTTACAATAGTTCCTGTGTATTGTGCTTCTGTTGAGTCTTGTGCTAGGCAGTATTACTATTTGTAAATTTATTTATATTTATTGTTATGAAGAGAAAAGAAATTATGTAAACTGAGCACTGTTCAATTTTTTTTAAATGCAGTAACTCTTTATTTGCATTAACTAAATTATTCATAACCACAAATGCAACACCTTATTGTAGATCACTTTTGTAGTACTTCTGTTTCATTTTGAAAGCTGAATTTAAACAAGCACTTTTGATACTACAAAATACCTTTTTAAAAAAGTCAGACCAAATATTTTTTTAACTGTACAGTACCAATTCATAATTGTCTTTTTTCCTAATTAATCTAAGCAAAATTGATTCTTACCATGCATTTTTTGGTAAACTTTTTAAAACTAGCATGTATTTGGTAATATTTTAAAATTGGATTTGAAGAAACAGTTCAAACGACAAGTGATGTAAAGGAAATTGTAAGAATTACACTTAAATGTAGTTTTTAGGTTTTTGTACCTCTGTGACAAGTAATATTTATTATTTTTTATGTTTTATCACTGTGCCTCGATAACAATTTTACACTTCCTTATAATTGTACCAACATTGTACCTACTTATATTAAGATGAAACTCTTCCCTACACTGAATTACGACTAAGAATATTTTGAAGCAGAAAAAGGCCCCATTAGTTTAAATCTGTGTACTGAAAAATAAGAATAAAACAAAACAGTTGTACTTTGCTAAATTCTACATACTGATACTCTGGAAAGATGTAGAATGTAAGATCTTATCCCACTGCAATGTCCAGTGGTACTTGTTGAAAATCAAGATTGTGAAAATGAGATGTGATAATGTCTTATGCATATATATCTTTTCAAATATGCACATAAGTAATAACCTCTTCTAAAGTGGCATGATGCTCCATCTCATAATTTATTGTTTAATCAAGTCCCACTTAGAAAACAAAATAATGTGGACATTGATCAGTTGATGTGAGTGGTATCATTTAAGATGTTTTAATTTTTTAATAAATATTTCTTAGTGCTAACCTTGGGTTATTCTAGACATACTGTGTTAAAATTAGTCTGGCGTACATAAAGCCAAGTTCAAAGGGTACTTTTCAGTTAAGTGTTAAAAAGCAATGGCCTGGAAATTGCTATCTGAATATTACATGGTGGAGAATGGTTTTATCTGATTTAATAATGCAGTAAGCTCAGATCCTTGATATACTGTCTAAGTTTGCTGCAAATGACGAGAAACTTCTTGAACATGAGACTCTACATTATCTAAAGAGCTCACCACTATAGGAAAACATTCGAGTCCCTCATTTCTACTATCCACACAAATTAAACAGTTTACTTCTATACAGCACCTTTCATCAAACATCAAACATAATATTATGCCTTGAAATCCACCATGACATACATTGGAATGACTCCCAGAGTGGCGCAGAGAGCTGAGCGGCTTGTTCTAGGTCATTCAGTAAGCCATTTTTGAAGTAGAAATAGTTGTAAATCTATTGCTTTTTCTCCCCTCCTCCCCCAGTTCAAACCTCCCTTGAGAGTAACACTTTTAAAAGGCGTATCGTGTACTTTCCTCCACAGCCCACTTGCTGCGGAGAATCTTTGCATCTAAACTCACCTGCAGACGCTGATTTTGTGTGGTTCCACTTCTCACAGAAGAAGTCCCGCAATCCATTGTGTATGAAAACAGATCTTAAAAAGATGAGCTGTTGAAATCAGGTTAAATTGGAAGGGACTGAATGTTACCATCACTGGACCACTCTTCGGGGTGTGTGAAAGTCACTGCCTCAGCCCCCTCCTCACGTGTCACTGGCTGCCCAACATTCCAGCAAAATGGCTCCTGAGACCATGTGGAACTGGGTTCACATTCCTGAAAGGCCATTCAGGCTCCATCCTCAGCTACCTCTTCACCTCCCTGTGCCTCAGCCAATCCACCTGGAAGAGACAGGTGACATCAGAACTTCCCTGCAAATCAGATGCTGTAGCTGACAGGTGCCCCAGGGTTAGTAAGTGACAAGGAAGGTTTTGGATTGGGGTCAAGGGTTGGGGGAAACAGTGTTTATGTTTAATTGCTACAGAGCATCATGCAGACACGATTGTCACGTTACTTACTGGTCACCATGTAGTCCTTTCTCCAGATGGTGCATCAGAGGACAAGAGCTGAATGTCACTCTGGGTGTTCTCTGCAGCAGTTTTAACAGCAGCAAGTTTTCTATCCAGTAAAGGGCCTATGCCCCCTATATTTCCCTACAGGTCTTTTCAAACAGACTCCTACAATCTAGTGTTGGTGCTATAGTTAGGCCTCTTGCTCTCCAGGCCCTGAAATCAAAGAGAGTTTAACCTGAGTAAGGACTACAGGGTTTCGCCCTAAATGAACACTCCAAACAAGCATACTCAGGGTTTCATAATTCTTCCTCAGTTACACATGCTTCCCCTACACTGGGGGTTACTTTTAAACAAAATTTCAGAAGCTGACAACTAAGCCAAGGAAAGCCATTAAGTTCAGCCCAAAGCTTGAAACGTTAATCTCATCCCAAGATCTAAGCCTGTACAAGTGTGCTCTGACATGAAACTGGCTGCACAACCCAGCAGCTTTGTACTGAACACCAGTGCAATGCTATTTATAGGGAAAATACAATGGAGCTAAATGCCCATTTCAATGCAAGTTGGGCATTCAACTCCTTTAAACATCTTTGAAAATCCCAGACATATGTCATACAAATAGCATTCAGTTTTCATTAAAACACAGAGGGTTGCTGAGGGTAACTAGCGGAGCCACCACAATAAAGCATTACCCAGTGTGCACCGTTATGTGCTGTTGGCTTTCACTGGTTTTAAGTAGGCTTTGACATTGCATCGGGGGTGATGGAACAGCGTTCATCCCTAAATTTGGTGCAGTGGAGGGCGCTCCATCATGCATGCGCTTTGCAAATATTCATGTTTTAGGGGTTTTATTTTATAAGATTACTGGAACTATAGCTAGTTTAATAGCAGAAGTCTTCATTCTCATAGGTTACATACAGAGTAATCTAAAAGAATCACTTACTCTTTGGTCTACCCCCCCACAAGCTATCCCAGAATGCCCTCTTTAAAAACAAAACAAAACTGCTCACTTAGTGCACAAGTGTTGAGGTGCAGGCTAGGGTGACCAGACAGCAAATGTGAAAAATCAGGTCAGGGGGTGGGGAGGGTAATAGGAGCCTATATAAGAAAAAGACCCAAAAATCAGGACTGTCCCTATAAAACTGGGACATCTGGTCACCCTAGTGCAGGCCCCAGGCCCTGCATCATCAAACAATGATCCTCCAAAATCCCCATAACTACATGACAGACAACTTGGTTGTAGCATCCTTGCTTCCCTGCCCCAGTCTAACACAACTGGGTTAGAAAGAACCACAACTGGACATTTCCACACTATAACAGCAGCCGCTGGAAACCGTAAAGGTAACCAACTTGGCAGAAAAGGGGTTTGTGTTTGAACATCCTTACTCCAGGAAAGCGAGCTCCATGCTGCTTGCTGGCAGAGATTTCTGCTCTGCACATTTAATGCAGTGAGATGATACAGGTAATAGAACCTCTGCATTTAGCACAAAGGCAAAGAAACAGAAGTCAGAGAATCCTCCCTGAAATATGTGGTCATTTTATTTGGAGCAGTTAGGCTGGATTTCCCAATCCTCCTTCCATACAGTGAGTTTTGTTAACAATACATCCTCCTCTCTCTGACAAAACTCCCACACATGTAACACCTTTCAAATCGGTGAGCTTTCAAGGTCTCTCATGCTATCCTCCTCTCAATAAGACACACGATACATTCTTTTGGGAAAAACCTCACCACTGGCACTGCATACAGATTCATCACATTCCCTAGCCCACTACACGCACAGCTGTCCTGGGCGTCTCTTTGATTTTGTCATTATTTGGTTTAAAATCAGCTGACGAGATCTGTAACATTGCCAAATAATGGCTTTAACACTATTTAAACTAAGTAACCAATTCTATTCCCATAAGGCCATATCTAAGAGCCGTAAAGCTGTATCGGATTCTTATGATTAAAGATTACAGTGAGACATGGTACATATATTGTCATGAGGTTATGCAACCCAGTTGAAGGACATATTTGACCTGAGGATTTATTTTTAAAATGGCAAAAGGGTGGCTCACCACTATTCTGCAGTTACATTAGGCAAATGGATTTGTTAAATGCTACCACAATAGAACAAGGCACAGTAAGATCTAAATCATTGCTTTTACTAAACTAAATAGTTTGAAGTGTGTGATAGGTTACCCTAATTCATCAGGTCAGGTTAACTACTGACAAGTTCAGGTCCACATCTGCTTTCCCTCCCCACTCCAAATAGAGTGTATGTGGGGAAACAGGTGCAGACACTGAAATATTTCCAAGGAATTCCGATATGAATGGGAAGGAAACACAACTAAAGAAAAGATGGAAAATTCAACTGCCTCTTTTCATTCCCTTGTGAGAACTGGGACTATTGAACAAATCCTGCACTGACAACTGCGTTAACAGCGGAAAACTTGGTGTCCTGACCACAAGTAAAATGAAAGACAGGTTGAAATGTATGGCTCTTTAGAAACCTTCCCTGGAATCCCTGACCAGGCTCCAAGAATTATTTCATAATCACCTCTACTATACAGTGCCATAGCAGGGGATTCATGAGCTCTCCAATAGTTTTCTAGTGGTTAGTGTGAATGTTTTTCCAAAACACGGGTTTCTCTTGTTCATTAAATATAACATTTTCTTATTATCCTGGCAGATGGTCGGCAATAATAAACATGAGTACAAAAATATTTCTCTTTCTGACTATTATACAGAGTTTGATCTCTACTCCCAGCTCCATTCATTCTAATGACATGTATCTCAACATTTTACAATTAAGAACTGGGTTTACAATAAAAAAAATAAACTATTTTAAATTCAGTAATAAAAATGGCCCGGGGCCCATCCCTACTGGCTTTGTGCTGGAGACAAGGCTCCCAAGATCAATTTGGATTGAATTTAAATTCCACAAAAATGCCACTGTAGTAGATTTGTGTTTTTTTTTTAATTGTCCCCACAAGTCCAGGATGAACACGGTGTTCACAGAAACACTATTTTCACTGTAGAAAATGCAACCATGGCATCATTTACTGAGAGACATCAGTAGAGTCTAAGGCTTCAACACTAGAGTCGAATACACGCAGGCAAGACAACATCTGGTCTCAAAGGAGTGGATTCTCTCTGTGCGCTTCCTTGTTTATAGTGATTGCTCCCGGCACCCCCACCTGAGACCTCTCTGTCACGAAGTGGGAGAGTTATCCAAGGTAGATAAGAGACGAGCGATCTGGGCCCTCTGTGCACGGGTGATGTGCTGAGTCATGTGAATCATGCAGTCCAGAGCCACCTCTGGGTTTGCTTGAACCAAGCTACAGTGGACACAAGAAGGAAAGGAGGAGGGTGGCATCATTTAATTGCTAGCAGAGAGTTGGGCATTGTACATGACACACAGGAAGACAGATCTTATAATCTATACACTGTAGTCAAACTGTGGTTTGATGAAATCATCTATTGTGGCCATTTATACCCAGGAGACACGTACTACTCAGCCACTTTAAACCCAGCAACACTCATTTTCTTCCAGGAAGAGGCCAGAGCACCCTGTGTACTCACGTCCGGATATGTCTGATGGCATAATCCCGTTTCAAATATTTGATGTTTTCTTGAATGGCTGATCGGGAACCCTCCTCTTCCTGCAAGTGTTTCTCCAGCCATTCCACCACCACTTGGTTATTGTCCCAGAGATAGCCCTAGAGAAAAACAACAAGAGAAACTTTGCATACTCCTGGGAGAGAGGGGGTCCTACAGTCATCCAATCCATCTTCTTTCCAGTGCAGGATTACTCCTGATTGTAGTGTCAAATCCAGTTTTAGAATATCCCAGGACATACAGTCTTCCCTGGGACATTATTCCTCATACCAACAGATCTTACCTAGCATATCTTTTAAGAGTCGTGCACGTCCAGAAAGCTGAAGCAGTTATGCAAACAATGTGATGCCTTAATTTGCATTGTGAGTGAATATGCAATGCACCATTTGCATAATTCTACTCCCTCTCCCAAAGATTCCCTCCCCGCTTCCCCTCTCTCCCCAGCATTAGTGTCCTGTCAGGTTTCTTCCTCCCATTTAATATCCCACCCAGACATCTGGGCTAGTTTCCCCCTTCCCAGATGTATTGGTTTGCAATTATTCATTTGATTCTTGGTTTCTAATTAATTTATTTTCCCACTTTTCCTATTCTCTTTCGATTGTTCTGTAACGTCCTCCCCACCTATCCTTACTGGTATTTGCAACTCCTCTCTTCTCAGTAAATTTCATGAACATGCTCCACGTTCCCTCTTCCTGATCATTAAGAAAGATGTTAAGTAAAACCTGAGCTAACACAGGTCCCAGAAGTACATCACTAGACCCTTCCCTCAACTACACAGATTACTTTGGGTCAGGCACTCAGTTGTCAGTCTGCATGACAGCGTTCATTGCTAAGTAGGGTGAACAGACAGCAAGTGTGAAAAATCGGGATGGGGTGGGGGGGTGTAACAGGAGCCTATTTAAGAAAAAGACCCCAAAATCGGGACTGTCCTATAAAATCGGGACATCTGGTCACTCTATCGCTAAGGCCAAACAAATTCAATTGGGGGGAGTTAAACTTTGTGAGGTTGTAATCAACTGCTTTACTCAAAACTGAATAGCCTTGAATCTTACATCGAATGTATCTCATGTTCCCTTCACCTAGTAATTTCATCACTTCATCAAGCACTTCAATTTGTTTAGTGAAACTTATTCTGAAACACAAGAGGAAGAGATACCTTCACAGCTCCTTCTGTCTCCATGAACCAGCGGCGCAGCATGGACTGGATATGAATGTTGCTCAGCTCACTGTCTGCATTCAGAATCTCCGTTTTCACCACCTCCTCCAAGAGGAGGCGCCGCAGACGCCAGTATAAGACTGTGCGGGCATTCTTCCACTCAAGGATATCCTGGGGTGACAGAGGGAAGAGAGTTCAAAATTCAGGCTTGCACAGGAAATGCTTTGGGGATGGCGGAAAGGAGGAAATAGCTGAAGTTCAGGATACTGGTACACGCCATTTGTCTGGACAAAATATTTGGGAGGGGCAGTGTGTATCCTTGCACTCTGCATCTCCAGAGAGATTCACAGTTGTGACTTCCCCCTGCTTACAGACATGCTGCCCTTCTGAAAAGTGGCATCGGAATCAGAGGTAAAACCTCTGTTGTTCAAACTCTGCATGGACAGCAAGACTCTCTCCAGCAGCACAAGTCAACTCCAATCACAATTCCTTTCCACACGGCACAGTGATCTAACAAAGCCAGATACTGGAGTCAGTGGGCTTCTAAGAGGGTGCAGGGGGGTTCATTCCTGCATTATAAGTTGCAGAGACTGGGGCCTCAGAGAGAAATACCAACTCAGAAGCATTGGCGCTGTCATGTCACGCAGCAGCAATCTGTACTCACTTCCTCCTGCCCATCCCATGACAGGACAGGGTCTCACCCATATCAGCCCTGGCACTGCCCTCTGCAGTAATGAGATTTTTTTTTCTTTAAAATGCCTTGAGCATATTTTCTAATAGCAAATCACCTGGGTTATTCCATTTCCCCAATATCAGCACAATAAAAGCTGAAAGCAAAGCGCTGTTGCTTAACTGTAATAACGCCCTTTTCATGCATTCTTCCCGGCGTGTCGTGAAGGTCAGCAAACTGCACTGCCACCTGGTGGAAGATGGGTAACAGGAGCTCTTCCCGAGCTTTCAGCTGCTTCTCCAGCTCTCTGCGATCCTCTTCTAGGAGTTCTGGGGTACCTGTTATTCAGGAAACAAAGCATCTGTCAGTCTGGATTTGAGTTCAGTTACCTGGAAGCCAGGCAGTAAAAGAGCAGCAAATTTTAAATTAGGAACAACCAAGAAAGGGTTAAAATTATCCTTTAAAAATAAAAATAAATGAAAACCCATGGATTTAACTGCTGTACTAGTGACCATAAATGAGAGTTTGTAGTTTATACACTGCCACAAATGTGCATGGCACTCCATAGAAAAATAAAGTACTGTCTCTGTCCCAAGGAGTTTCCAAGCTAAAGCTATGCCTAAACAGACGGTGAGTGCTTGTGTTTTACATACAGCATCTTTAGGGTTTCCTAAGGTCTTAGAAATAAAAAGTAACTTAGAAGAAATAACATTTGTAGAGCTGATGATTGTTTTCTGAGGGCACCTGGGAATGGTGTGAAGAACAGAAAGACAAGGCACAATGGACATCACAACCCCTTAGAGAGATTATTATTGATTTCTATTCAAATAGTACGGAGTGGCCCCAATCAGGTCAGGCAACATTCAGGAGTCAGTGTTAAAAGAAACCTCCACTGGCACCTAAACAGGATTTCTCAGACAGTCACAGCAGCACCATGATTTACCCACCTCCAGAGTTCATGCCTTATGCTGTAAGCTAGCAACGTAAACTGGAACAAAAAGGAAATGGGGAAACAAATTTGCTTCTTACCCAGCTGTTCAACAAGTCTGGCATAGACTGAATCAATTCTTCTCATGGTCTTTATCAAATCTTTCCTCCTGAATTTAATTTCCACTGTTCCTTCAGCTTCCAAAATGCCTCCCCTAGAAAGCACAGAGGTTTAGCGATGTCAAGTTTGGTACAGTGGAGATGTCTATATGGGGAAAACACATTCTGGGAAGGCTTTCCAGTTTTACATTATTTTCAGCAGAAATTTTGTTCTGTACAGTACAGAGGGTGTTTAAATTTGAGGATTAAGAACAGGGATGTAGGAAATTTGCAAGGATTTCCCTTTCCAAATCTGAGATTTCTGCAGTTTTCTCTTTCTAGCATTTTCTACTATTTGCCCCATGTTCAATAGTTATCATCAAGTATTCACAGAGACAAAAGCAGGGCCATTACAAATAATAAATGTATTTAGCCCAGCAATGTATATTGTTCGAGGACCAGTGTTATGTAGAATATCCTGCAAATTGCGCTGTGAGAACCCTCTGTAACAAGCCTCACATTTTTGGGTGTTCAGTATGTATTATTTCTAATAATAATGTAGATTTTCTCCTGGTACTTGGAAGATCTCAGCAGATCACCAGTTACAGAGTTGTTGTTGATTAGCTTTAAACAGGACACTGGTTAGGTATTGTTCAGACTTTCTGCAATAATTGCATTCATGATGACTGCCTTGCTTGAAGGTCAGGCAGAAACGTGGGTGAGGTAATCTCTCCTATTGGACCAACTTCTGTTGGCGAGAGAGACAAGTTTTTGAGCCATACAGAACTGGTTCAGTTGGTCCAATAAACACCTTGTCTCTCTAATATCCTGGGACTATCATGGCTACAGCTACACTGCAAAAAGCAGAAATGTGTCTCTTTTCCCAAGTGTTTAGTTTTCTCTTCCCAATGGGCTGTTGGGAAGGATTTATCAGTGAAGAGACCATCATTCAAAGGCCCAGGCACGTGGCATGGAAAATACTTGCACTTTACAAGCACATTTTCATAGACTCTCAGATTCCAAGGCCAGAAGGGACCATTGCAATAATCTAATCTGATCTCTTGCATAGCACAGGCCAGAGAACTGTCCCCAAATAACTCCTAAAGCAGAGCTTTTAGAAAAACACCCGGTCATGATTTAAAAAGAGTCAGGATTGGAGAATCCACCATGACTCTTGGTAAAATAGTTCCAATAGTTAATTACCCTCACTGTTAAAAATGTACCCTTATTTCCAGCCTGAAGTTGTCTATCTTCAACCTCCAGCCATTGGATTATGTTGTACCTTTTCTCTGCTAGATTGAAGAGCCCATTATTAAATGTTTCCCACATACACACTTACAGACTGTGGTCAAGTCACCCCTTAACGTTCTCTTTGTTAAGCCGAATACACTGAGCTCCTATCACTATAAGGCATGCTTTCTAATCCTATTAGACTATTACTGGTCTTAGAACCCCCTCCCAGTTTGTCAACATCTTTCTTGAAGTGTGGACTCCAGAACTGATCCAGCAATGGTCACACCAGTGCCAAACACAGAGGTCAAATAACCTCTCTAATTCCTTCTCAAGGTTCACGTTTATGCATCCCATGATCATGTTAGCTCTTTTGGCCACAGCACTGCACTAGAAGCTCATGTTCATTTGATTATCTATCACAATCCCCAAATGTTTTCCATCACAGCTTCCCAGGATAGAGTACCCCATCCTGTAAGTAGAAGCTACATTCTCTGTTTCCAGGTGTGCACATTTACTCAGCTCAGCTGTATTAAAACACGTTTGCTTGCTCCCAATTTACTAAGCAATCTAGATCGCTCTGTTTTGGGCTCCTCATCCTTGTCCAACCTTTAAAAAATATGGGGGGACTGACTAGAAACTTAAGCCAAAGGCTATGGAAAAATGCCTAGAACAATACAGAGTTTCAAGGAAAGTACCAGAGCAGGTGACCCCAAAAAACCCTCAGAAAGTTATTACCTACCTGCTCTCCTTGTCTGCATAAAGCTCCATGTACACAGGGTTGATTGTTGGATCAATTACTACCCAGGACCCTCCTCTTAGCTCGGCATGTGGGGGGATGTAGACAAGAACAGGCTGCTTAAACTGCCTGAGACTATCGACAATGTACGCACCAAACTTCAGCACCTGGTCGTACATGTCTGAAAACCAAGACCTTTATGTTATCAATCATTTCTGGTAACGCCTCCGGCTCTGCGGAGCTTCAGGGACAAGCTGTGGGTTGGGGGACACATCCCAGGCAGAAGTGCCAGGTTTAATACTTCACTCCCTATCCTTTCTCTGGACCCCTGAACTTACCTCTAAAGTGCCCGCCTCTTCCAGGTGCCACCCTGCTGCCATCCCAGCTGAGGATGCCCAGCAGTTTGACGCTATAAAACCTGCTACATTTCTCATTTAAGAAACCCAAAGCACTTCCTTCCCTGACAGAGGCTGAACGGGCTGCCTCCACAGTAAAAAATAAACCAATCAAAAGACACCCCAACCCGCAGCGTGACACTACTGAAGCCCTTGTCCCTCCACCCACAGCCGTCAGCCCCTGCAGAAGCAGCCATGCAGGAGAACTACACAGGAGGCGAATCTCAGAACAACATCACATAGTCAGCATGCTCCCAGGGGAACCGCACTCCTAGAAATAGCCGCAATAAAGGGGACATGCAGAGCTTGCTCAAGATCACCATACTCCATGGAGGGTCACGTGGGATCACAACCCTGCTCTCCTCCCTGACTCCCGTTCAGTGAAGAGCGAATCACCTTTCATGCCACCGGAGAATCCCCTCCAGTTTGCAAAGATCAAGAGAGGGAGCCGCTCTCGGTCGAAGTCCCTTATAGCCTGGGCAGTTTTAAAGGCTGAATCTGGGAACCACACTTGCCCAGCCTGCTGGACTATCTGAAAGAGAGCGAGTAGGAGTGTTCAGTTTGGATTAGATCCCTCTCAGCAAATGAGGCTGATATGTCGACAAAGTACTTGCAAGGTTTAAAATCAAGGAAGGGACTGAGGGTAGTTGATTCCACCAGCCTGAAAGAGGAGGAAGGATGGAGAAGCCAGATCTTCACAAAAGGGTTTTCTTCTAGCTTTATGACATGAAGCATTGTCACTGTACATACATCCACACTCCCCAGTGGTTTCCCAACATACCTTTGCTTCAGAATCCAGGTTTGCAGGGTCAGCAGGTATTGCCATCTCCACAGTCCGGGTCTCCACCGCTACCACACCAATGGGGATTCCTCCCAATCTGCAGAGAGCCAGGGACCACGTCAGTTTCTAAAGCAGAGGTGAATTTTCACTTCTATCAAGCTGACAAGTTCAACTGGCCTCAAAGCAAGTCCCGGGGGTTTGTTTTCCCTACTGTTCAATAGAGCAAAGTAGGGGGAATGCCACAGAACCCGTTCCCAGGAAGGCCCATCCCCCAGGAAGGGATGACACAGCCCCAAGTTAATTAAAACACTGCTTAGCTGAACATCAGCTACCTTTTATACAGATAGTTTAGCCTACTCCTGACTGATTTACTACTCAGACAGGGGCACACATTTCTGTGGGATTCTGCACATCCAGGCAGGAAATGGCTTTTAGTGAGTACACTGTTAATGGCCGGTTTAGGGAAGAGCTGTGCTTTGTTGTTACCTTGCTCTGCCAACTACAACTGTCTGTGCCCAGGGCTGCATGATCTCCATGAAAGTGCCATGATCAAAGAAGCCATTCTGCCAGGTTCCCTTAACAACTGTGTAATCAAACAGAGTGCATAAGTGTAAGGCTATTCTGCTGATCAGTTCACAATAAACTCCCAGTGCACAGGATACCAAATAGTGGCAAAATTCTGCATACATGGGACTGGGAGGATTTTACAGCAACAAATACATGTAGGATGGGGAGACAGAATGGAGTTTCTGCAGAAGGTTTAGGTTAGAACACCCTTACTTACTTGGATGTGGTCTTCCTGCCAGCATCCATCTGGGATCGTAGGGGGCTTTGGAAGGGACAAAATCAATTTCTCTTTCAATGGGGTCACTTGTAGCAGTAACAGGTACTGGGCTACGATTGTCCTATGAAAAGAAAAATCTCTAACCCAGTTTTACCAAATAGCACTACAAAAATCTGTTGGACAATGTTTGTTCCCACTCTACCGTTTACCCCACTGAAATGCTACTTAGGCTGTTACAGAAAGATTATTAATCCAGACTAATTTCCTTATGTATAATTATTCTTCCTTACGGACAATATTTCATATTACTTTCTATGCTGCTTCTAAGTGCATTAGATGGTGGCAGAAATGCCTTCAAAACAGGAACTATAGGAGTAATTTCCACACATTAAACTGATTATAAAAAGCTGTTGGGTGTTTGTTTTAAACCAGGCATTACATTAAATAAAATGTCACAGCCAACACATTAGCTCCAATAGGACAGAACTCACCTTTGGCATATATGAAAGCCACTGTAAGATGGTGTAGACGCCCTCAAAGTCGTCTGGGACAGTCACATGGGAAACACCATTATTATGCATGATCTGCACGCCTCCGAGCTGGTTATTGGATGTGTAGACCTCACGCCCCAGGACCTAGTTAAAGTTATAAATAGAAAAGATCATCACCCGTAGTGCAAAGTAGCTGTAGACCTTATGCAACACAATCTTGCGCCAGTTTAGTTAAAACCAGTGCAAACCCGTGTAGTAGACATGCTTATTTTGGTCTAAAAATTGGCTTATTTTAGTTTAGTTTAAACCTATTCTTGACTGACTTAAGCTAAACTTTTGTTTTGTAAAGTAAGAGTGTCCACACTGCCTCTTGCATTGGTTTAACTAAATGGGTTTCAAAAATCTCTTCTTAAATTAATCTGGAGTAACTCTGCATGTAGACAAATTCATACACCTGCCGAACTGAATTAGCTGACTGAACAAGGCACTATGAATGCCAACTCTGCCAATGACTTGCTCTGTGACCTTAACAAATCTCACAACCTTTCTGTCTCAGGAAACACAGAGGAGTGGTGTATGGATTAATGTTTGTAGAGACCTTCAAATGCTGTGAATCGCTTGTAACTCCCTTACTAGTCTCTCCTACACATATCCCATGAATAACTCATCTGGTTTAAACACCTATCACGTCTAGAGTGTTGTGGAGTTTTTCTATGTGAAATATTTAGCATCCATTATGGAATTTTGCAGGTGGGAGAGAGTGAATGTTTCTGGTGCTACAAGGAAGTGTGAAAGCACAAGAACGAACAATTTTCAGGGGAAAATAAAGTGATGGATGGAACTAAACTCATTACCTTATTTAAAGCACTAGCTCCAGTGAGGATGATGTGGGAATTCTCCACCTGTATCACTCGCTGCCCTAGCCTCACCAGGTAAGCACCAATTCCAATGGCACGACATGTCACCTAACAGATGCAGACAGGGAAGAAAAAATTACTGAGGAAAAAGGGCTACATAAATTATGAGGCAGAATCAACAGAACTCTATATTCTTTTCTAGCAACCTGGAACATAGGTAATGAAATGGATGATGCTAGTCTGTTTCATCTAAATGACACACTATTATCACAATCAAAGTGACCT
The DNA here is from genome assembly GCA_007922305.1 of Dermatemys mawii. Lineage (NCBI taxonomy): Eukaryota > Metazoa > Chordata > Testudines > Dermatemydidae > Dermatemys > Dermatemys mawii. The sequence goes on along the minus strand of ML677361.1, from coordinate 19,406,904 downwards.
AATGAAGACTGAACTCTGCCACTGTATATAAATAACCTTGCTGTTTCACTCTGGTTTCAAGTTGTCAGGTGATAGTGGCTAGTTCTGGTTAATATTCTGTTGAATGTAGTAGACCATTGGCATTTTAGAGCAGAAAATAAATTCTAAGTATTTCACAGGTTCAGCATACTTCATCTGAACACCAATAGCTAAGCTGGTTGATGGAGATTTCATAAATATTTGGCATCACTTTACTTGGCCAATCCTGTGCGGTCTCATCCTGCGTGGCTTTAGAAGCAAATGCCACACACGCCTCATGGGCTGGATAAGAGTGAAGGAGAATGGCTCATCAAATCAGCTAAAAGCCATACCATGCTAATGGTCACAATTTCATCATAAGCAATGGAGGACTCCCCAGCAATGGTACCAGATGCTCTCAGGTTCTCCACACCGAATCCTTCATCTTTACCAATGATATCAGTTAGGACATACCTGTGGAGAAGCCAAAGAGACAATACAGAGCCAGAGAAGACAACAGAAAGGGCTAGTTTTCACAAGGGGCTTGCAGGTAAGGCCTGGGACTCAGACACAGGAGACGCTGTGTGATCTAGGGCAAGGCGCTTTGCCTCTCTAGGCTGCAGTTTCTTCATCTGTGAAAGGGGACGATACTTTCACTGTCTGATAAGGGTGTGGTGAGGATAAATCTAAATACCTGACAAGTCCAAGACATGGAGTACAGACTCGGGGCAGCTAGCTCCATGCACCACGGTGGCTATACGCTATGATCAGCGTCCTGGCTCGATCAGAGCTCGGCAAGGAACTTACACCCCCAGCTCGCAGTGTAGACGTATGCAGGGACTTGAACAAAAACCCACTCACCTGGACTCTCCTCTTTCCTCTACATGCTCACAGTGCACAGAGTTCACAGAGCTGATCCTCGTGTAATCCTGTGGCGTAAGGTACAGGTACTTGAACCCCTTCCAATAAAGCGAGAAAGAATTAGCTGAAGAAGCTGCCAGCATAGCCATTAAATACGCTGTTTCCAACAGGAGTTTGCTACTTGCAAAAGTTAAAGTCTGTTAAGATACAGGCATAAGCAGCTTGTAGTGCAGTTTTCACTGATTGGTAATTTAAAAATTTAACAGCCTATCTCAGGGGTCAGCAACCCCTGAGAAGTGGTTTGCCACGTATTTATTAATTTAAGGTCTTGTGTGTCAGTAGTACATTTTACATTTATAGGGGCTGCTGCCAGCCCGGGGTTCTGTCCATCCAGGTCAGCAGCGGGCTGAGCAGGGCCAGCAGCAGAGTGCCACTAAACAGCTCGCGTGCAGCCATTGGTAAGTGTGCTGCAGATTGCCAACTCTTGGCCTATATATATTAAAGCTGTACATGTATTTTGCTAATTTAAGTTTATAAAGCCCACAGTATGTATTCATTTTATAATGCATACACACACACCATCACATTACACATAACACACTAGCACAGCATCATGAAACCGCAACAAAATGTATGCAAATGCCCACTATGAGAATAAACAAAAACTCTTAAACTCATTGGGTAACTTTTCCAAAGCATAGAAATAACTTCGGGTTTTTAAGTCCTAACATCCCAGTCGCTTACTGATGAGTTAAGCACCTTAACTTAGGCCCCCAGCTCGCTTTTGGACAGTCAAATTTTGCCCATTGCTGTTTTAACCATAGGGTTATTTTTTAGCCTGGACTGAGACAAAAAGAATAAACCTAGCGTTAGACCCATGCACAGCACAAAGAACCTGTGTCCCATGCCCAGACCTGACCATCAGCCACCCACAGACCAGTCTGACTCAACTGAGCCTCTACAGTCAGTCCACTGAATTCTCAGGCTACCCCTTCTTCTATGGCCTGCTTTGAAAGGGGCATTTTAGCGCCACCTTCTGGTTTCCTGATCCAGACAGTGGGTTCACCAGATAATCACCGAGAGGGGCACAGGGAGATCCCACAGCCCAAAGGAGGCAGCCAGCAGATAGGATGCGGACAGAGGGTACATGGAAGTGGGAGGGACCTGCTTGTGAGTGGCACCCTGCAACTAGACTTGTGTATTATTAGCCCCATATGTTATCAAATCCCATTTAATCTCAGGGCTGCTGCTGCATCTTTCAATCCTTCTGATTCCCAACTTGGGTCTTTCACTGAGGTTTTCCCTCTTGACTGTAATGAGATGCATGCACCTACCTTGTAGGGATCAGTGGGATCCACCCAGGCTACCTGGAACATGTGCTTTATCTCATCTGCAAACCCTATTCGTGCCCCGCTGTTTGCTGCAATGTAGATCCGTGGGATGCCTTCAGAGCGGGCCAGCTGCGAAGCTCGCAGGAAGAGCAGATCCTCCTCGGGCCCGAAGGAGCCAATCTTGTAGGTAATGTCGTTGCTGATAACAATGATGTCTCGGCCTTTGGGATACTCAGGGGTTTTCAGCTTCATCTTGAAAGCAACCATCCCAACCTGCTCAAAGAGATATCAAGTCACAAGAGCAAGTTTCTCAAGAGGAAATAAATACTAGTTATAGCCTACACTCTGTCACTGATTAATCAATGGTTCTGCATACACACTCAGCTTCTATTCCCAACAGCATTCTCCAAACTTTAAAATGTAACTCAGGTTGATTTGTTCAACCTGTAGAAGTTCAGGCTTTTGATAAAGTGGCTAGTACACCTGGGAAACAGAGTAAGTCACAGCTCAGATAGGATTCCCTAACCATTTACATGATTCAATTCATTCCTCCAAGATGCAATACACAACAAACTCTGCACAGCATCTTGCAGGGCAAGAGGAAGAGTTCCACTTGAAATGGATGCAGTCAAATTAAAAAATAAAGTCAATGAAATAGGCAGGGCTTGAAAAATTGTCCCAACACCTACTAGCCTAAGGACTCAGCCATGCTGAGAAGCACCTGTGTCACCACACACCTGTGAGTTAAAGGAACAAACTGTTGTGCACCATTTATTGGGATTATATTTTAATTGTAACAGGTCCCTCAGCTCTCTACATAATGTGTTCGATAGAAGTGCAACTTACATCTCTTCCTTTCATTATTCTGTAACTAATCTCTCTCTCTGGCTCCATTCCATTCTCTCTCTCTTTTCCTTCCTATAACAGATCACGAATCTTTTTCTGTCATCTTTGGCATCTGTTTCCTTCTCTCTCCTTCATCTCTCTTTTCTCCCAACACTTCTTCCCTTTTTTTTTTCCCACTCCATACCATACCTCCCCCCAGCTCTACACTGTCTCCCATCTACTCCCTACTCATTTTGTTCATACCTCATTTCCTCCAGGTACCCTGTTCATCTCCACCAGCTGCCCCTGGGAATCCAACACTAACTCAGTGTAGGTTAGAACATCTTTGGGGTACATTTCTGTAGAGCCCCACAATTTAAAGAGAGCCTGCAAGAGAACCAGTTAAGACAATTACCCACACACCCACCCCAGATGAGACACAGAGCATGTGCTAAAGCAGTTTAAAGACTACTGCTGCACCACAAATGAACATCCATTTAATGATATTCTAGTTATTTAAATAAATGGGGGACAAGAACAATTGACAACATGGCTCAGTTTTGTTTTTTGTTGTACAGGACATTCAGGGGGAGGGATAGCTCAGTGGTTTGAGCACTGGCCTGCTATACCCAGGGTTGTGAGCTCAATCCTTGAGGGGGCCATTTAGGGATGTGGGGCAAAAAAGGGGACAGTACTATGACCTTTCAAGGTCCTTCCAGTTCTATGAGATAGGCATATCTCCATATATTTACATTCTGGTCCAGTCCCTTAGCTGGCATTCCCCCACTGAAGTCAGTCCAGCTGTGTCAATTGTACATCTGCTGAGGATTTCCTTAGAAAACATTTTACACAGATAAACCTGGTTTTACACTAGTTGGGGGTAGAGAGGGTTCACCCCTCCCACCTCCGCCGACTTTCCTCCTCCCCAACAGGAAAGCCGGAAATGAAACTAGGAAAGGAAAGGAAATGATGGGAATATTTCCAATGGCTACTTAGCAGGACTCACCTGCTTGAACATTTCAGGGAAGTCGTACACATAAGTAGTGCCTAGCGACTGTGCCTGGAAGCGCTTTGACTGGAGCAGGTCCTTGGTAACGTACGGTGTGTTAATCAGCATCCCATGCTGGGGCCCTTGCTTATCCCCATAGGAGTGAAACATAATCTAAAGGGAAGGTCAGAGAATCAGTTCCCCTCTCACGAAGGTGAATTGTTCTTTACAAAGTTAATGCACAATCCCTCAGATGTGAGGTGTGGAGAGTTGTTTAGAAATGTTAGATCAGTTAGTGTATGACAACCACCCTACATGATCAGAGATAACTGGATTCAATATAAAATAACGTATCCAGCTTGAGTGGGGACCTCACAGATGGTACTGTAATGAACCAGTAGCATCTGCATGCACTGCTGCCCTCTGCTGCTCGGAATCAGAACTGTGCAACTATGTATCATAAGCTCATACTGCTCAGAGCTGGCAGCAATTTTCTTTTAGCTTAAGTGGTGCTTTTGGAGCAGGAGGTTTAGAGTTATGTTCCTGGTGTCACTTGGAGGTTCCAAGCAGCTGCAGTGTGCAGCGGAATGACAACTGTGGCCCCAGACTTCATACAATTTTTTCAGGAATTGTAACACCTTGAGTGGCAGCAAACAGTCCCTGGAAGCCCTGACAGGAACTACTAACTCCAGCCCTACCAGGTGCAGCAGACCTTCCTGATGCTACCATAATTGAATAATTGTACTTGCTCAACTATGGTAACAAGATCTGGTGAAAGGAAAGCCTCGGGAGAGACAGTCTGAGCAGAGGAGAAATGCTTTCAGCCTTATTTTTTTTTAAATGCACTCTGCATTAGCTCCAGTGTAAACCACGCACATTCCCAGTCCTGAGATCATTCACTTCTTTGTAAAGACTAATATCCAGGTAGTAGCCAGACTCATTGGTCAGGAAGAGGCGGATTGGAATGGCTTTGCCAACAGGAGTCAAACGGATGTTGATCTTCACTTCAGCTTGCAGGACCCGGAGTTTCCACAACCTGCTGCCGTAGCGCATCACCATGGAGCGGACAGCCTCCTCAATCTAGAAACACAAACGTCAGACACCTGGGCATGCTTGCCGACCTAGCAGGGGAATCTCAAATGGTTTAATTCAGACAGGCCGATTAGGCTCATGACTACGTAACATCACACTCTAGGCACAAGTCTAAGCCCAAGAGCATCTGCCCCCTGCCCTGCTCCTTTTAAGTTTTCACATAGACATTTTAAATGCGTACTAATGAGAAATTGCAAGATGCCCCCCTTCCCTGGCCCTGCACCCCCACCTCCCTGCTCTGAGCTCCGGCATCGCTGCAACACCCTCCCAGTTCCCTCCAGCTGAACGCAACTTGGTGCTGCCAAATGTGTTTACCTGACAGGAAAAACAACAACAACAACAACTGGTTGTGTGGAACAAGTTACCTGTTACTGGTTGTGAGGAACAAATTGTGGAATCTCAGTCACTGGAAGTTAAAAGCAGGTTAGACTAACACCTGTCAGGGATGGTCTAGTAACAGGTAGTTCTGCCTCAGTGCAGGGGACTGGACTAGATAACCTATCAAGGTCCCTTCCAATCTTACACTTCTATTCAATCTCCTCCCTCCCTGCTTCTCAGTTCCTGACAGCCCAGAAAGCCAGGATCCAGTGCACCATGCACACTGGGCAGCCACTCAGTACCACTCACCAACCATTTCACATGAGAATTCCTGCAGGTCTAACTTTAACATACTAATTCATTCCCATGTTAGCGGTCTCAGCATCTCCCCAACAAACAGCACCTCCACCATGAGTGCACAGTTAGAACAGGAGGCAAAGCACACAGCGATGCAACCACATGGCAGTGTTTGGAGTCTGAGTCCTATAGCTAATGGAGTGGAATCGGGGAGAATGTGGAAGGAGAACAGAACAGCAACACGATGGTCACTACTTGGGGGAAGAAATATCTCCCATCCCTCCCAATTGCTGCCCCTATAGCCAAACCTACTACCGTGAAACCTCTGTGTACAGGAAAAAAACATGGCTGTTCCATTTTTAGTGCCCATTAGAAGTGAGAAAGAAAAAGTTATTGATTATTTGTATTACTATAGCACCTTGCACCCCTGGTCACAGACCAAGATCCTGGGATGCCAGGCACTGTACAGACACAGACCAAAGAGGTGACTGCTGCCCCAAACAGCTCATTCTCCACTTCAACGAAGCTCACCTTGGACGGATCCATGATGACAGTAGGCACAAAGTTGAGGAAGATATGGTTACAGTCAGTGCGGACACTGGTGTTGCTGAAGGCCACTTCCAACTCATCCATTGCTTCCAGGAGTAACCGTTCACCCTCATTCTGCAGGTATTCAAAGGAGGCCTCCTGGAACAGAGCACAAGGCAGCACATGAGCTGGGAATGGACTGCGAACGGCTATACCATCACAGGTAAGAAAGAAGCTTGTCTCTGCTCAAATCAGGCTGGTGAGCAAAGAGCAGCCTTAGCCTCCAGCTGTAATACGGAAGCGTAGTCCACGGCTGTGACAAGGTCAGAGCAGGGCATTGACTCCTGCAGTCTCCATGTGCCACCCTTCTATATTAAAAGGGAGCAGAGCTGCAATATGCTCCTTCAGAAACACAACTGGGCATGTAATCCTGAGCTCCTGGCAGGCTGACCCTCAAACTGGCAAAGAAATGTCAGAAGAAAAGAAAGAAGAAATGTCCTACTCCCTGGCTGTCCTAGATCACAGTCCTTAAAGCCAGAGTAAAACAGCAAGGAAATCCAAGCTTTTCCCACTGGGTGTTTCTGAATACCATCCATTAATGTGTCAGCAGCTTCGTGGAGGAAAAGGTGATCTCTGAGAGAATGTGACCTGGAGGTGAGGAGCTATTTCAAATCTGATCCCAACAGGCTGTGGCCAGAAGGATGGTCTTGGGCTAAGACACTAGACTGGGACCATGGATATTGTGGTTCAATCCTCAATTCAGCCACAGATGCCCTGTATCAGCATGGGCAATTCATTTCAATCTCTGTGTCTCAGGCTCCCCAGAGGATGGCATGCGGTTGTGAGGATAAAATCATCAATGTCTGCAAGACACTACAGAGATGAGGGATGAAAAGAGTCACAGCTCGCCAGCTGTTTCTGCCACATCTAGCCAACATGTGCCTGCATCTCAGAACCATCCTCACAGCTGGTCCCCTCCTTGGCAGCCACAGCAGACTGGCTAAAAGCGAGTGGCACATGCCTACTCAGAGAGAAGGGTTGGACTACATCACAGGCTCATCCCTTCTTGCACAACACTCTTCCAGAGAGCTGTACAGGTCTGGACAAAGCAACAAAAAAATCAGTGTTAATTTTGAGTCTCAGCATAAGGAATGCTAAGTCCTTTTACCTTAGTGATAAGATCAGAGTGTCTGATAATGGCTCGTATGAAAAACCGGTAGTCAGTAACTTCATTGCCCTCTTCCACTTTGGCAGCTCCTAGATAGAGGTGCATCCTGTGGTTGGCACAGGGGACAGCGGTCAGGTCAAAGTTACGCATCCGATTCAGCTCCAGCTGGAAGGCCAGGGCTGGTTCCAAGTGCCGATAAATCCGGTCTTCTGCAAACTGAGTGCACGCCAGAGAAGAGAGCAAATCTCTGACTTTGGAACAATTTCAGTATTTCTAGAGATCACTTAAGAGACACCAGACAGTAGATTCAGACAATGAGTCTTACCTCATCTCTTGCTCTAAATGTAAAAAATTTTGGAAATTCGCTCTACAAAAGAAAAACAGACACATTAACAAAATTAACCCACCAATGGCATTAAATACAGACAGGAGACTCAAGCAATTCTCACCTGCACTATCAAAAAGGGCATTAAAACACAAGACAGTGAAGTCACCCCCAAAAGAGGAAGAACAACTTGTAACATCTTAGTTTTGAACCCACCCCACCCCATCAAAAAATTGAGGTGACAAAATAATATTCATATTTTATATTAAGAGTACCCTGATATAAAGAGCAACACAATAGATATGTCAATCTATTGTTACAGAGGCTAACAGGTTGCTTATAACCACCCATAACACCTTCTACTGATGTCCTTCTTTTATCCCTCTAACACTTACTACTCATGTCTGTAACAGCCTTGTAATCTCTAGCCATCATTTACTAGCCTTTAAAAACCATAAGGAGTGTACGTTTAAAAGCAGGACCAAAATGATATGGCAACTCAAAGTCCCCTCTCTGCTCACCTTCTGCACAATTAAAAACGTGATTCTTCGGAGGCCACAGTCAACAAGGATGTTTTTCTGTATGAGAAACAGGAGACAAGCGCCACGTCACTGGGAAAGCATTCATGTGCCCAAGGTCATTTTAAATCAGCACTCCGCGGAAAACATACATTACCATAACTCCACAAATAGCAGCATTACACTTTGCCTGCCAAGAGGGCTGAAGTGACAGCTGTAGTACTTCACTTGAACATACGATACAGGAGCTGCACCCCAAGTTTATAAGCAGAATACTGTATGAGGCACAAACCTTCGACTGAGCAAAGGTTCTGAAGACTGGCACCAGCTCCTCATCCTCAAGGTGGCCGGCCCATCGGATGGCTGTGTTCAGGATGTGGATGGGCTCCTCTTGGATGTTCTGAAAACAAGACAGTGAGGTCAGTCCCAGAAGTGTTCATGCTGCATCTCCAGAAGGACGTGACCAGACATCAGCCTCACCTTATTGTCCTCTTCTTCGTAGAGGGTGGATCGCGCCTCGCTGAACAGGGGACTCTCTGTGGGCGGGTCGGCAAAGCAGGATATCACCTCATCAAAATTCCTGGCAGAATCCAAACAGGGTGTGGTGGATAAGTCAGTGATTGTATCAAGCTAGAGAAGTCATTGCACACAACTACGAGGAGTGTTCCCTGAGGACAAGCATTCTGCAGGAAGTTCGGAGTGTTCCCTGAGGACAAGCATTCAGCAGGGAGTTGGTACCATCAGCGGCGAAGGAAAAACTTGCCTGGGACTCAAGGAGACTTGGGCTCAATTCCACAGACTCCCTCTGTGACCTTGGGAAAGTCACTTGTTAACCTACCCTCCTCCAAAGTTCACAAGGATGTGGTAAGGATTAACCCATTAAATGGCTGTGAGGCACTCAGATACTATGGTGGTAAGGTCTGTAAGGACCTACACACGGAGGGGCAAGCATGCCAAAAGAATTACAAGTTACATTTTCTTTAACAGGTGTTTCCCTGAATTTAAACAGCAACATTTTGCCTAAGTGAATCATCATCTCCCCCCATTTTGAGTGTCATGTTGGAAACATCTTCTCCAGCTGCCTGATGCTGAGCTTTGGCAAGATCCTTTGTACTCAGAGCATTTAATAATGATCAGACTGAAGATCATGCACAAAACTAAACACTTGTACTTTTTGCTTTGGTATAACAGTGGTAGAATACCGGGTTTAGCATAATGGAGATGGTGTTCGGCTAACACTATGTGTTCTATTTATTTCCTCCCCAGCCTTCCCTCCATACCTTGTGAAATCTTCAAATTTGTCAAAAGCAACCATGGCTCCCATTCTCTGACACAGAGGAGAAAAGCCGCTGTCCATGAACAGCTCAGTGCTATGCCTGGCTAAGTCAGGGTTCGATACGCTGATTGGGATAGACATTCTGTACAAGAACAGGAGAGCAGTGAGATAGGACATGGATACATGTAATATGCATGTGATGTGAGGAAACAGCTTATCTGGAATTCATGATAATTTAAAAAAGAATTACCTGTATAAATCTCCCTCCCACCCCCACCACTGGAGCTTAGGTGTCTGTAAAGAATTCCATCCACACTGTCTCCTTAGCCACCAGTGTCTTCTTACAGTTTCCTTTTCTTTGCCCAGATCAGACCTAGTGATAACTATTCAGTGAATACAATGTTAAAAAACCCCTTAACAATCACATCAAGCTCACTGCAAAAGCGCTCTGTTTGACAGGTCCCAGGGTTTCTGGGGAGAGCTGAGGGTAGGTGGTTTTAGGGACAGTGGGATACGGCTTGCTGGTATGTTTTTCTATTCTATTAAACTGCTGGGCAATGTTTTCATTGGTTGTGATTTGAATTGACATGTGGTGCCTAGAACTCTCTTCTCTATGATATTCTTTTAAAAATTGAAAGAATGATTTACCTAGCTTACGTATTTCTGAAAAGGGGCCTGTCATGGAGACCACATGCCAATAACAATAGCAAACACACACGAGAAAACAGCCTTTCTGCACAAGTCACATGGCTCGGGACTGAACAGAAATACTGGCCGTCTCAACTCAGCTCTACAAACCCATCCTCCTGGATAGTCCCACTGGAAGGCCTCAAAGCTTCCTCTTCCTTTTCACTGATAGCTCAGTGATCCCAGTTCCTCCACTGGAGAGGACCAGTAGTGCAAGGAACAGGTGGGGATTTTAACTCTGAGTGGGCTCACTGGCTGTCTGCAGCATGCTCTCCCCATGCCATGCTAGCCACTCGCCTCTCGGAGTGAAAAACACACGGCCTGTTGGGATCTCTTATGTTTCCTGATTAGCAGATTCCCAGGAATTACTAGTGCTCCAACTCGCAATACTTGCTCTTGAGAACTGTATGAATTTCCCTTCGTTTCCAGGCCCTCCACCAAGTCATGTTTAAAACACCCCAGTGCCAGCCTCAGCCTGACAATCCTGCTACTACCCTGTAGGCAAATGTTACTAATGGCTCCATCACACAGCGCCAGCAGCAGCAATGGGCAGCATTCCATAAAGGGATCTGCTATCATCTTAATATACCACACAGCCTCGAAGTCCTTGGGTCATTGATACTATCTTGCATCAGAGGTAGATTAAATTTGGGGTGGAATCTCACTGAGGACTCAATACTGCTGCCAAGCAAGGCAAGCCCCTCTTCTGGCAAGGTCTGGGCACTGCACTCCTCATCATCAATAATTTTTCCATGTGAGTCAGGGAGCGTAAGATTCGATCAGCAGAGCACCAGTGACTGAGTTCTGCACCGAGGGAATCTAGTATTCCTGCCTCTGCCTGGGGCAGTTTCATAATAAGATTGTTTCCTCCTTTCAGCAGGATCTTCCCCCATCTCACAGTTAGTCCAACATGCCAAAGGTTAATGATAAATTATTCATTTGTATTCACAGAGCTCTACTTGTACCAAAAAAGAAGGAACAAATAACCCCAAGGCTGTGATTTCTCTAGAACCAAGCTGCGTTTACACAAGGATATAGGCTCCAGACTAAGCAACAGGGTTAATTACTTCACATTAGAAACAGACCTGCAGATCCCAGAGGCCTTCCCTGATGTGAGCCCTTTTTTGGACTGTTGCCAGTACAGAACTACATCCTTTGGGCTCTGAGAAGAGAGCAGCCTATGTTTGCTGTTGGTACTATTTACGTTAACCCTCCCAGCTTTACTTTGCACGATCATGGACTAAGCTGAAGACTGGGACTCAGGATTCCTGGGTTCTGTTCGTTACTATAGTTCTATCACTGAACTGCAGCGTGTCCCTCGGCGAGTCCTTTCACCTCTCAGTTCATCTACTGATGGTGATGGAAGACACCAGCTCAGCTTCCAGCCATGTGACGAGGGGTAACACCCACAAAGCAGATGGGAGATGGAAAGCCTCAAGTCTTTATTTTATTCTCCTGCCAGGCACACTTGGCTGCCTTGAACAGTTCCCCCCTCACATTCTAAAAGCAGCCTTCAGAGACACCACTTAGTAGCTAAGCATTTGTTCTGATTTCAGCTTCCAGAGCAGCATCTGCTTAGCTTGAGGGACGAGACTGTGCAAACTTCTGCTCATTTCCCAGCACCACTAGGGACGCCTGATTCAGAAAGAACCCATTCTGCCCTGCCAGCCAGAGAGCAAAGTGCCACCACAGCAGCCAGTAAGTCATGGGGAAGAGAGAAAGAAATGGGCAAAACATGGAGAGGATTAATGTAGCAGGTGACAATCTCATGCTTCAAAGAGAAAATTCTGCACTCTACCTGCTCAAAGCAGGGCTGCTGCCCCTGAAATCAACAAATCACAACTTGGTGAGCTACAGCATGAAACACCAGCTCTTTGATTCACATAGCAAACCCAACACTGTGCACCACATGGAAAAGGGGATTTATCCATGAAGAAACCACCTAGGAAGGCTTAATAATTTCCAGCTGAGGGTCTCTATCACTGAGTTAATGAGAAATTAATTAAACAGCAGGTGCGGGGGGGGATGTGCCACCCCCTCATGTTAAAGCTATCAAGCCAGGGAATCACTGGCACCATCTCTATGGGTGCTCCGGGGCTGGAGAACCCCTAAGAAAAAATAATGGCGGGGGCTGAGCATCCACCAACAGCCTCCCTATCAGTCCCCCTTGACCTCCCCCAGTGCCTCTCGCTCACTGGCAGATCCTGCTGATCAGCACCTCCTCTACCCAATCAGCCGTTCTGCGGCATGCAGAACACACTGTGGGGGACGGGGGGGAGCAAGGACATGGCACACTCAAGGGAGGGGCTGGAACTGGGCGGGAAGAGGTGTGGCGTGAGTGGGGCCTTGGAGAAAGAGGTGGAGTAGGGGCAGGGCCTGGGGCGGAGCTGGGGGTCGAGCACCCCCCGGCACTTTGAAAAGTCATTGTCCATGCATGGAAGTCGAGTTCATCAATAACCACGTAGAACTGGGCAACTGACTAAGTGTAGGTCTTTCCTACCTATTTGGATGTGATGATGGCAACATAAACTGAAACTCTACCACACAGGTGCCGTCTGAGAGCTGACGATGCTGCAGGCTGTTTAGTTCATAAGCGATATATCCTCTCCTCACATACACCTGAGCAAAGAGGCGGGAGAAGAACTTAATTTGAAATCAGAGTGCTTTTCCACTGGCCAACCACGGAAGCAACCACAAAGGGCAACACAGTCTCTCTCACTGGCACTAAAAGCAGATCCTGCTCTAAGAGCTGCATTACTTCTAAACAAATGGCAGTCAAAGTCTTCAATTCACCCTTTACCTCCAGAGCTGCCATGCGCACCAGCTGGTTTGAATGGTAGAAGAAGGTGGGGAGCACATCAAAGATGGTGGTTTCTGAGAGGATCAGTTTCTGTCATGAAGAAAACAGAATTCAGTGCGACATAAGATTTGAACAACAATGAACACAGCATGAACAGTGCTGGCATGAAAGACGAAGAAGAGATGGAAGTTACACAGCTGTAGTTGCTCCAATCCTGAAGCTCCCTCGGTAGCTTTTGCTAGATTCGTTAGCCTGCAGTTCACACTGAGGGTTTTGAATGATATAAGGCGTAATCTAGAGTACATGTCACCACAGTTCTCAATTCCTAGCACATGGACACATTTCCCTACTAGGGGAACAGAATCCTCCATTCACTTCCTACCCCTTCTGAGGAAAGTTGCAGAAAGAGGGTAAACCTGTGCTAAAGGCCTTTGTTTGGAAGAGGTCAGAAAGCAGCATTTCCCATGGTCTGTTATATACTAGCATCAATAGTGTAAGCTGTAAAACATTAATTCCTTAAAGCCATTAAACAAATGGCTTACAAATCAAGCTGCTTCACTAACAATTAACTATAAGGTAAAATCCCGTGCTTTATAATTAATCGTAAGAAGTAGTCACAACCTTTAGGTTTTCAGGGCAGAACTGGTGGCTGTACATGTCGATAGCAGACAGGAATATGGACTCCACCTGATTGTGTCTAAGTTCACAAGAAGGGAGGTGTAAGGCAATCAAAACCTACAAATAAAAAGAATCTAAATGAATGTCAGTGGTTTGGAGGTGGAAGGGGAAAGTTGCGGGGAAATGACCACAATTTAACAACATGGTGTAAACGACAAAACATACTAACCTGTCTGGCTCGCAAAGCCACTTTGGAGTGCTCCGTTTTACTGAGCTGTGTTAACTCATTGAGAATGGCCATCAGCTCCTCCGTCACAGTGGAGTCTCGACCACACAGCTGGTCCTATTAAATATCCTTCCAGTGTTAATGACTAACTCTTACTGAACAGAAACCTTCGTCTACCTTACTCCTTACTTTGCCTACAAACGTCTATGCACTGAACCAGGAAAATGTGTATTTCTCTTTTAACATACACACTCTGAGACAATTTTTTGTTCTGGCCTTGGAATCTATATGGAGAAGGGACCATTGTGATCATCTAGTCTGATCTCCTTTATGGCACAGGCCAGAAAACCTCCCCTTTTCTTAAAGTCAGCACAGAAAAGAGAAGATGATTTAATAAAGGCTCCACTAGTGAAGAAGACATCAATAACAATTTTGGGGGTGCAGTCAAAGACGTTAAGAACAGATATTGTAAAGTTTGAAAACAACTTGATGTTTTAAAAGGCAAGATCAAAATACTTCTTCAGAATGTCTGCAGAAGTTTAATTTTACAACAAAATACAAGAGGAGCAATGTGATGTAATAGGCTGCACATCAGAGTTCTAATCAAAACCCGCCTCCCCCATTTGCAAAGTAAATCTAATAAAGAGACTTAATTAAAGATATTAAAGCACTCTGAAGATGCTCTACATCAGATGCTCTGTATAGGTAAAGTATTAAATGCTGTAAGAATATCTGAGACCTGAGACATACACACACACACACACACACAACATATACATGATGAATCGATCCATTGTATTTGCTTTATTTTCTCCTTTGGCTGCAATATCTCAAATCGACTCTCTTATTACAAGGAAGCTTCCCACACTGGTAATTTTTCCAGAGTTCTCAGCTGCAGTTTGGCCTTCACTCTTACAACACTGCAATGGATCCCTCTATAAAACTGCTACCAGCAAGCCACTTCTCAAAATACAAGACTACAGACTGTTTCATTGCCTCCCACCCTTATTTCTCCATTTCCTTGTATTCAGAACTGGCCTTCCAGCTCAGTGGTAACACTCTACGATGCATATCAACAGCCATTTCTTATCTGACTTGACACCCACCCTAGTCTCTCAGAGGTTGCCATTGCTACTTACGATTAACATGATCACCAGCAGATTCTTCTTTGCCACCTGGGCATGAGAGAAGATGCACTCAAGCACTGGGGTCATGTCCAATTTGTACTGCTCCCTCAGGTTGATCACACATTTGTCATAGTGGGCTGGGGAGACAGCAAGCATCCCCTGGTTAGATTAGTTCCCCCGAGCCTGCGGAACAGCACTGGGCCCTCAGCAAACATGCCACCCCGTCCTCTGACCTTGCTGGAACTGGGTTTCCACTTGCAAGTATCTTCTCAGCAAGTCTAACACGACAGATTTCATGTGGCCCCGAATTCCACTGCGGTACCTGGGAACAGGGGAGAGGACTGAGTGTGCCACATCCCAGAGCTAACGCGCTATCACACTGGCCATGCTGCTTTTGCTGGGAATCGAACATGGACTAGGAAGCGGTCAAGATGGATCCTCCTCTCCTGGAGCAAGCAAATGGCTCAAGACAACGGCACTCAGTGCATGAGCCAGGAAGTGGTGCTCACTCAAGCTCCGCTTGCTCAGGACAGAGAGGGGTGCAGCATCACTGCCAGCCTTCCCACAGGCTCATCCTGCAGTCACCTACACCAGCACTGGCCCCGCTCGCCCTGCTGCTCTGACCTTTCTCTACCTCCCTCGGAGTCAGGGCCGGCACTAGTTTCTAAGGAGCATTTCACAGCACATCTGGAAACCCCCACGCCGTAGAGTGTGCCACAGCACAGGAAGGCATTCACCTCTGAACTAGCTGCATAATGCTCTGCGTGTTCATGAAGAAGACTTCCCGGTCTGCCTTCCTCTGCAAACTGGCCGCGTGGCTGTCCAGTATGATAGCGATCTGCACAGAGCAGAAGAAACACAGGCATGAAGGAGCTAAAAAGTAGCTTGGGCACAAAAGTCTGGAAAACCAAGGGGAAGTGACTTATATGTACTCAGGAATGGGTAAGACACCAAAACGAAGCTCCCTTCTCTCTTGCCCTACACACATTCCCTCTTTTAAGAGACTAGATTAATTAGCAGGAACTCTGGATTTTCAAAGAAGCCCCTTGTCTAACTATTACACTCCTTTGAAACCCTCAGCCTATGAGCAGCAGTAAGTAATTTCCAAAGATCAGAGGCAGGTACTGCAATGCCTCACTCATGCGAGTTGTCCCAACTCATGTGAGCAGTTCAATTAGTTTTGGTTTGACTATTCACAGTTAGGATTTGTACGACTGATCCTGTGTCTTTATGGCTGCCATTCTTGAGCACAACAAGGCTGTAGAGATGTCTCCATAACTTGGAAACATTAATTCCAACCCTGCAAAGAGGAAGGGCAACGAGTATTATAAGGGGAAGAAAAAACATCTCTGTTTGGTAAGCTCAGTACAGCCAGCCAGTCAACCTGTCTGCCACAAGACATTCTAAGTGTGCCTAAGTCCCAGTAGGAATAATTCAGAAACCCACCACAATCCTCCTTTAAAAAAAAAAAGAAAAGAAAAGAAGAATCATATGCACTGTTATGAACAATGAAATGTAGCCGTAGCAGTGTCAGTCCCAGGATTTGAGAGAGACAAGGTGGGTGAGGTAAAATCTTTTATTGGACCAACTTTTGTTGGTGAGAGAGACAAGCTTATGAGCCACACAACTTGTCTCTCTCATCATCAGACATTGGTCCAGTAAAAGATATTACCTCACCCACGATGTCTCATGAACAATGAAAAACAAACATTCATCATTACACACTCACTGGAAAGCCTTCAAGCAGGTAAATGGGGCCTGGGTTGACAGAAATATATTTACAGAAAACACATGGCAGTCAAGCACACTGACTTATTCCAGCTGCATTTACATGGAACATTCAGAGTAACAGCGGAGAGAAGAGGAGACACTGAACTTTTTCAGATTTCAGACAGGAAAAGGATAGCTTAAAGAGGTTAACTCAATTTTAGAGAGGAAAAAAAATTGCTCCAGGGCTGAAAAATTGTGTAAAAGATTTCAAATTAAAAAATATCTGTTAATCAAAAATCCTGTTTCCCCCACACACACAATAGAAATTTTGAACAACAAATTTTAAAAAATGTATTGAATAGGACATTTCCCTCATTAATATTTTTGATGAAACCCCATCTTTTAGCAGAAAAACTTTTGAGTTGAAAAATTCTGACCAATTTAGCATAAAAAGCAAAAAGACTGATAGTCACCTAGCTATTAAAGAGGATGGAATACAAGATCATCCCTCTTGTACGGCTCACCTGTTGACTGGGAAACTGACACAGTACTGAGGTGATGTTACTAGCATATTGTGCCATCACTTTTCGAATAGATTTCTCCACTGACGGTGGGATTCTGCCAGACACGTTTGTCATAATCTCCTGCAGCTCCAGAAGAGGAAGGGACGGGTCCCGGAGGGTCTTCATCAGCTCACATACCCATTCTTTCATCTAAGCAAAATCAAGATTATTGCTGTGAAGATGTCAGGGAAGAACATCAGAGGCTGATGTGTCAGGAAAGGCAAGTGAATGGATCTTGCCATCCCACAGAAAACTATGCTTGCAGCCATGTAAACAACAGGTCAGGTGGGCTAGCACAATGGAATTAAGGATGGTTTTGCAACTGTGGCACTGGGCTGGGAATCGCATTGAACCAGGTATAGGACCCCAGTCAAAGTCACTCAGGGACTGATTATCAGAGGTGCTGAGCACCTGCATCTCTCACTGACCTCAGTACAAGTGGCGACAGCTCAGCATGTCTCATAAATCATGCCCTTAGAGGGCTTGTCTATAAAAAGGGGGATGACACTTTCTTACTTATCTACACAACAGGTGGTCGGTCATGAGCCTTAACTTAAGGCCTGTGAAGTACTTTGAGATCACTGGATGAATGGAAGGAACAACAGATGTGCTACAGCCAATGCTTAACGTTAAGGGGCTTAGCAAAGCATTATACATTTCCCCCAAGGTTGTCAAGTAGAGAAATATTGTAAGTGCTCTTTGTTATCACACTGATACTAGGGGACCATTCCAAGAAGAATACAAGTTAAACTAGATTTGAGTAGATATCCAGCCTTCATCCATGTATGAAAGAGAAATTGAAGGGAAAGAAGGTTACATATCTAAACAAAAGTTCGTTGGCATAAACATATCAGTTAAATACCCTCTGGGTATCAGAAGCAGATGCCATTAGAGAAAGGCACTTACTTTTGCACTGAAATATGGCTCTGGCAAGCAGTACCCATTCATGACATTGATCAGATTCTCCAGGACATTGTGAAAGACCTGGTGCAGCTTCAGGCCGCCGATTGGCAACATCTGCTGGGTGGGGAGGCCACCTGTATACAACTGGGCCTGAGGTCAAATACAAGAGAAAGAAAGCATTTGGAATATAAAACGGGAGTGGAGAAGAGAAAAGTGAGCAGATCTCATTCAGATTAAACCACCACCTAGAAAAATACACATGCACAACCTCAGCAGGCAAGAAAACTTCTCAGTATCCATCATTATTTTAATTAAAATGCAAAGGAGGATGTTGTCAGAATGAATCAAGTGGTAAGTTGCCAAATAAGAAGCATTAGAAAAACGTATGTCAGAATTCCTTATTCTGGATCATTTTCAATCAAGTCTTAATAATCAAAATTCAGTTTTCTGCCCATATCCTGCAAGGTATATATGCTTAAGATACAGACTAGCTAGGGCCAACAGAATATTTATATAAAGGCCACACTTTAAAATACCAAAATTCTACATCATTGCTAAGTATCTGGTGTGTTAAAAGCCCAGGTGAACAAACATATTAAGATACTGGGGCACAAGAGACAGACAGTTAACAGTCACAGATGACCTGATTAGTCATGTAAGTAAATACAAAATAACCTGGTTCTGTCCCAGCAGCAATACTCACTGGGTGCACTTTGGTAGGATCGTCTAACTCGAGTCTAGCTATGAGACAGCCTGCCTCCAGCAATGCTCCTGGCCGTTTTATATAATGTATATGACCAGATTCCTTCACCGCCAGGGTCAAAATCATTTTCATCACCTGTATGAGGATTGGTGAAATAGTCAGAGTGTAATAAATGAATATCATCCACGCAACATCAAGAGCCTAGGACAGTCATTTTTTTCCAAGTGTCACCATAGGGACATGCCTTTTTTTTTTTTTATTGTAGGGGTGTATACACATAATCTGCATCTCTTTATCAAGCATACCGATTGGTAACTTTCTGCCACTTAGTGACAATCTGCACTAACCTACAGTTACCTCTATCTCTGCAAAACTGTGCCCTACGAAGAGGTGGCCTCCATCTTCCACGGTATACTTCAGCAGTTTCCCAGCAGAGGGCGATCTCAGAACGGTCGGATCTTTCTCCTTTTCAAAGTCACATGTTTTGTTACCAACAGTGATCCGGTAGCTTAAGGAAAGGGGAAATTCTTTTACTGCTCAACCTATTTGCTGCAATTGCTGCTATGTCTAGTTGCAAGGTTGGGAAGAAATCTGCAGCAGTGGGTTAATGGGTCAGCTCTTTAACTTACCATTCTGCTTCTTCTTTCATGTACGTTGTGTAACTGTTACCATCATAGGAAAGCAGCACTCCGCCATCATTCAGCCTGTGCGCATCTATCTCAATGTGAGTGTTATTCATTATAATGACATAAGTTGTCAGAGACTGACGGGCAACCTGTTGAAAAATCCCGAAGAGAGAGGCTTTAAACGTGAACATTACAGTCTTCACTGAGATCAAGTCTTAGGCTTTTCAGCCCTTTGAGAGAACACCAGAAACAAAGCTCTCATTGTGTAGTGAGTGGGTGGGAGCAGGATTTAGCATGGAATACGGACTTGGCTTCTCCATGTCCTCCTCTGTTATTTAGACCAATGTTTCTCAACCTTTTTGATACCAGGGACCAGCTTGCTGCCTTCCTAAACTGTGTCAGGAAGATCTCAGGGACCGGTCACTGAGAAACATTGATTTAGATCACAGGACTTGAGGTTAGTGTTTGAATTGCTAGCCTGGTTCTACAGCTCAACCATTATCAGTCATTTCAGCTGATCCTCCACTTTCCATGATAAGAAAGTGATTTAACTAACTAAAGCTGCTACCTAGCTGGGTTTATGAATGGGAAAAGCCAGCACTTTATTAGACACATTAATTCCAGCAACAGTCACCTGGAAGCAGAAAAATTCTTTATACTATAAAAACAAACAGCTATACTCATTTAAAATGAGACACTTAAAAAATGAATAATGAAGATATTTTTTATTATCTTTTCACTGAAAGTACCCACCCAGAAGTGCTTGTCTGTACTGGTGAGACACAATTGTAGAATCTACTTAGCCACGTGTAGTAATGTCTTTGTGGGCTAAAGTCTCCACAAGCTTGGAAAAACACAAGGCACTGTTTACCTTGAGGGCGTACTTTACACCTTCATAAATAAGCTCCACTTCTACAATGTTCAGCAGGGAAGCTGCTGGCAGAACTTGGCCCCTATAGGACAAGGGTAAAAAGAGAACTCAGCTATGGCACATAGCCCATCAGCACTAGTCCAAAGAGCAGGTTTAGACCACAGCAGGCAGCGGAAGAGAGCTTTTATAGGAGACTTGCAGGGGAGAGAAATGGGTTTTGCATCCCCTTTCTGATGTATAAAGGCAGTGGGAAAGTTTATAAAATGTTTAAAAGGTGATGAGGGAGGAGTTGCGCTGTTTCACATGAGAAATTAAGCTCTCATCTCCCCTACAAGATTCTATGATGATGGCAGAGCTACTAACATGACACCATCACAAGAGTGAAGTGAATGAAAGTTCAGCAATTGAGAGGGGAAGGGACTTTTGGGTTTTGTCCTCATCTACTTAGCTAATGAACACTTGGGAGACAGAATGTCTTAAATAAAGATCCAACACTCCCACCCTTCAACTAAGGTGTAAAAGTTCACAATACACATCTCTGAAAAACCTCAAGAAGTCCCACAGGAAAACTGGTGAAGAGTGAACTTGATATTCCTAAGGTTAAAAAACAAACAAACAGCAACTTAAAAGCAAAACAAAAAAACCTTCATTCATAGACATTAAAGACCAGAAGGGACCATTATGTTAATCTAACATGACTTCCTACATCACAGAAGCAAAAAACAAGAACTTGGGTTTTCTTTTTTAATATCTCATCTCCTTTGCTGGCCCCATTAAGGCACTAGCGGTCAACAGTAAACTTTCCTTTCTTCCATGCTTCATCGTGTTTATGCCTGTTAGTCACCTAGCACTTTACCTTTCAAGCGAATGCAGGAAGTCGGTCATACAAGTCCTAAACAGGGCATCTGCTACATTAAGAGCACCGCAAACCACACCCAGCATGGTGTCTGGCTTCTCGGCCTAATGGGGAAAAAAATGACATTTCCAGCACATTGTGGACAGCAGGTCCATGTGAAAATGAAGACGATTAGCCAGAGGGAAGAGAGTCAGAGCTCAGCTTTTCCCACCTGCACTTTCTCAGCAATCAGGTGGTCCAGCCAGCCAGTATCTATCTCATTGTTCTGAAAGCTCTCAGTCTCCAGCAGCTTAATCAGGTACTCGACTGTTGTTCTGAAATCCCCACGGATTGACAGCTCTTTCAGCGCCACAACCATGTTCCTTTTAAAGAAAAGTTCCTCTGTTAATACTGAGTTTAAGATGCATGATAAATATTCAGAGCTAAGCATACCAATCTATTGGGGCATACAGGATAACTATTTCTCTTCCCCTCTTAGCAAGTGTCTTTCCCCACTTCATTTTCTACCACACAAAATACTTAACACCCAAAATCTGATTTATCCAAAGCACAAAGTGCAGGAGCAGACATTGAACTTCTATTTACAAACACATACGCTACATTCTGATTGGATTTCAACTGATGTGCAAGAAGGCTCTTACACAACAGACAAGGTATACAGCAAGTTACACAGAATTTAGTGGCTGAGGATGCTGCAAATGGTACTAGGCAACCTTATGAAAACCTAGATAGATAAAGAGTTTCTGTAACTCTGAAGAGACAGCCTGCAGTCAAAAGCTGTCTCTGAACACGTTATTAAAAGTCTGCCCTTTCTGCATGTTCAACTCCAAGAAATTTTTTACTCCGAGAGTAAACGAGGAAACAGTTTCCTTTGAAAGGTAACAGAGTAGCTCTGTGAGGCCACAATGCAGCAAAGCACATGACCAATATCAGTAACAGCAATACATAAAACTAAGTATTAAGTGCTTTGCTGAAGCAGGGCTAAATCACCACATTTCTGAATATGTCAGTGTAGTTTGAAGAGTTTCCATAATCCCCCTGCAGGGCCCTTGTCACAAGTCCACAGCTAAACTGCTCAGAAAAACCGAAGCAGCTCATTGCCTCTTAGGGTTAAAACCAAACATTTTTATATCTAAACCCATCAACAATCAGGGGCATTTGAGTCCCTTGAAGAATGCTTATTGCTATTCCTACTGGGAGGACAATACTGACGAGATGGCCTCCTCGCGGTTCTCTCCCCAGGAGAAACAGTGTCCAAACTGCGAATCAGCAAATTCGTGCAAACCACCTGCAGCCGCCACACTGAAATAACCCCAAACATTCTTGCTGCTACGGAAATTCAGCTCCTGCACTGTCCCTGAGCTTGGCTTGAACCCCTAGAGTCAATGTAAAAAAACACAAAGAGAAGAAAGTAATAAGTTTACATTTGAAACAAAACAGGTGCAAGTCAGGAAAAAGGAATCCCATTGCAAACAACAGCTATTATATAAATCCACCTGTCAATCCCATTAACCCCAGAGACTTCATCTGAGAATATGTCTGACATTTTATCAATAGAAGACCATTCAGAGTTCAGATCTTGCTAAAAACAAGGTTGCGCCCTGTCCTCAGCAACATTTTTTAATCTGATCCAGAACAGAGCAGGAGCTTTCTACACAGAGTTCCATTTACTCACCTCATCGGGGTTTTCACTGGTGACTCTAGCAGCAATGACATGGCCTCTGGGCACTGGGATATTTGCAGGGCTCTCAAAGCAGATGGGTGTATCAGCCCATGGCGACTCTCCATACAGCACTCGGATGTCTTTTATTCTGTGCAAGGGGACTCCCATTGCAATCTGCACAAGTGCCCATCAGAAAAAGGAGACAAAGGAGACGGGACTTGGATTCTTCTAAATTAGCTTTGAAATAAGGCTTCAGCATGACAATTGGAGCTAATCAGTTGGACTGGCTGGCTCAGGAAAACAGGAAAGGGACAAGGAGCCTTTTGCCCTTTACATCACCAGTTCAAATCCACCTCCTTCTGGAGGAAGCAAAGGAAGCAGCCATCTGATGGCTGTTTAGAGCCCTGTGTGAAGTGACCTTAAGTTCAGTCATCTCAACTGGCCACTTTGTGGGCATATTTTTGAGGTGCTCAGGACAGATGAGGCATGGAGACCAAATGTCCCTCTCGTTCCTAGAGATGGCTCCTCTAGGTTGGGAGTGAGACACCGCACAGGGGCTTGGTCTGCTGTTGTCCATTTTCTACCTCTTGATGGAGAGAGAAATTTCTTCTCCCAGGCTACCAATCTAGTATGTTTAATGAGCTCCAAACTCACACACAACATGTGGCTCGAAGTAATAAGCCCCAGAGAGTCATTCACGTGCTGCAACAGCTTTAAGAAAAGAAGCAGTGGGAAAAAGTGTTATGTTGGTAAATTTCAAATACCTGTAGCTGAGCTGCAGGTAAGTTCACATCAGCAATCATTTCTGTGCAAGGATGTTCCACTTGTAGGCGGGGATTTAACTCCAGAAAGTGGAAGCCTCCATCTTCACTATAGAGGTATTCGACTGTCCCTGCACTCACATAGCCCACCATCTTTGCAAGCCGTACTGCGCACTGAAAACACAACATAAACAGATCTGGCCTTTGTCACACTAGCTCCTGCTTGTCCACAACTGCAAAATGCTTTGCCTGGTGTTTAGAGTGTATTACGTGCATGTTTCTGACCTGCCCCTCATGCAATATTTCCAGGGCACTACATCAAACCGGGAAAAGACAAATGTCGCAGCAATACAAATAGGGTGACCAGACAGCAAGTGTGACCGTGTGTGACCGTGTGTGTGTGTGTGTGTCCGTGTGTGTGTGTGTGTGACCGTGTGTGTGTGTGTGTGTGTCCGTGTGTCCGTGTGTGTGTGTCCGTGTGT
>ML677361.1:19254923-19382774 GCA_007922305.1 Dermatemys mawii | reverse complement strand
GTGTGTGTGTGTCCGTGTGTGTGTGTGTCCGTGTGTGTGTGTGTGTCCGTGTGTGTGTGTGTGTAATAGGAGCCTTTATAAGAAAAAGACCCAAAAATCAGGACTGTCCCTATAAAGATCAGGACATCTGGTCACCCTAAACACAAATAAATAGGGGGAAAAAAGCATCAGCCCAAAACAGAGAATGAATTTTTACACTAAAATTGTAAAACAATTTACAACTGTGATCCATTAAGATACCTGGCTGTAGTGTGCAGCAGGTAATGACTGTGAGCCACAGAATACAGCACAGAAACATGGAAGCAACTGAAGTCATTAAGAGATGGGACAGAAAGTAACCTGGGACTGAGGAATAAAAGCCACTACACCTTGTTAGTTAAGCCATGTCAAGTTTGCAAGAACCAAGACTTTAAAGTTCAGCCTGCTACTTAATTATGTGCTTTTGTGCTTAATATGGGAGAGGTAATGTAGAGCTACCAAACTCTACAGCAACCGGAGGTGGACAGTGGCAGCTAGAAAAAATTTCAAGCAGAGAATCAAAATCATCGATCAAAAATGCTAGTTAAATTAAACAAACCTCCCCACCTTAAGAGTTACGAGATGTTGGTAAGCACGGGGGTGGTTTGTTTTTCTGTGTGTGTGTACAGTGTCCAGCACAATGGAGACCGGGTCCTGGACTGGGGCCCTTAGTGGCTACTATAATGCAAATACTCAAACGAGAAGTGTACTGCAGGAAGGTGATGACACGGAAAAGATCACGTTAGTCACACAAGATGTCCCAGTGGCTTGTGAAGTAAGGAATACCCACATGATTAAGGGCTAGACCCTTAGATCAGAGCTGATCCACGAGGATAGTGTTTCCATACCGCAGTCCCAGGCTATAACAGAATATTTATCCCTCTAGAAAGGGAAGGAGGTCATGGCTCCCAGGCTGAGAACCCCCATTCGAGGAGATTGTGGAAGGGATGCTAGAATTAACTTGCTGGACACACCTGAGCAGGGAAGCCAACCAGGTGGCAAAGCTGTGGGGCCGGAAAAGTGGGGTGGAAACAGGTGACATGTAAATCCCCGCACAGCAGGGCTCGTGGAGGGAGCACCACCTCCAGCCTGACACCTTCATGGGCCACCCAGGGGGTGAGAAGAATGTAACCCTGTGTCCCATCTCCCTGCCCCTCCAAAACACCACCTAAGGGGAGGGAAATGATGAAAAAAGGCAGGGGACACAAATACGTTTGCTCAATCCAGGTTTTAAAACGCCTTGTTCTGGTTCTGCTCATCAGGCAACCTCTTGGTCTGTGCTTTTAAGCATTTGGCTGAAATGGGAGGGCTGTACACAAGCATCTGAATAGTTCATCCTGGTGGTTTTCCATTTATACTTGGAGTATAAACGCTCTACGGCTGGCACTGTCTCCTTTGTTATTTGTCTGTACAGCACCTAGCACAACGGGGCCTTGCTCAGGGTCTTTAGACATTACCGTAATACATGTAATGAAACTAGTAGCTAAAGGGTTTCTCATCTCTAACATCCTCTCTCTCTGTCAGAGCCGCCTCAGCCTAGCCCACAGAAAAGACCCAGAATATCTACCTGCTCCATAAATTCCAACACAGAGGGAGCTGCTACCATCACTGGTGCCTCTTCAATTATTTTCTGATGCCTGCGCTGCAGGGAGCAGTCACGGCCAAACAACGAAACCGCGTTCCCGTACTGATCTGCAAGAACCTGCACCTCCAGGTGCCGGGCATGTTGAGCTAATTTCATCACAAAGGTGGGAGACCCTGGGGCCTCGCTCTGTGCCTGGGAGGGGAGGAGAAGAGCGTGAGAAAGGCATTCACGTGATGGATCCAGGCTCGTGTATTCATTGACACTGATGTCATGTGTAAACCCATTCACTGCTGGGCAGAGGGCTGGCACCAGGCATAAGCACCAATACAAATATCATTCATGTTCCCGACTCCTTTACATACTGAGCTTTTCACATTTTTAAAGAATGTAAAGATTAGTGTTTGAACTGACTAACTCTGCCCCTCAAAATATGCCTATAAAATCAGTCAGGGAAACTGTGGGGATTGACAACTCTGTTATTAAATATACTATTATAGGGAATAAATAAAAAGTTAGGATTTGAGGGGAGGGGAAGGTCCCCCTCAGAGCTTCTGAGGAGGAAGCGGAGGGAGTTAAAAAGGCAGGTATGTGTCCTCCTTGGTGCCTCTTGCTTCTCGGGGGAGCAAATTAAAAAGGTGGGATTTGGGGGTATAAACTCTCCTCAGAGTCTCTCACTTGTCTGAAGCAGCCAGTGAATTCCTCTGCGGTCTCTGCTTTCCTGATTCCTTTGCCACCGCTGCCTTCCGAAGCCTTTATCATCACAGGATAGCCAATCCTCTCAGCCGCCTGAAGGAGGGAAAAGGCCAGGAATTTGAAGTGAAAGCAGCCCTGAAATAAGTGGCCCTGAAGTAAGTGGGTGCGGCACTCATCGAAGCCCACAGAGTCGGGTCCCCTCGTCCTGGGGTTCAATTTGTCCACAAAGAACACAACGGATGCAGATGCACTCATTGAATTCCTCTCGATTTAACAGAGAAGAAGCCTGTAGCAGATCAGCTGCTTGGAGGAATCCTCAGCTCTGAAAGAGCTCCTATTTGCTCTGATCCAAACTAGTCCCCATCTGCTGGACTTCAGGGTACCTCTATTTTGCACAGCCTGCAGCAGGAAGTGAGGTGTGGTAAGAGTTTGGATCTGCACTGGGGTGGGGAGCAGTGTCCCGGGTAGGGGGCTTGGCTCTGCTGGCTGTTAGGGATGTGACCATCACTGCTGAGATTTATTTTTGTTTTTGTGACGTGCTGGGAGTTAATAGCTCTGGTCAGGTCCCTTTCTATTACTGTTAGGAATCCACTTAAAGAACAGATGCATGGATTCCCAGGGCAAAAAGAACCACTGTGATCATCTAGTCTGATCCCTGTACAACACAGACCGCAGAACTTCCCCACAATAATTCCTACGGCAGAGCTTTTAGAAAAACATTGAGTGTGGATTTAAAAATTCTCAGTGAAGTAGAATCCACCATGACCCTTGGTAAATTTTTCCAATGGTTAATTACTCTCACCACTGAAGCTTTACACCTTATTTCCAATCTGAATTTGTTTAGCTTCAACTTCCAGCCATTGGATCACGTTGTATCTTTCTCTGCTAGATTGAAGGGACCATTATTAAGTGTATGTTCAACATGTAGTTACTTATAGACTGTGATCAAGTTATCCCTTAATCCTCTCTTTATTAAGCTAAATAGACTAAGCTCCTTGAGTCTATTACTAATCCTTTAATGATTCTTGTGGCTCTTCTCTGAAACCTCTCCAATATATAAACATCCTTTTTGAGTGTGGACAACAGAATTGGACATGGTATTCTAGCAGCGGTCACACCAGTAACAATTACACCGGTAAAATAACCTCTCTACTCCGACTCAAGATTTCCCTTTAATGCATCCCAGGATCACAATAGCCCTTTTGGCCAGTGTCACACTGGGAGTTCATGTTCAGCTGATTATCTACCCTCATCCCCCTCAATCTTTTTCAGAGTCACTGCTTCTCAGGATAGAGTCCCCCCATCCTCTAGGTACAGCCAACATTCTTTGTTTCCAGATGCATACATGTAGCCATATTAAAATGCACATTGTTTGCTTGCTCTCAGTTTACCAAGCAATCTGGATCACTCTGAATCAGCAACCCGCCCTCTTCATTATTTAGCACTCCCCCAACTTTTGTGCCATCTGCAAGCTTTAGCACTGATGAACTTGGTTTTTTGCCAGGTCATTAATAAAAAATATTAAATAGGGCACAGCCAAGAACTGATCCCTGCAGGACACCATTGGAAACACACCCACTGGATAATGATGATTCCCTGTTTATAATTTTAAATAAAATGAGCTGAGCCGCTGTTGGTCGGGATCTTTACCTCCAGGCCTTCATCCACATCCTTTACACAGCCTCGTGCATAAGTCTCTAGGGAGACGCTGATTGTTCTCCGCTGCTCATAATCCTCCTCCGTCCACTCTGCCATGAGACCTACAGAACAAAACATTGACCTCAATGCCTTAATGCAGCACAGGGGCACATGCTTACAGAAGGACCTCACTCACCCATTCTCCTGCTTCGGAGACCCACAGCAAATGGCTGGATTTGGAAAGTTAGTGAAGCTTCCTCATCAAAAGCCCAGCCATAGGAACTACTACAGCTGCATTTCTACTATGAATCATACGGGAAAGCAAGCAGGGGTCCACAATTTGTCTGGAGAACAGCCTGGCCTGATATAGCAGGGATCAGCTGTATTCCCCAACGCCCTGTTACACAGGAGAGCAGCTCTGAGCCAGAGAACAAACATGCAGAGATCTCAGCGCTGCTATTACCAAGGTGTTTTGGCTTTTTAAAAAATCATTCTGGTTTTTATTTTTTAAAACCCCATACAAATTGGGGTCTGGCAGCCCTCTGGGAGTGAGGCAGCCAGGCACCTCTCCGTAGGAGAGGCCCCAAGTTAGTATGAAGTCCGATAAACACTGAGCCATCAAAAGTCACAGGACTGTGGCTGAGCTGACACATGGACAACACCACCTGTAAATTCTCTCTGCCACTCGCTTCCCTGTACTGGGAGAGTGATCAGGAACCAGGCTCAGGCACTCATCCCTGAAGAGCCAAACCACAGACAAAGGACAAACAGAAACAGAGGGGACCGGCAGACAAGGGAAGGGAGAAAATGGTGAAGGTGAATACAATAAAGTGTGAATGGCTAAGGCAGAAGAGGAGGAGGTTATGAATGGGAGAGTTTGGACAAAAAATAAAAACTACTTAGGAGGGTAAAAGCAACATTAGATGCTCAAGGAAGAAGAGATGCATCAAGACAGAGCAGGAGAATTGGAGATTAGGAAGAGAAAAGGAAAGCGGTAAGGATTCACAAAACTCCTGCTTTATACAGCAACTGGAGTCAGCAATTTAATGGTGGCTTGGCTGTTCATGGCAGGTGGAAAAGTGAGCACTTAAATGTGCCCGGGCAGTGAAAGAGTGACTCCCCACTCAAGATGTGGGGCTTCTGGCTAGGGGGATCCTCACTCTTTCCTTTCTAAGTTTGACAAAAAATGCCCAAATAAATCTGACACTAGCCACGTTCAGACAAAGCATATCTTGTGCAGAAGGCATTCTTACCACTTCCACTCCATGGCAATGTGGGGATCTGGACAGTCTGGGCTACAATGGTGGAAGCCACTTTATCTCCCAAAGCCCACATGGCTTCACTGGGTGGACCTTAAAGCCAGCAGAAAACAAAATCACGAGGAGGTCAGTGCCTCAAACACACAGAAGCAGTGGGTCCTTTTCAAAGAGAGATGGAAAAACTCCATATCCCACACACCCTCCACCCGCATCAAACACACTTGAGTAAAAGCACATGTTAAGAGGAATGCTACTGGAAAGTCTCCATGAACCCTTGCTTGAGAGCCCCTACATTAGAAGACTGGTGTGCAGGGCCAATACACACAGACACCACACTCAGAAATAGTGGTGCCCACCGGAAGCCAAGGACACCAACACATTTGCTAACTCAGCGTATGTGACCCCCTTGCACAGTGGTCTGTTTTGCTAGTTTAAGCAGAGGGCTGCATGGAGGGGAAAAAAGCAAGCACCATACCTAGGAAAGCCACCCCATGTTTCTGCAGCAGCTCCGGAAGCTTAGGGTTTTCAGAAGCATGGCCCCAACCAGCCCACACAGCCTGTGATGAAAGAAAAGCAGAGTGTGTGAGGGGACAGGTGTCTGCACAAGCGTCCTCCCATCTTTCACTCACAGCATCCTGCGCTGCCCTCTAGTAGAGGCAGGCACAGATCAACAGCATGGATCCCAACTCCCTCGAACTTCAAAGTCCTAACTACAGCTTCGGCCTCTCTCTACACTCCACCTGCTCCCCTTCAAGAGTAACCCAGGCTATTAGTTACAGTCTTTAAAGGCCTAAGCGGGCAGGGAGCCATTTACCTGAGGATTCACCCCTCCCAATCTGTCCTGTCATGGCAGTAATGATCGGTGGGTGCTCTTGTTCCCAGATCCTTAAAGGATGGAGCCATGATACTCTAAACAGACAGGCCACCTACCCGGTGGCACCTTCCCCCTCATGCCATAGCACCAAAATGGCACCTCTGAAGGCACAGACTAAGGTACAGGTCTGCTTCAGGCTTTGAAGGTCATTTGTGTAACAGAAAGAGCAGGGATGGTTCCAGAGCCATTTCTGTTTGTAACTTAGCCAGGAGACCCCTCTCTGCTGCCACAGTGCCAGGCACTGCAAATAATTACCCTATAATCAGGAGCCAGAGCCTCAGCTCTGCAGACACATTCCATTCTCTCTTGCTGCCCATTGAAGCCAACGGGAATCTTTCCCTCCATTTGCGCAGGAACTGGCTGGCCCTAAGATCTCTGGCTGTCCCCCTAGAATTACCGGCCTAATGCCAGGACCCATTTCCAGACCATCAAATGTGTCCAGGAGGATGCCTGAGCTTCAGGTTCATAACTTTTCTGTAACCATCCCTAGTCCATGAAGGTCAACCCACTGTGTGCTGCTTGTACCTGCACTGGAATCCTCTTGGAAATATCCACAATCAGCTCTACGTTGGCATAGTTGTTATTGTTGGCTCCCCCAGGGACGGGCACATAGTGATCAGCCATTTTGATGTATTCTGGAAGAGAGCCCATTCATGGTAGCGTTCAGAGCAGCGGGCTGGTCGGGGGAGGTAAAATGCATAGCAAACTGACTGCATCGGAGTTGACAACTTCAGCTCCTATTATGGCCACTCCCCCAGGGAAATGCAGCCATGACAAGCTTGCACATGTCACTGTATATTGCAAAGCAACCACAATTCTAGAACCCAAGTGAGATGGGAGAGGAGGAGAGAAAGGCTAAATCTATCAGTGGATCTGATCATAGAGTCCATGCAAAGGAGAAGCTCTCACTGAAAACACTGAGAGATGTCCCGGCTCGTGACTGCACGCACATGTGCAGAATGGCCTCTGACTAAAACCAATCAATACATAACTTCCCAGGCGAATGCTGAGGAGAGGACAAAGAGGCAGCAGTGCTGGCACCTATTAGGAGATGTTTACAATAGGTACCGCAAGGAACGAGGGGACACAAATGTCAAGTATTGGTTAGAGTTTATGGATCTAGGACTTACCTGCATTTGCTTTAAGATCTTCAGGTGTAACCATGACAACAAATCGAATTGCTCGCTCATTTCTGAACATTTCGTAGGCCCACCTGCGGATGGAGCGCATGCACTTCACAGCAGCAATGCCATTATTTGCAATCAGAACCTGGAAACAAGAGGCAGAAAGGAACACGAGGGTCAGAGGCAGGCATCTGGATCTGACTGTGTTCAAACCTGTAAAAGGCAGACACACCCTTCACTTCCCCTGAAAACTGAGTCGAGGGCACACAGCACCTTGCAACATCTGGCCCTAATGCACAGATTTGGGAATGGTAAAAAGGCTGGTCCCTTATTCAAAATTCTGCCAATTTAGATCACTGGAAAGGAGTCACGTAGTAACATGTACATTGGTTATTACACACACAGTAGTATTTGTAGGGTCCATTTTGACGCTTAATGGTGCTTTGACGTAACTGACCTATGTTAATATCCTAGGAACCTCCATGCCAGGAGCCTACAGAATATAAGAACTGTTCAGAAAACCAGCATCCCAGCTGCAAAGAGAGCTAGGAAGACAGATGTCCCCAAGAGCACGCACTGGGCTGGGCTAAGGCCAAGGTACCTTTTCAATAATGCGGTTCCCACCAAAACGAGTCACAAACTCAGCAGGTGAGGCGACGGTGAAATCCCTCTGGAGATCCAGCTTCTTCTGCTCTTTGCCTCTCTTGACCAGGTGCAGCCCTGACATGCTAGGCCTGGATTAGGTATAAGGAAAAATTGTGTTTAAAAAAAATCATCATCAAAGCAAGCTGCTGTCTAGATACGCCAACAGTTCACAAGAGCAGAGTCAAAGGTAAAACGTTTGAGAACCCAGAGGCTTGGGACTCTGAGAAGGAATGAATTTGGCAAGCCATGCAAGAGCCTAAAACTTAAGATGAAAAACAAACCATCACAGTAATACCTTGTTTCTCCAACCAAGGGTCTCAATTGTGTGCTCTGTTCTGCACTTAGGAACCTATGAGTTGGTCTACACTGTGAATCCCACGCTGCGTGGGGACCCAGTTATAATGCAATAATATCATGACAACTGAAATAGGCTCAGTTATGCAGCTCAGACGGGATCCAGTTCTCAGCTATGAAAATTAAGTTGAATGGGTTACATCTTTAATTATTTCCCGCACAAGAGGCATTAATTGCAACATTTCTCTGTTGCTGCTACTGAGAATCCTGATACTTCCACATGCACTTTAAAATACAGAAAAATTCCTCCCACGTTAAAAAGGAAATTACAGCTGGATTGATACTTTAATATCAGAACCATTGATTAAAGATACAGGACTTTCAACTAATGAAAAAAATAATATTCGGGGTGAATCTGTTCCACAGATTTACATGGGACTGTCAACTTTCCTAGCAAGTTCCTAACTACCTCTTATTTTTAAACAGCACTGGAAGAAGACCAGCTGATAGGACACAGCCAACAATTCTTTGGTCACAAGTATAAACAACACTTTGGACTGTGCATAAAAATTAGACAATATTGGGGGAGTACGAAACCATCACGGAAAAATCCCCTACAGTTTTCTCATTAGCAAAGCACACAACGACCCAGACGTTAAATTAATTCAGTAACCTCAGGCAGCAATTGAGCAATAGGAACACAAACAGCTAGACACAAATATTTTTACTATAATCACACTTTGCACCTACTGGTGACCTTTCACACAAAACTTTACAAACAGTTATTGAGCCTCACAACCCCACATGTGGCAGGCCTGTCTTATCTCCAAGTCTCAGAAGAGGCGCCTGAGGCCAAGCCTACACGATAAACTTTCCCGGGAATAACTACTTTGCTCGAGGGTGAGAAAAGACCACACTCGCCTTGAGTGACACAGTTATAACAACCTAGGCCATGGTGTAAGACAGAGGTCTCAAACTGTGGTCCGCAAGCTCCATTCAGGCAATCCACGGATAGTTCCCTCTAAGGTGCGTGCCTGCGTGAAGAGAATGAAGGGCCACTCACCCTAATTAGAGAAGCCTCGCAGGAATGACTTCACTAATTAG
Source organism: Dermatemys mawii (assembly GCA_007922305.1). Lineage (NCBI taxonomy): Eukaryota > Metazoa > Chordata > Testudines > Dermatemydidae > Dermatemys > Dermatemys mawii. The sequence goes on along the minus strand of ML677361.1, from coordinate 19,373,540 downwards.
GTGCCTGGACACAAAGTGAAGTGGTGGCCTTGCGGGAAATAGAGGGTAGGTCGCAGGGGACAGTGGGGTGAGAAGAGGGGGCTGCGGCAGCCAAAGAGACAACTTTCCCCAGCTCCGGGGCTGCCGCAGCAGGGGAGGAACCCCTCCTCCTTCCCAGTCCCAGCTTAGGGGGCTGCCACAGCAGGAGAGGAAGGGATTCTCCCCACCTTCCCAGCTCAGCAGCTGCTGTGGCGGGGGGAGAGAGCACATCCATCACATTAGAAAGGTAAGACTATTGATATTAAAATATGAGTTGTGTGCTTTTATTTGTAGAACAAAAAAAAGTTTATTATTATTAGGGGGTTTTTTATATAGCACTTTTATCCAAAGCGCTTTACAACAGTTAGCTAACCATACAAACAGCATTTGGAAAGATCATTAAGCAGTCTGTCGAGACCCTCAGCAATTTTCAAGTGGTCTGCGGGAAAAAAACGTTTGAGAACCACTGGTATAAGACATGCATGGCTTCTCCTATAGCTACCGCCTCTCTGGGAGGTGGATTAACTACATCAACAAGAGCAACTCTCCCGTAGGTGCATCTTCACTGAAGCTCTGCAGTGTTTTAAGTACACACCTTCCTTCCAGCATGAAGATGCCATGTGACTTGCCCAAGGGACATGCAGCAAATCAACAGCAGTTCTGGGACCAGCTGACAGTTCCATGCTCAATCTACAAGATCATCCTGCTTCTCTGCTGCATACTTTGTTGTTTTTTCCATGGAACCATGAAAGGATCTCTTGGGCTAGAGAGGCACTCTGAAGTAAGCATTGCTCTGCCCATGCAGATCAGATTGTAGGGTCGGGACACTTGCTAGTCATGAAATCAGCATGCAACAATCATATAAATTATGCTCTTTGTGCGTAGGACACAAAAGAAAAACAAGCATATAGTTTTGAGCCGAAAATTAAACACACTGACAGTATCAATCAGTCACTAAATACTGCAATGCTGGGCAGAATGCTGCCTCCCCACTCTCAAACCCTTTACTCATAGAAGCAATTCATACTCGCTTTAACTCTAATCAAGAAGTTCATTTGCAAGGGCTTTGTAGGACTGAACCTCTTCCTTTGCAAATCCTGCTCAGACAACAGACTCCTGTAAAAAGGAAAGGAGTACTTGTGGCACCTTAGAGACTAACAAATTTATTTCAGCATAAGCTGTTAGTCTCTAAGGTGCCACAAGTACTCCTATGTTTGGGGGTTTTTATAGACTAACACGGCTGCTACTCTGAAACCAGTCTCCTGTAAATTTAATGGATGGGAATCCTTCAGTACTTAATGCTAATGATCAAAAGGATACTGGCAGATAGCTAAAGCCCAGATATTCAGATTGCATTTATCCAAGGAGTGTCAACCGCAAGCATTCAAAAGTCATGAGTGGCTTACAAATGCTACGATTTTTTTTAAAAAATACTACACTCTGGGTTCTTTGAACTGCCTTCTGCATTTTGAGAATCCAGAGCTCATATTTTTTAAGGGCTAGAAATGTACTCCCTGACCTTCCCCCAATGAAATCAGAGATTCTCACATAAGAAAATAACTCCAGGAGGTGGGGCTTTAAGAAAAACACCAAATAATGAGATTTGCAACGAAGTTATGAATGTGTTGCTAACTCAACAATAAGCTGGTGTGCACTGATTCCCTTCCCTTCCCTCTCCCAAACCCCAAAAATATTCTTTAATATTTCAGTAAGAACCTTTTTCAACATCAACCCCAGCCCGCAGCAGGTAGAACCCAAGCAATGCCGTGCTATACTAGAGCCGGACAACATGATGATCCCAGTAGCTGAAGAGAAACTGACCAGTTCATTTTTCATTGTCCCAGATGCCTGAAATTCAAAGAAAACAAAACTATAAAAAGTTTGGTTTTACAAGATTTTATCTTTAATAAATGAAGGGGTAATACAAGGAAGTTGGGTTTGTTTTTCAAATAAATTATTTTTAGTCTGACAGCAGCTCTCATGAACACAGAAGTAAACACACACACACCATTAAATGCCATAAAAATATTTTTCACAGTGAAGAAAAAAAACCAAATACAACTCACTGTCACAGTCAGAACACTAAAGAGAAAAAGTTGCATAAGAAAAGCTGCTGCCTTACTCTCTCTAAATATGTATGTGGACTGCTCTATAAATTCAAATCATTGGACAAACATTTGTTAACTTTCACATTTCAATGAGAAAATAAAAACAGCCAATGCAGTGTGCAGGAAGCAATGCTTAGGGAACAATGCCTGGCTACCGTTAACTTTTAAGGAGTGCTTTTCTGCACACATCTCAACAAGTACAAGGATTCATACCCGGAACTATACTCAGAACTAGGAAACTGGTAAAGAAACCCCCTAGAAGCATATCAGAAAGGAGCAGCAACCGCTTGTTTTGCTAAGCAGAGAAAAGTTGCAGCTGCTAAGGAATTCACATTTTGCCTTGAAGTCCTGATCCCTTTTCAAGGTACTCAAGGCATTATTTTGTCCCTAGTGCCAACCTTCTCAAGCACTGGAACCAGCTGAGACTGGACCCATCCTCTCTGTCCATTCTGGAATTCAGTGTATAATTAGGGTCCCATTGCAGAGTCCAGCCCGGGTGCTTCCTCTTCCCTCTTCATTTCTTCGTCTCTCTTCCCCACCTCCATTTCTTCCCCTCAGCTAGAGTACTAACAGCAGCAAACTCTCTAGCAGCACCCTGTGGCACAGATTAGAAACTTTACTTAAATGACCCTGGGCTGCCTCTATTCACTTCTCTCTCAAACAGCAATAGCCCAGAGCTGCTTCACCTTTATCAGATACCTACAGAGGCCAGAGTTTTGTTTTGCAAAATCCAAGTAGAAATAGGGTGGGAGTAGGGGGAGGAACCAAACTCTACCTTACTACACAGGGTATGTGCAAAGGCAGGGACATCATCTTGACATGGAGCCTGAATATTTGCATTTCCTGACTGGGTTCAAGTGACAAACTTGCATCAAAGCAGGTGTTTCCAAGGTGGTGCATCAACAAAGCTAGCCATGGTCTCCACCCTAAAGAGTTTACAGACCAAGACAACAGATGACATACAAAGGGCAGGGGAGAAAGAGGATCAAGCCCATATGATTTTACAGACAAAGTCATTTGCTACCTTTTAGTGAAAGTTATAATTACATAAACAAATGAAGACCTCTGCCCACCTTAGGCATGAAATGTTGGTTAAGTTCTTCCAGGCATCATGGCAGAAGTAAGTTTGAACAGAGATTTTTTGTTTCATGCTGCAATCTATTCCTATCAGCCTTATCATGACACTATGTATAATGGGCTCATTTCAGAGTAGGGGGCCCTCTCATGTCAATGACAACGTGCAGGGCGAGAACAGATGCAATGGGTGGAGCAGGGCCTGATCTGTCACCCTGGGTCTAAATCAAACACCTCCTAGGAGTCCATGTCTGACTCCAGATCCCACCTTCACAGTAAGCCTAGCCCTAGAACCAGAGGAGCACAGACACAGCAAAGGGCCTTATCTGAAGAAGCAGCTCCCCTTCATGGGGAAAGAATATAAATAGATCTGACTCATTGTTTTATGACTGGTCTGCTCCCAGCTACACTGAATCGCTGGATGCTCAGCACTGGGAGGGGGTTAAATTCATGATCCCTTCACGGGATGACAGGGAAAGTTGTTCCTACCCATGTCCCTGTGGAAGAGGAACAAAAGCTATTGAAAGCAGCGTGGCACTCATCTTGCACGCCCTGGGGCCTGGATCTTGCGCCCAATGAAGTCAATGGTGCAGCACAGGGCTGGTAAAGGTTACCATAGAGACAGCATCAGCCCTGTTGGCTTCCAAAGCCCTCTCTGGCAAGGTGCCTGGGAAGGATCCACACTCTGGTAACGCCACTGCTTGTGACTTCCCTCTTTACACATACGGTGGGTCAGCAAGGAGGCTTTTGTTCTATTGGCCATAAGGGTATGGATTCCACCTACTCCCTCCCCTGCCCCTCACCCCCTCTGACTGCCCACACAGCTTAATAAGTCTCACTTTTTAGCAATAGGCAACCCAAAGTGTTAAGACCAAACCCCACGCAAGACCCTTCTTTTTTAAAATGAGAGCACTTCGTTCCAAGCACATAATCTGCGGTTTACTGCAATAACAGCAGCACCATCTAGTTTGTAGGCTGTTTTAATTGTCTCATGTCCCATCTATTTGCTCAGCACCTCAAGTGCCTCAGCGGGAGGCTCTTCAGAAACACAAGTTATCAATTAATATGTAACTGATCAGGGCCAATCTGCAGCTCTTACTCTTGACTGGTTTTGTCCAAGGGAGGGCTGTGGATTTGATTCCATTAACTCCAGTATCTCTCCTCTCCGGATTTCAGGATAATTTACAAACACCAATTCACTCATCCTCATAGCCCTGCCCGCAAGTTAGAGCTGCATCATTAGAAACTGAGGTACAGGAAGATGAAGTGAAACTGCCCAAGGTCATAACAGGCAGCTAACGACAGAGCTGGGAATAGACACTAGGAATCCAGCTCCCGGGCCCAGCCACCAGGCCTCACACACCTTCTTCCACATTTGTAAATGTAAACATTTTTATTCAGCTTTATAATTCTTCCACTTGTAGAGGCAGTTTCCTTTGCTGTTGAAGAAAGGATAGTGATCATTTCCCCAAACAGTGGTGCCAGCTGGTAAAATTCTGCCAGGCCATCTCCTCAGATAAGAGTGAGGAATGCAGCCTGTCACCAAAGATCACACACAAAAGTAACTTGTTTGGGATCCAGACCCTTAGCATGACACACAGGTGAAATAAAAGCCTAACCTGAATGACCCCTTTCCTAGCATTGACTTTTTTTTTTTTTTTTTAGCACCTGACCTGGAAAGGTGCAGTTCCCGGATTCAACAGGAATGGAGGGTGCTCAGCACCTCACAGGATCAGGCCCCAAGTTTCACCAGACAAACACTGTGATCATTTAAGGCACATTACATGCTCCCACTTTTGGGTCACAAGCAGTTCACCAACGCTCACATCTGCATAGTGTTAGAGTTTTAAAAGCTCTCTTCTTACCTCTAAAGGTCACCAAGTGAAACAATTCAGCAGCTAAAGAGCAAGCAAATCCCACACAACTGCTATAATCTGCTGATCGAAGATGCAATGAAAACAGCCCTTTGCCTCAAGGCTAGCTCAGCCCCAGGTAATCTTATTGCTATTCCTTAAAGGGATACACTTCATTTATTAACAGCCGGTAGTCAAGTCAACACACTCAGAAATCCCACATTTACAAAGTGAAAAAGCAGATAAATGGTCCTGGCAGGTGGCCTTCAATTTACTCATTACAGTGTCTGAATAATGTCCCTCTCCCCAGCTCCCCCAACCCAAAACACAGACAGTCAAATAATGTTGGAAATTTCTGAACTAAATATTACTTTTCGTGTAGTCCAAAGATGGGGAATAACATGGTTAAGTTGCACAGTACAAGGCTGTATTTCTACCTGAGTTTAGAAGGGTAAAACAGTTTACATTAATCCTGCCAAAAACTCCCTAAGTGATGCTGCTAGGAGAGTGTAAAGGTCTCTTACCCCCGACAGTGCATTGAGAATTTATTTAGAGTAATTACTGAAAATTCCATAATGCTCAGCTGGGACTAGACTTTCAGAACACATCAGCATGAAGCATATTATCACAACTGTATACCAATCTAAAAAAAAAAGTTAGGAAACTGCAGGGGCTAACTTTGCACATTTGTGTATGTATAACCCACACAACTTCCTGGTGTGGTGTTCTGTCCCATCTAGTGTCACCAAGACCACTTAAGGCAGGTCTACACTCTGGTGGGGACCGATGCTGTGAGATCAATCTATTGGGAGTCAACAATTAGATGTGATAAATCAATCCCCAAGCGCTCTCCCATCAACTCCTGTACTCCACTGCTGTGAGAGGCGCAGGCGGAGTTGATGGGGGAGCGGCAGCAGTCAACTTACCGTCATGAAGATGCTGCGGTAAGTTGAGTTAAGTATGTTGACTTCAGCTACACTATTTGCGTAGCTGAAGTTGTGTATCTTAGCTCTATCCCCCTCCCCCATCCAGTGTAGACCAGTGCTTGGAGAGAGTTAAATGAGTCTGCTCTACAGCCTGAGCTAAGAGCCAGTTGGCTTTTAGCTCATGCGATAGAGGCCCATAAACTGAAGTCCCAGGTTAGAGCCTGACCAGTGTCTGGCAGCGTTACATATGCAATCACCATATTTGCATGTGAAGTTGCCATTAACAGTGCACTCAATTCTGTGTGCTTAAGGTGTCTGAAAATCATACCCATTGGTCACCCAAATAAAACTGCAGTTACTGAGCAAAACAAATACACCATACAGATAAACTCTAAGATAAGTGTAACATACATGATGATGATCCCCTGTATTAAATATGGTCTTATCCTCCCACCAGTGAGAGAAATTCTGCCTTTAGTTACCTCCAAGCAAAGCCACTAGTGAGACTAGCATGACGGTAACTGAGGGCAAAGTTTTGGCCTATGGTGACTATTGGCAGTGACAGGAAAGCAATATTTGCACAGATCAACAGATGGCGTGCTTGGAGAGAGAGAGAGAGAGAGAGAGAACAACAAAATCACAACAAATACACAAGGGAAAAACCAAAATGAAAGCGAAAGCAAGGGAGAAAAAGAAGTGATCTGATTTTAACTTTAGTTACTGTGTTTAAAGGGGCATATCCAATGGACCCCCCCAAAAAAAGCACATTTACATCTGATATTTTTAAATGGGTACAATTAATATCGGTTATAACAACCTTGGAAAGATTAGAAGAAGAAAAAAATCTATTTTTTGCAATGTTTCCTTTCTGCTTTTGACAGCACTTTGCGTATAGTCACTTTCTCTCCTTTGCACAGTCAGCGAGCACACGCGCATACACATGATTGTAAAACTACCAGTATTGGCTGGGCAATTCAGGGTCAAGCTGATTTATCAGTCATGTCCCTCATCACAGTCCAAGGGTTAAAATACACCTTGTATTATTTCTCTCATTTTAAGTTCCTTAATTCAGCTGAAATCTTTTCCTCTTGTCATGTAAGAGCAAGAACTAGGATGACCTCTCTAGTTGCTGCATCCAAGCTGCAACTCTAATCTCTCCTCAGACAAAAGTCACAGAGGTGCTCATTGGTAAGAGCGGGCCGACACTGTAATGTGTAGCTGCTTGGCTGGGACACTGAGCACGAACAAGGTGCTTTCAGATCTGTTCTAGCACCTCTGCTCCCATGACACGTACACAACGCATGCAGAGGAGATAGCTCTCTGCACAGACACTGAACACAGTTCTTGGGGATATACCACCCCAAACAGCTGCATTGAATTCATTATTTTATATCAATTTTGAAACCAAATCAACATCATACTGTGCATGGTGGCATTTAGTTCAAAGTAGAGATAGTTCTGAGAAGCAACATGTGCATCAGGATCACTGCTAGGGGGTTCTTCAGATCAAGGACCCTGATCCAGGCCCATTTCTAATTCAAACAGGGGTACTAAATACTCCTCCAAGCTCACCTGAAAGCCCCATCAAAACTCCAGCTATATGTACACCTAAAGGCTTGTCGTGAAGGGGGCAAGTTTGGGCAGACTACACTCTGCAGTTCCATATCCCATTGTTAATCCCCCATATGCCCCATCCACTTACTAATAGATTTAATGCACCAGCAAGTTGGACACTGCAATGTTGTCATATACATAAATAGCCTCTCGAAGTCAGCATAACCTTGCAAATCCGCACTAGTGACCAGGACAACTATTAGGAACCACTGACAATTGCAAATTATTGAGTGAGGCCCCAATTCCACAAAGCATAGCACACATGCTGCAACGAAGCATAGCTCAGGTTTAGATTCAGAAAGTTTGCAACTGCGCTGGCTCTGCTTTTAAACCTTGGCTAAGATGTGGGCACAGAATGCCTGGTGTTTGGGGGCAAAATTCTAAAATGCAGACCAGCTTAGTGTGGATTAGTGAAATCCTACTCAAACGCCAGCACCCCACTCGTGTTAATGGAAAATAAGTTCTCTTTTAAAAAACAAAAATTGTATTAAAAGAAAAAGAGCAATTTTCAGTAAAACGGCAGTGGGGTGGGATTTGGGGGGTAATTTTTAATTTCATACACTGACTCCCACATTCCCCCTCACTTATTTATAAATAGCTTTGAGCAAAAGAAGCTGGAAATAAATCTCAGGGCTCTTTACCTCATGGTTGTGGAAGAAGATCCGGACTCTGACAGTGACGTTAGCGAAAAGGACTCAAAAGAGGAGGAGGAACCAACGCTCACCACGCTACTTCTGCTAGTGACTTTAAAGGATCCAGAAACCAGCTCATCATCAGACGAGTTATCTTCAAAAGAGCCCAGGACAAATTTTGCCATTGCTTGCCTTTTGAACTGTACCTGAGTGTGTTCTATAAACTGCTCCTGTTTTTCCCTGGAGCTGGACTTCTTTAGCTTCATCCGATGTTTTGATGAAGGAAGCGGAACTTGATATAGAGGCCCTGCTAAACTGTTTGCCGGAACATCTTGTGCCGGCTCTGCCACATCAGGGAAAGAAGGGATATTTGGAAGTTTGTGTGGCCAAAGCATACTTGCTGCGTGCTGAAAGGCATCCACGGACACCTGTCCAGAGGTCAGTGAGGTCTGAGCAGGCTCTGTGGACGGAAGTGGTGTTATAGCTCTCTCCTGCAGTTGGAATGTTGAACCTTTTGAAAGTTTCTCTTTGCTTTCAGTGGCCGCTGGCAGCTCTGGACTGGGTTTCTCAGTCTCTGGATTTTGCAGGTTAATGGGCTGAAAATTTGCCATTTCGGTCCAAATAAACCATAGCAAAATTAGACAGGACAACAGGGCCAGCAGTACCATTCAGAAAGCCTAAAAGAAGAAGAGATGCATACGTATAAAAGTCACAATATAGTTCGGTTAAACACCAACAGGCAGCAAATGGACTGGGACTGACTCATTCTAACAGAGAAAGACTGGTTGGATTCCAAATGCTACCACAGGATCAAACAACAGTGTAAAACTTCTGTGGCCACAGCAGATGTCAAGATGACCAATATGTATCCTTCCAGAGCACAAGGAGCTGTAGTAAGGATAGGAATCAGATCCCCTTTGTTCCTCAAGCCAGCACTATTCTATATTTGCTGTTTGTTAGTGGTATATGTTAAATTAACACAAAGAAAGGCAGCTGCAAGCAGCCAGACCTGGCACAGACCTCCCTACTATCCCCTCCACCCCTGCCCACACAGATCCTTTGAAAAATAAATAACTGAAGTATAATGCTCGTTAAGAGATCTTCAGTTATATTTCTAACACCTAAAGAACATTCAATACCAAAAGCAGCCAGCTACTTTATCTTTTATCCAACAAAATCCTTCTGAAAAATCACTTTGCTTGGTCCTTCATTCAGCACTGCAAAGTACTTACAGGCAACAGCTAAACTGAAGACACTGTTAATGCACGAGCTATTTTTACTTCCTAAAAACAGAACCTTGGCAAGAGCTGATTAGTACTATGCATTGAGCTTCCCCTAGATATGCCTAATAGGCTAACACAAGTCAACAGCATGACTTTTTCCCACAGAAACGTGACAGTCGAATAAGTTTACGTGACTTAGGAAGCAGCAAATGTGCACTCACTTTGACATCAAATCCTAAGCCAACACCTTCCGGTTTTGGGCTATTATGAAAGATCATCTACAAGGACTTTGGTGTAGCCACATTTAGAGAGGGACAACGTCATCTTGGATGGGAAAAAAATAAAATCACATTTCTCCCTGAAAAATGGGTGTCCCCTAGTCATTAGCACCATCCAAGTTCATGAGAACTGAAAGATGTTAGAAGAAAAATTATTTCCCTCTAGGTTTCTTTAAGCTTATTCATTTTGTGTACTTGACAGAACCTAGTGCAAAGTCAATTTTCCCTGCAACGTCAGTTTCCTCTTGGCCGAAAAGAGCCTTATAAACATCAGGGGAAGAGACTGTAACTTAAAAGAAAAATCCTAGTTATATTATATAAAGAGTATGCATTTACCAAAAGTTGATTTTTTTTAAAAAAAAAAGTCGCTTAAAAAAATGGTGAGGACCCAGCATCCTTGTAAGTGTACCACTGCTTCACAGTCATTTTTCATTTCATTTGTAAACTCCTCAGCCTAATTGCTCTACCCAGGCACAGAATGCAAGCCCCAGGCTCCCATAGCATTGTGGTCTCCAAAGAGAAACACCCATCAAGATCCAAAACCTTATCATAGGTCTAGCCCATCTACATGCACACACACACAACCGTGTGTACAAAACACACAGACAAGCAAGTTTCATGCCAACAACATTTATTTATTACAACAGTTCCCCCTGCTACAAATATCACATGCCAAGGATTCAGGCTGGGATGAAAGAGGAGGCGGTAATCTGAATATCCACTTTTCTAAAAAACGGTTACAGTAGAACCTCAAAGTTACGAATACCAGAGTCATAAGCTGACAGGTCAACCACACACCTCATCAGGAATCACTAGTATGCAATCAAGCAACAGAAATCCTCCCCCTCCCCCAAAAGCAAATACAGTACAGTCTATGTTAAACATAAATTACTAAAAAAACGGGGGCGGGGGTTTAAAAAAATTAGACACGGTAAAGAACCTTTTTCTGTGCTTGTTTCATTTAAATTAAGATAGTTAAAAGCAGCATTTTACTTCTGCATAGTAAAGTTTCAAAGCTGTATTAAGTCAATGTTCAGTTGTAAATTTTTGAAAGAACAACCATAACATTTTGTTCAGTTACAAACATTTCAGAGTTATGAACAATCTCCATTCCCAAGGTGTTCGTAACTCTGAGGTTCTCCTGTAATTCAAATAATTGAAAGACTGAGGGGAGTGGTGGGAAAGAGCTCTCTCCCTCTCTTTTTAGAAGATTTTCCATTTCCTGTCCCTTCCCCATTCCCTTTTTCTTGTTTACAATGTTTGTGCTGGGTTTCTGCCTGTTTACTGCACAGGATGATCCCCATGGCTCAGGAGTGGCTGGGGAAAAACTTCACAATTTAAGGGATTTAGGGAAATGTCCCAGCAGGTCCATGTGCAGAATTTGTCAGAATCTTATGAAAAACCCTCATGACCTGGCATGAATAATCAGCTTCACATGTACAAATCTTACCTCAGGGGTCCCCATGAGGCAGCCTGGACTCCCATCCTATGATTCTTGATCATGAGCCACGCAGAGGTGACTGGAAAGAATGAAATGTGTTCTATCTTATGCAAATGATTCAGCCCTTCAACTTGTGGCACGTTACAAAGGTGCCCTTGGTTTTCTGACAACACATCAGAGGAAAGGGGACGGAGCCTGCCTTTCTTCCGTGCTTTGCCTACCTACATGGCAAACTCTTTGGGGCAGACTGTCTTTTACTATGTTCTTGTACAGCTAGGCACACCTGTAATGCAAAACAAACAAACAAGGCCGCTGTCAAGGGACAATGGTCTCCCACTTCTGTCTAATGTCAAAGACTTTATTACGCTGAGTGTTGGGACAAAGCTGATGTGGTTTATTTTTAAAACAGGACACACTGATCCTGTGAAAATATTCTGTGACAGCCAATGACTGGTGCCTGACACCGTGCTGTCTGACAAGTTAGCACACTAGGAAGGAACACAGTGTCTCGTGGACAGGGATGGGCTCAGAACTCTCTAGTCCAGCAGGACAATGTATAGTAATTACCTATTAACAAGATCTGCCCTGCAGGTTAGCATTATTACTGTTACTATATGTACTGTGGTAGCACATGGATGCCCCAGGTGAGATCAGAGCCCATTCTGCTGAGCACTATACAAACACATGGAGAGAGACGGTCCCTGCCCTGAAAAGTTCACAAACAAAACAGACAATACAGTACAGAAAAAGGGTGGGAAAGAAACCAAGGGCCCAGAGAGATGAAGTGATTTGCCCAGGGTCATACAGCAAGTCAGTGGCAGCTATGGGAAAAGAAACTGCTGTCTAGGCCAGGCCCCAATCCACTGGACCTTGCTGTTGCTCATCCTCACAATTTTGCATTCACAGATGAGAAAGCAACAGACAAGTGTTAACCCTGGAAATGCTTATTTCAATAGGACAGCAAGGCTCCACACAGGCCTCACCACACGAAGGGACTAAAATCTGTATGTTAAAGTGCTTACTGGCAGATTATTCTGTTATGGAGTTCCTGGTAACATCCTCTGCAGCGTTTGGCGTTGCCCCTGGAGGACACCAGGCTCCTGACTAGATGAACTACTGCTCTGATCTGGGAAAACTACTCCTATGTTCCTATCGAGGAGGTTTTCTGTAAAGGATAATCAAATTAAAATGGAAAAATCCAGACACAAAACAAGGGCCCTGCCAACCTCTGGAGGTTGCAGCCCTGGACCAGGATCACTTTCACATACGATGCAGATGACAGAATAAGGAATCACTGGATTTGCACCGCAAGACTAAGAAATACATTTCCTCCTCCACGTTAGGTAGGAAAAAGACCATACACCACAAAATACACCAGAACCCAGCTTGTTGATGGTTCGGTCTCCCATGGTCTCTTCAATTCTCTTCCTAAACCTGCCTGGCTTGGTTTCCTGCCTGTGCTGAACGGATACCCGTCTCTTCCCATGCAAACACACTCCTGTCTGCTGACACTAAAACCAAAATATAAACATAAGAACAAGACACATGGCACACAAGTGGCACATACAAAACCCCATGCCCTTATTTTATGTAAGCTCCATTCTTCATGTCCCCTTTCCTTTCCCCTGCTCTTGATCCCTGCCTCCCCCACAACCCCTGCTTTTCCAATGCAATTCCAACTAAGGGCTCAATCCCATGAGGTGCCAAGCACCCTCAAGCCCCTTGGATGTCAGAAAGGGAGGCAGGAGTTCAGCACCTCCCACGACGGAGCTGTCTTGAGGCAGGGGAATCATCTCCAAAGCGCCAGGCCCACCAGGGGTGCTGCTGAAAAAGCAGCAATTCCCATGTTGTTTTACTTTTCAAGACTGAGCAGAAGTGAGGTCTGGGAGAAACACAGGCCCTGGTCATGTCAACACATGGGCATATGCTCAACTCTACTCTGAGAGTGCTGAAGTGCAGGTTTCCACAGGGCACCATCCTGCCAGTCTTCCTGTTCAATGTGCATATGGGACAGGTAGGAGGCCTGGGGTGCAGTGTTGTCAGTAGGCTCATGGCTCATGACTCCCAACTGTCTGTCTTGACCTACTGGAACAATTTAGATAGTGAAAGCCACTGAACAAAACTGTAACCCTGCATGTGACAGTAGCCACGTGTTCAGTTGCTATTATTACTTTAAGCCACAGGTGCTGCCACATCCTCTACTTGTCTGACTTGCAATGATGTAGTTCAGTGCTCCAAGGGGAGCAGCATAAACCAGCTTCCAGGTTGCTGCCACAACCTCTACTTGTCTGACTTGGGATGATGCAGTTCAGTGCTCCAGCAAGCATCTGCTTGAGACTGGGGCATGAGGAGGGCAAGCTGGCTGAAGCTCAACTCAAACAAGATGGAGTTGATGTGGTGGGCTTGGGGAAGCAGTCAGAGGAGATGGCAGAGGTAATCTCAGTCCTTTGGACTGAGAGCGCGTGTCATCATGAGTTACTAGGATTCACAGCTTTGGAGCGATTTTAGGCCCCCTCCACCTGCTGTTTGATGGCCATATCACAGCAGGAATCCAATCAGCTTTTTACTGGCTAGGAGGTTGTGACCTTTCCTTTTGGATACTGACCTTGCCACTGTCACCCATGCCCTTGTTACCTCAGGATTAGACGACTGCAATGCCTTCTACATAGAGCTACACAGCATCAGAATCATTTGGACACAAAGTCAGTACACAATACCGGGGTGTCTCACTAGGAGCATGTGACACCAGTACTCCAGGATCTGCACTGGCTGCCCATCCGTCTCCAGATGGAGTTTAAGTTGTTGGTTATGACCTATAGAGCCCTAAATGGCCTGGACAAACCTACCTGAGAGACCACCCCTCTCCCCAGGCCATGCTGCCATAGCTATGGTCTGCAGTATTGCTGGAGCCATGTTGGTCCGGAGATACTAGAGAGACAAGGTGGGTGAGGTAACATCTTTTATTGGACCAACTTCTGTTGAGGTGAGAGACAAGCTTTCGAGCTACACACAGCTCTTCTTCAGAGCTGGGAAAGGTACTCAGAGTGTCACAACTGAACACAAGGTTGAACAAATTGTCTTGTGTAAGCAGTTAGCACATGTTAATTGAGACCACTCATAGCTGTGGTTAGCAGGGGCACTTCAGTTGGAGCTCTCTTGTTCTAAAAGAGGAGAAGTACCAGGTATCCTAAAAGAGCTCCAGGAATCTGGAACTTCTCCCCACTTGCTCCAATATAGCCCAAATTTGGTGACCCTCTGCAAATGCTGGCTAAAGCCACTTGTTTGGTTGGTTTGTGCTGCTCCCCACAACAATGAAGGGCTGGAAAGGCATTTCTATATATGATTGGCTCTCTGAGTTCTTGTTGAAATTATTATTTTAATGGTGCTGGGATATTATTGGATTACTGATGATGTCTTATGGCACCTAGAGCCTTGGATTCCTTTTATCTAAAACTAAATAAATAAATACCATGAGTAGTCTCATTATTTCAGTAGTAACAGTAAGCATGTGCACAAGCATTTGCAGGATCTGGGCCTTAAGGGGCAGAAAACAAATGCATCCTTTGTAACCGCTAGAAGAATATTACAATCAACAGCTGAAAAACATACAAATGCAACATTTAGGGTGTCACTTTAAAAGTAAGCAGTTTTTATATTCAGACCTGGGCTTTCAAAACTCTAAATAGCATTTAAAACATTTAGTATTTGATCTTTAAACAGCTTTTGTAAGAGTTCAGAATAACATAAATTACGACCTTATTTAAATTGATTATGTTGCTCAGTTTAGATCGAAGTAAGGAACATCCAGCCCCATTATCAGTTCTTCTTTATGGCCATAGGATTCCAAGCAGCCAGCTACAACCCCAACTGGCAAACAACTGCATTACCTCCCTGCTCAGGTCTGCTTCTATTTCCACATTAGCCATATTAATTTGTAGTTAGCAATATTAGTCCCATTACAATTAAGCCACTTACCATCCTATCTGGATCTTCACACATGCCCTTTGTTTCATGACTTCCACATTCTGCTTTCAGCATTACACAGTTCTTGAAGACTAAATATTTATTGTACGTTGTCAGGCTACTGGACTAGAGGCTGAGCATCGGAGACTGTATTTGGCAGTGATTTCAGATTATAACCAATCCCTGCTGAACAAAAGAAGCTTATTAGCATTTAACCAATTGAAGAGAGATGATAATCCTCTGATAAGAATGATAGACAATGCATCAATATATACTTAGGCACTTGCTATGCTTCCTAAGACAAGTTTACCTTAATGGATTCCCAATTTTCCACGATCTATTTGAAATTCAGAGCCATGCTAGATATGTAAGAATCTCCAGAACTAGAATGATCTGAAAACATGTAACAGAAAACCCAAACTACTTTGTAATGCATCGCCCACAATGAACAGTCCATCTAACCAAAGCCATATGCACAGAGATGCTTATTTCGGTAACCTTCCCATGGCAGCTGGCATTTCTAACCCCCCCCGAGACCTTAAGGGGTTAAAGACACCAAATGTCACCTGCATTCTTTGCATGGTTTCACATTTCACGCAGTTTCCCTAAATTAAATTTCTCATCTTACTTGTGACTGATATTTTATAAAATCTCTTCAGTCGTTCTGGTTGGAAAACTTTTACTGAAGCCAAGTTTAAAAAAAAAAAAGAAAAACAACAACAAAGACTCCACATCAAGCATGTGGAGAGCAGCTACAAGTTATTCTGTTGCATGCCAAAATGGAATTAGACTTATGTGGGACAAAGGTCACCCAGTGATCCAAAATGAACAACTGTTTCATGCTGTGCGTGTTCAGCACAAACATTTTTTGTATCTGCCTGCTATAAACTTATATAGACAAATAAAGGGAGATTGATCCATTGTGGAAAGTTTTAATTAAAAACACACATACAATTGTCCTGAAAATAAGCAAAACAGGCACTGTGAATAAATAAAATCATTTGTAGCTATCCTATGGCAAAGTACAACAGAATTAAAAGCTGAAGATATCCAATTATTTTAATGATTAACGTTAATTAAAATTATAAGACCAAGACCTATGATTTTACATGCATATTGCATTCTGTATGTTAACTAACAATGAAAACACAAACTAAAATTGAGGTAATACATTTGTCAGACCAGAAATTAAAGTTCATCTCTGGCAATGGCATATCCCCAGCACTTCATAACAAACTAATGGTCGTAGGGA
Organism: Dermatemys mawii; assembly: GCA_007922305.1. Classification (NCBI taxonomy): domain Eukaryota; kingdom Metazoa; phylum Chordata; order Testudines; family Dermatemydidae; genus Dermatemys; species Dermatemys mawii. The sequence continues at coordinate 19,357,158 of ML677361.1, read as the reverse complement.
TGTGTCATTTGGGGTAACCTGAAGCTTTTTTGTCACACACAGTCTGTCAAAATCCAGTTCTTTATTCAAGTCCTCTGTACAAAATGGAAGTGAGGTTGGCACGTCATTTGTTCTTGAGCTCACTCTACAGTGCTCAAGAACAAAGCTTTGGGTCAGCAAGTGAATGTCCCAGCTCCTTCACAACAATCTGACAGAGATGGGGAAATGCCACTTGGAGTGACAGGAGATGCATTTCGGCACATACAGTCAATCAAAACCCAACTCCTTATTCAAGTCTTGTGTAAAATTTAGAAGAGAGGTGGAGGTGTGCTGCTCAAGTAGGAATCTTCAGGTCAACAAGTGCCATGGTTCCTTCAGAGGAGTCTGTCGGTCACAAGGACACATTACTTCAGGTGACCGAAAACTTAATTTGTCATTTACAGCCAGTCAAAAGCCAGCTCCCTACTGTGTTTTTAAATCAATAAAGAAGTAATTAGACATTGAATTTTTATCAGATTCAATCATTAATTTGATAAAATTGCTAAACATGTAATCTTATACTGGTGTATTTGTAATTAATTTTGACCTTTGAATAAGGAGCTGGTACCATGGATAAGAAGTCAATTTCAGCTTTTTGGGGAATTTTCCGCCACATTTTGGGGACACTTAACTCTCCCTCTAGTGGTTAATTTACTATGGTACCTGACAGCTGTTGCTTTCTTTTAAGACGGAAATATTGTGCTGTCTGGAAAGAAAAGTTTACAACACACAGCAGGGAGGTCTAATCTTCTTGAGAGCTGAATTTCCATTAAAAGTGTCTTTGTTTATCTCAGGATGCGATAAGAAGAAACAAATCCTCACAACTTAGTTACCTTTCTAAGGAAAATATACCATAGCTAATCAAAGGTTTTTAACAAGATACTAAGGATAAAATCTTGCTTTAGATCAGAGGAGAGAGAGTCTGAAGGTATCATCCTAATCCTTGTTTAACCCACATTATCAAAACCACGTCACTAAAGAGAGGCCCAGGATTAGAAGAGCAGGAAAATGATGCAAACTAGGCCAGAAACACATTTTCAGAGCTGGAGGGGGAGTACAAGCCACTGCTCCTTGGACTCTCACCACTCAGTTCACCCACCCTTCTAAAAAAAAAAAATCATCATCATCAAGCTTGGTATTTCAATGGGAAGTTAAACAATAAACCCGCTTCTATAACCCCTAAGTGAAGAGGGGCAGATCACAGTGCAAGTAACAGGCAAGAAAACCCACAAGTCACCTTGCTCAAAGACCCATGGCCAGAGAGGAGATGGAGAAGTTCCTGCTGCTTTGCTTTTTCCACTCTCTGAACTCCCCACTTCTGTTGCTCTACACACATAGGGATTAACTCTGGACAGGCTGGTTCATGAGCCCACCGGTTACAGCAGTTTGTATATTAATTCAGCCTTGACCCAGAAAGCCCCTGGCGAAGGGAACTACTAGACCTCTAGTTTCATACCTTCCACAGGGGCATTCCCTCTGTGCCGGGGTCCCTGGGGAGGGCCTTTAAAAATAAAACCGAAAACCAAACAGGCCCAGCAGCAGCCAGGAACTGACCTGATTAAACCACCCGGTCTCCCTGGGGCTCACCCCCACCCCCTGCCACAGGGCTGGTCCTGGTTTCAAAGGGAGGGGTGGTATGGGGCAGGGGCTGGAACAATGTGTGCAGTGGGGGGTGCTGAGAGCCAGGGAACCCTGCATATGATGGGAACCAGGCCAGGCCCGGGCTGTGCCCCCGCCCCGCATCCTCACCCCCAGCACCTCTGGGTGAGCGCCTCTGAGGAGTGGGGGGCTTGGCAGGTCCCTGGAGCCCCCTCCAGGGGGGCTGTGTGCCTGGCTCACCTGCCCGGGGAAGGCGCTGGCTGCGGGTCAAACCCTGCCCAGCCCCCCCGGCGATGGTAGCACAGGACAGGGGAGAAGCGGCAGCCCGTGCCCCACCCTTCCTGGGGAGGATACGCCGCCCGGGGCCCCCGCAGCGAGGGCAGCGCCCCGCGCCGGACAAGGCCAGGCCAGGCCGCGGGCTCCGGAACGCACCTCACAAGCGGCCGGCTGCCATGGCAACCGCGGCCGGGCTCTGTGCACGCGAAGGGATCCCCGGCCCCCGCGAGCCCCCGGGCTCGGGATCCTCCCGCTGCCGTCGCCCGAGCTCCGGCGTCCTCGTAATGCGGGGGAGGAGGGGCCCGGGGAGAAAACGGGCTCCGCTCGGGCCTTGCCCGGGGGGCGGTTTGGTTTGTAGGGGGCCGTGTCCCTCACGCCTCTGGGAGATGTGCAACAGCTGGGCCGCGTGCTCCCTGCAGGCACTTGCTCGTTTCTCTTTCCGCCACCGAAGTGCAAGAGAATTCAGACACCTCTGCCAGCACGGAGGTGTAAAAACAAGTCACCCCGTGGATCAAGGTCCTTTTGCATTTAGTTTTGAGCCGAAATTACTCGGATACCCTCCCCGCTTTCATCCTAGGGCTCAAAGCATTTTATAAAAGGAAATAGAAACCTGCAGCATTGCAAGCAACGTCTGTTTTTGACACAGGTTTAAGATGAGCAGCTGTGTTAGTCTGCATCGACAAATAAGAGGAGGAAGACTTGTGGCACCCTAGAGCCTAACCAGTTTATTTCAGCATAAGCTTTTATGGGCTATAGCCCACTTCATTGGATGCAATATCCCACTGGCAGAGTAACTAACTATATACCTCCTTCAAGCCCTTCCTCCACAAACACGAAGCTCCTGGAAATTCAAGTATTTTATATACTTCACCTTGTAGGGAAATATTTCCACTGGAATTTTACAAATGCCCATAAAAGTTCCCTACACCAGAATTAAGGTCAGGGCCAAGTCATGTAGTCTAATATTCTCCATTAAGGGCAGTAGGGAATGTTGCTGAATACGGGACTAGGAGAACGGCCTAATTACGGAAGTATACTATTGAGGCCCAGTGTGGTGGAAGGTGCAAAATTTGCACATGTAAAACGTTCTGTAGAAGGAAACAAGTGATAGCAGCTGAAGCACAGACAATATGGAGAAGGTAGCCAATATGGGTATCTTTCATACAGCTGTTTAAAAAAGTAAATAAATAAATAAAATTACAGTATGCTAGCTGAGAAAACACTCCCAGAAAGTGATATGATCTATTTGACTCCTACAATAGATGGATGATTTGGATAAGGTGATGCTAGCTAGGTTTTATTTTTATTTTAATTACAGAATTTAGAAATACCAAAGAATATTCTGAGTCTATGAAAAGAAAGCAGGATGGAGAATTGGGAGTAAGAGTTCAAAGATTACTATGTTAATATTAATTTTTTTGGGGAAAGTCTATACACAGTACACGTATCATGTTTTTTCTTATAAAAGGAACTTAAGATGGGGAAGCTAAATAAATGATTCTAGCACAACAGCATAAAGTAGATTTTTTATTTAAAACCACCACCATGGTTAAACAAGATATATCAATATATAAAATATAAAACCTTTTCTTTTGTACTAGTGTTACCCACTGAGACAAAGATTCAGAAATGGCTTCTCCATACCTAGTTATAGTGTAAAATGTACTAGTATAGTACAAAATAAGGATGCAATTTCACAGAAGGGATAAACTAAACTTTTTCCTCTAATCGGTGAAAGTTAATAGAAAAGTATCATTTAATTCAGAGATAGATCTGAAATCCTAGAATTTCATCAAGGCCCCATCTTGCTCCCACTGACATCAGGGGAAGTTCTGACACCACCTTTGTGGGAGCAGAATGAGGTCTTCAATTTCTATTGGAGCCAGCCACCATGGAGGCAAACAGATCCTTTTCTCCATGAACATTTTGCTCACTGTCACTTCCATACTGCAGTTTGCAATATACTGAAAATGAAAAAAGAAATAGCAATAATCCACTTTGAAGTAGTTGACCCAACTCCTGTAGACCTTACTCAGGCAAAACTTCTATTGTTTTTAATGGGAGTTTTAAGTGAGCAAATACTGGTGGATCAGTATGGCATGAGAAATAGGTTTGCACAATGTAACCAGATGCTAAACAGTGACTATGAACAAGATTGTTCCCTCCTCACATGTTAAAGAACAGATTTATCTTTTCAGAAGAAGGAACTCTTCAGGGGATGCAACTTTTAATATCCTAAGCACCTCCAACTTCAGACCAGCTCTGAATGAAAGTAAAACTGTAATTACTGGTGGGAGAAAGATACACATTGGAGGAGAAGATGTTCAAAAAAATGAAATGAAGACAATTATGTTCATTCATGACTATGAAATACACAGAACCAATTCTACATCTGAGGCATCTTGATTTTACTGTTCATTCAAATGTTGAAGCGTGACACAAAAGGTTCTAATACCATCCTTAAGGATCACTTTGAAGTTCAGCTGTCATCAGCAGGTACATATGCAGGTGACAAAAGACACGTACTAAATAACATGAGAACACTTCCTCGTAAAGTCAGGCTGTTGTGGTAGTTAGAAGGAGGTGTTGTATGCCCAATGGAATTCTGTTGGTATTAAACTCACAAAAAAGTACTTTTCATATGAAAAAGAGAAACATCACAAATACTGGTAACAACTTCACCAATTGTCTGGGATTTTATACCTGAAATCCTCAGGGAGCTCAAAGGTGTGTTCAGTAACACCACACATCTAGTCCAGTTGCCTGATAGAAAACAATCTTTAAAGCAGAAATACATCGATATCTGGAAAATTAAACTGAGTTAAACAGGTCTTTAGCAGAACAAACAGTAACTAGCTTTTTTGCTATAAGAACACAAAGGTGCTTCCATTTTACCCAAACATTAAATCTAGATTTACACATGGGAAATTACAGGGGGGAAAATAGCAAGTAAGATGTGTTTCACTAACCGTAAAAGGGTGCTCACAAGAACTGAATTTCACATGAGTTTCGCTCAATAAGAGAATTCCCTATATAGTCCCATTTGAGCAAAGAACAGACAGTTTTTGGTTTAAGAACAGGCTCAACCGATTTTAGCTTAAAATTTGACAACCTAGAAGTTTCATTATTCTTTATATCAAACTCTAGTTTTCCCTTTAAAACATATACAGTATATAAAAAAGAAAGACACTTAAAGGTAGCACTTCTGCAAAGTAAGCCAATTTGTTTTTCAGTTAGACCAATTCTAGAGAATAATTCTCATGTCAGCCCAATTTTTCAGGAATTGGATGATCCTTGATATAAGGACTATTTCAGACACTCCCAAGTTCATGTTTGTAGCTCAGAGTGCTTTCCAGTCAATGGGCTTCTTGCCCGATTTCTTCAGCAGTTCATTGGTTTTAGAAAAATGCCGACAACCGAAGAACCCTCTGTGCACAGAGAGAGGCGAGGGATGGACAGTCTGTAGAATATGGTGACGTTTCTGTAAATTGGAGATAACAAAAGAATGAGAAACTTGCAGGTTTTCAGATCCTAGATGGAGGTTGCTCATCTGTGCATCAAACATGGAAATGAAATTGCAAGTATCTCTTCATTATTTGAGTTAAAAACTAGAGCACATAGGTTTGCCATGAAACTCCGGCTTTCTGCACTCAAATGGTTGCATTTTTAACAGCAATAACAAACAGTGTAAGTTATTCTGGGAAGTTTCCTGGGGGAGATGAACTACACATCATAATGTTGAGGCTCTTCACACAATAGTATCTTAACTTCTTCCACACAGATTGTTCTTGTTCCTAAAGGATAAGCACTCTTGGAACAAAAAGAGGTGACAGAAGTGGACACACACAGTCTGCACTGAAACCCTTAACTGTCTACTTGCCTTTTTAATTTAATAGTAGGCAGCAGCAGCCAGTTTTTCCACTTATGACCAAAAGCCCACTGTGGATGGCATCCTACCAAAATCTCCCAAGTGAAATAAGAAGCAACGAGCCTTCTAGAAAGATGGAAGAATTAAACCATACCCTGTCAATAGAGCTGCCTTTTTTCTGTGCATAAGCTCCCCACAACATGAAGACAAGTCCATCCAAATGATTGTTTAGCCAGGACACCACTGCATCAGTGAATTGTTCCCAGCCTTTTTCCTTGTGGGAATTAGGTTGGTGTGCACGGACTGTGAGGACAGCATTGAGCAGAAGTACTCCTAATCACAAACAAGACGCGTACATATCAGTGTGGGCAGAGAAAACATGAATTAGTTTGCAAAGTAGTAAGCTCTCTTCCAGTCTTTTGCTGGATCTGCAATGGTAAAAAAATCATTTAATCTTTTGTTCACAGGAAATTATCGATGAGAGATACCAGTACAGAGTTTTCAAACAATCCATTTGTTGAAGCAGGGAGAGAATAAGTCATTAAAAAACCCATTTAAGAAACAGACCCATTTAGGAGCTAAACATAGTTTCTGTAAATTATTAGGCTTTAACAGAGTTTTCCTTTAAAGTTACAACATGCCCACATAAACAGATTTACCACTATAATGCTGAGTTAGTATCATTAACACTAGAATCATAGGAGTGGAAGAGACCTTGAGAAGTCATCAATTCAGTCCTCTGCACTTATGGCAGGACTAAGTATTATCTGACTGGTGTTTGTCTAACCAACTCTTAAAAATCTCCAATGATGGAGATTCCACAACCTCCCTAGGCAACTACACGGCTGCCAAGCACAATATTTTCTCAGACACTTTATCATTATTTTAAAAGCAAAATTAAAGAAATAAATAAAAAGGATGCTATTTCACTCACCCATCAAAAAGCCATTCCCTCAGGCGAGTAGAATTTTTCAAGAGTTATTACAGAGAATACACCTCAAGAAAAATTTAAAACTCTTATCTTTGTTAAAAAGGCCAGCACACTGCACATCTACTTTGTCGGGAGAACATGAAGACAATTATGTAGGCATAAGGTCCAGGCTGAAGTAGTCAAGCTGTGCACAAGCACACACTCACATTTTACATCCTTCAACTCAGTATTATTTAACCGCTTTATGAACATTAAAAGGCTGAGGATTTTAAATGGCTCCTTTTAATAAGCCTCAGACAAGTAGTTTGCAAAGTGCTAATAGCTAGATTAACATTGCTGCCACAACCCGCTCACTGGGAGGAAGATCCCCACTTAGACCATGTCTACACTTAACAGCTTACAGCAGCACAGCTGTACTGACAGAGCTGTGTTGTTACAAGAGCGCTCATACAGCCACATTATGCTGACAGGAGAGAGCTCTCCCTTCAAAATAACAAAACCAGCTCAATGAGTGACAGTAGCTATGTCAGCAGCAGAGCATCTCCCACTGAAATAACGCTGTGCACACGAGTGGTTATGCTGGCAATACTTATGCTGCTCAGAGGGGTGGGTTTTTTTATATTCCTGAGCAACAAAAAGTTTTGCCAGCATACGTGCTAGTACAATCTAAATGAAGAACCCAGGAAGGATGAATAGATTGATTACCTTGCTTGGCCCACCCAGTTAGATCTCCATGACCGGGATGAGTGAAATCTTCTATGTCTTCAGACAGCTCTTTGTAAATATTTTCTAAACTACAAACAAAAATAGTGGAAGAGAGTTTATGGATATTTCTGTGAAATTATCAAAACAGACAAGTAAATGATTTTGTATATTACAGTTGGAATTTTTACCAAGAACTAAAAAACTGATCTACCATTCTAGACTTTTCATCCAACTCCCATTTAGGAAAGTTATAGTCATCTGATCGATCCGATGTGTATGACAGGTCCTTTTCTTCACTTCTTTTAATTAATACCAAGTTCCTGATCCTGCTAACTTTTATGCAAACGCTTACTGAAAGCAATGGGACCACACATCTGCTTGACGTTAAGGATCTGCTTAAGGATTTGCAGGATGGAGGCCTGAGTAAATAGGGCCACAGAATAGTGTCTGTATGCAATACAGGAAGAAGTTTAATCAAGTTTAATCCAATCCAATTTGGAAAATAAAGACCTTTGTGAAACCAAGACAAGAATGGCTCTTCTATGCCATCAGGCTGTACCCCATTCCAATGTAAGGCCCTGATACTACATGGATCTGCATGGAACCCAGTTTTGTAGGATTAGAGCCTAAATCCTTGGAATACATCATCATCTTGGAAGAGCCAGAAGTCTATGGAGACTTCTCCAATTTATTTTTGTAGTAATTCTTTCCCAGAAGGCTCTGGGCATGCTGGTGAATGCCTGTAATCCCAGCTATTTGGGAGGCTGAGGCTGGTAAATTGCTCAGAGGTTCTGTGCTGTGGTGCACTATGCAGATTGGATGTCTGGTGCCACTGACAGTCTAGTCAGCAGGTTGCTGAAGGACTGGCTAGAACAACATGAATTATGTGTTGTGATCAGCGTTCTCTCTGTGAGGACTGATGGACCATTGATCGAGGTGATCTTCATTAGAAAGCACCTTAAAATTCAATATGAGTTACTCTTCTGACACCTTTCTGCTCCCCAACCAGTAGAAATACTCTATCATATGTTATAAAATTAATTTTTCAGAAAATCACAAAACAATTACCTCAAAGGCAGTCCAAAAGGCAAACTCACAAACAGCTGTATGCCTATAAATAATCTACCCAGTAAATAGTGGCAGAGTTTTAAACAGATAAAGCAGAACCATACCTCGGGGGAGGTGGAACAGGTCTCTGGACACTAAAGCAGAGTCCATGAGCTTGACTGGGTCCATGATAAGGATCTTGTCCCAAGATGACCACCTTTACCTGAACACAGACACTAATTAGTGCTGATAACCCAGCAATATTTCTTAATGTCTCAAATATCTGTAATTTTATGTACTGCTATAAAGCAAACATTTCTAAATTAGAGCCAAGCTGCATATAAAAGAAGGTAGTGCAGAAAGGGGGAGCCCGGGGAAAAGAGGCCAAGAAGACAGCTAAAGTTTTTAATAGTATTATGCTGCAGTCATGGATGGAGATAACCAATGCATAAATCCCTATTTCAGGATCTGGATGAGAGAAAAGGAGCAAAGTATACAAACACTACAGGGGACAAAGCAGGGTTCACATCATAAAGCACTGCATTTCCAGGGAGAAAACCATGAAAAATCAAACACATGCATGGCATCCTGGAGCCTGATTGCAGATACAGCTTTCACCGTTTTATCAAAAACATCCGAAAGCAGCAAATCCCAACTCTCTCCCCAGGGGCACTTACATCGCTGATGTCGCACATCTGCGTCCAGGTGAAGACTTGCTGCGGGGGTGGGTAGATGGTGTGACGTTTTCGCTCGTCTGCTACAAATGCCATCAGCTAGAGGAAGCAGTTAGTGCACGGTCAGTACAGACACCGAGCAGCAGGGCGCTCCTCCCCGCGGGGAAAGCCTCCTACGCTCGCTCACCTGAGAGAAATAGGGCTTAGTGAACTCCCCCGCCAGCTGCCGCCTCCAGCCCTCTCCGAACCCCGCGGGGACGCTCCGCGAAGCGAGTCTCTGCAGAGCCGCCTCCTTGTTCCTGCGGATCCGCTCCAGCTGCGCGGGGCTCAGGGGAGGGGAGCAGGGCGCGGCCTTCCCCGACTCATCTTCCACCGGCTTCAGCTTCTTGGCGAAGTTGTCCTGGAGGTCGCGACACAAGAGACGGCTGCTGGGGGGGCGCAGCACGAAGCCGGCCGGCCCCGCGCGGAGAAACCAGGTGCAGGCGAGCCGCATGGTGGAGGGGGGCGAGCCGGGCAGGGCGGCCGGGATCGCGCAGCTCTCTTCCAGCCACCCCAGGGGCACCGCAGGCGAGCGACGGTGGCCGGAGCGGCCGGGCCCGGGTAAGAGCGGAGCCCGCTTGGGGCCCCCACCCCGCAGCCTGGGAGGGGCTAAGTGACGGCGGGTCCCTGCGCCGCGCAAACACGTGGCTACTTCGCGGGAAAACAACCCGTGTTCCCCTCCATGAGAGCGCCCTTCCCATTGGACGTTCAGTGACGGGAAGCGCGCTTGGCTCACTAGTCTCGTCCTCCTGTTCCTCATTGGCCACTCGCAAGGCCACTGCTCCTCTCATTGGCCCTTTGCTATGAAGGCCCGCCCACTGACCCCTCCGCGGTATCAACCCCGCCCAGTCACTCCTCCGATTGGACACCGAGAATGGAGACTCGCTCCCTACTGGCCCCGGACTATCGAAGTCCCGCGCAGTTGTCCGGCCCCACCCCTCTCCCAGCTCTGTGCTTCCATTGGACCGTGGGTCACGGAGAGCCTTCTGATTGGTCTATCGCCCAAAGCCGCGCGCCTTTGATCGGCGGGCCTTTTAAATGAGCTCCGCTGAGGGCTCGCTGCCCAGCGTGTCCGTATTGACCCCAGCTCCCGCCCGGCCCGGCCCCCCGGTACCTCAGCATCCCCGCCCTGCGCCGGGGAGCGCTCCCGCTTCCTCGCCGGCGGCGGCGCCGCGCGGAAGAACGAGTGCAGCGTCTTCTGGCCGATCATGCCGGCGGCGGCGGGTGGGCTCCGCGGGCCCGTCCACACGCGGGATCCGGCGGCGGTCCGGACAGCGAGGGACCGGCGGCCCTTTCCCCACACGGGAGCCGGCGCAGCTAGTGGCCGGCGGCCGCCTGGATGAAGGACTGACCGAAATTGGCGCCAAGCGACTACGCATGCGCAGGAAGGGGGGGGCCCTGGCGGTAGCACGTGCTCGTGTGTGTGTCCCTAGGGGCGATCAGCGCGTGCGCAATGGGGCAGTCTCCTCAGTGCTCTCGCGCACGCGGGTGGCAGAGCGTGGTTTCCATTCCCAGCCCCCCTGTGGGTCTGTCCCGCCCCCCCCCCTTTCCCCACACACTCCCCCCTGGCACCCTGCCTTCCCGCCATTCCCCTGCTCTAGGGCGACCAGGCCAGACAGCAAATGTGAAATCAGGATGGGGGGGCGGGGAACAGGAGCCTATATAAGAAAAAGACCCAAAAATCAGGACTGTCCCTATAAAATCGGAATATCTGGTCACCCTACTCTTGATGGGTTTGCCCCAGTTTCACTGTAATCCAATGTCCAGCCAGGGGCACATGATGTGTGGCCTGTAGACAGGTGGGGTGGAAGCAGCATTGAGGGGGGGCAATGACAGGGCCTCGGGGAGAGGGGGGCTGCACAGCCAGGAGAGTGCCCAACCCCATGGGGCCTTGATCCCAATAGCCCTTTGGGTGCTACTGTGATAGAAATGGTTGCGGATAACTAATAAAAGTCTTTCCTTGGAAGAGCTGGGCAGTGAATAAAGCTGGGGGATGGCACCAGGAAGGGACATGAGCCTCAACTCAGAATGTACTGTTCAAGTAGTGGGGCAGCTAGTTCTGCCCTTTGAAAGCTTTGGCTGCACCTGTGTGGTTTGTCATCCCAAGAAAGCAGTGAGAACATGCACACTTCTCCCTTCTGTTCAGCCTTTGTCCATTCCCAGCCTGCCCTGATCTTGTTTTCAAACTCAGAAATTGGCACATTAAGGCTGTCCACCACATCTCCCTGTAGCTTCAGTGCAGTGCACCACAGCCCTTGTTCTGATCCATCAGAACCCACCTATTTGGCGAGCAAAATAAAATAACTTAGCTCTTGCGTAACAGGTTCCTCAGAGCTCTTTAGAAATGCTAAGTAACCCTGTCTGAGGAAGCTGAAAACACCAACAGGGAAGACAGAAAACAAGCGAAGAATTATATGGAAATGACAAGGAGGAACCAGGTTTATAATGGAAGTAGCAGTGATGAAGTTCAGTTGAGATGCTCCCTAAAGAATTATAAAACTTTGTGATTCTTTAGCACCCATGGGGTGCTATTATCCCTAATTTACAAATAGAGAAATAAGCTGACTTCTGTGGATTACAATTAAAGTTTATTGTTGTTTATATGACTGCCCCTAGTTAGTAGCCTCAACACATTAGGGCCTCATTGTGCTAAGTATTGGGCAGACACTGCCAGCCCTGTGTGTACACTCTAAATAGAGGAAAGTGACTTACCCAAGATCAATCAGCAAGTCATTGCAGAGCTAAGAATAGAACCTACATCTCTGAGGCCCAGCCTATCTCCTTATGCAGTAAACCAGGCTGCCTCTTAAGTTGTGCCAAAGACACTAGGGGCCCAGAACATCATGGTCCTGTCAGTACAGCTGTGAATAGCACTTGCACCCCAGTTTCACTCCATGTATACCCCTCTGCCCTGTCCCCCTTCCCTTTGCTTTTTGCCAATCACCTCCTAAGACACCTACACCAAAAATAAATAAATATATACAAATGTGGTACTAACATGGCATTTGCCACCATCCCATCATTCACACTGCTGGTGTGTTCTACCCCTTTCACCACCCTAGATCTATCTGGTCTGTTTGGCACAGGGATTGTCTACTATTCTGTGTTTGTACAGTGCCTGACTATGGGGCCCTATTCTTGATTGGCCCTCAGAGACAACATTAATAAAAATGATTAAAAATATAACTGATGTGGGGTAAATCTCTCATTTGTTCATTTTTTTGGCAAAGGAGTGAAGACACATGTGACATGGATCCTGGAATGCCTGCATGAAATCCAGCCTTAAATTTTCTAGGTCAGAACAGTAGGAGATATGCTGTAATGAGTGTTTACTAAGCTGAGCATATTAGGATAAAGGTGCCATTGAGTTTTGTAAAGCCTTAGATGAAGCCCCCAAAGCCATACAAACTAAATAACATTGTTTGACACAGTCACCTGTTAAACAGGGCTGTGTGCACTTATGATGCATATAAATAATGTGGTGGATTCAGTAATAAGGCTGATAGTGGTTTCTAATCATTTATAAATGATTCTAAGAAGATCCAGTAGGTGGTGCCAGGGGACCTTGCTACAAGCCTTGCAGAGCAGAACAATCTGTTTGGGTGGGGGCAGCTGAGCAAGGGTGGAATATTTGGCTCCCTGTCTCAGACAGGAAGTGAGGGGGGGGAAGTAGCTGTTGCTGCTGGAAGTGAGGCCTGCCGGAACTGTTTCTGTGGCCCAGATGCCTTTAGCGAGCTGACAGCCAGGCCAATTTGAGTGGAGTCCTAAGTAATGAGCTGTCTGGCCCTAGGAGCATTGCCCAGACCCTGAGGATGACCCTGGAATGACTGAGTGCATTGGAGCTGGTATTCCACCATCTCAGTTAGGATTCACATTAAGGTATTTTTAAGTCTCTGTTACTCAGGAGCAAAGACTTTACAGGTGTGTTTCAATGAAGCATTTAAAATTTCCCAGGCCACTGTAGTTCCATGCAGCCCAGAATCTAACAGAGTGAAATCCCATCCGGCCCTTTAGTTGCAAGCAGCTGACTGTTTCTCAGGGACAGCTAGGAATGGATAAGTTCTTAGTCAAAAGGCCTGCCCCAGACAAGAACAAACAAGAACCCTTAGAGATGAAGGGAAGAGAGCTGGATTATATGAAAGAGGAGGGAGAGAAGAAAAGGCCCCGGTCAGAAATGCCAGGTGCAGATGAGTCCTTGGTGCATTCTCCATGGAAGCAAATCCGGGCTGAGGGTCTGAACTGCGATTACACGATCCTGTTCGGCAAAACTGAGGCTGACAAGATTTTCCAGGAGCTGGAAAAGGAAGTGGAATATTTTGAAGGTAAACAGACTAACGGATCTAATGTCTCCTCCATCTCTAATTGCCATGACACATTCTGCCTTGTGACTTCAGTGCAGGATTGGATAGGTGGGAGGAAGTTTTTACACATAAGCCTACATACAGTCTGCACACTCAGACTCTTCTAAGGGGATTCCTGTTGGCTTTAATGGGATTAAAGGTCCCAGTGGGTGGTTGTGTTTGCATGATCAGGTAATTGGCAAATATAGGCTCTGATCCTTCAAATACACATATGCTTAACATTAAGCACATGAATTCAGTGGGCTCACTCACATTCATAAGTTTATGCGTGATCCAGGCTACAGCATGAAACGTGCAAAACACATGAAAGGATTCAAGTTTTTAGTTCTGTTATTTTACTGTTATCCATTCCCATTCAACAACAGGGAGTGACATGGAGAAGCCCAGAGCACAGTGCTATTTCCATCCCTCATGAGGAGTCTCATACATGTAAATCTTTAGTGTTAGTCAGCTTCCTGTCATTTTTTTGGACAGCAACACTATTAAAAATTGACAGGTTCTTAAGCTGAGATGTGCAGCACCATTTAGTTGCATTATCATTCTAAGTCACACTCAGAGTGACTGCACAGCAGGGAATACTGTATATTGTACTCTGCTCTGCAGAGGGAATGATTGAGAATTGCACTTGACCTAACTCTAAACTTTAAAAAAAACACTGCTATTTCGCTATCTAAAAGGAGGGGAAATTGGTCTTGACTTTCCCAAACTCTTATTCAAACAGGTGATCTTACCAAAGTGCAAGTGTTTGGCAAATGGCACAACATCCCAAGGAAGCAGGTGACATATGGAGATCCTGAGTTAACATACACTTACTCAGGTGTTACCTTTTCTCCTAAGCTATGGATCCCAGTTCTCAACCGTATCAGAGAGCGCATCACGCTGGCCACTGGACACACTTTTAATTTTGTTCTTATTAACAGGTAACAGTTGATTTCTGATGGCAGTAAGCATCTCTCTGTTCAAACAACAGTTTGTAAGTCATTTTACTAATCAGATATTATTAAGCAGTTACTTGCCACTTCATTTTACCCTTGAAAAGGAATTTGTGGATGCCCAACTTCCGATTTAGCATTAATTAGCTAACAGAGTACTTGGAAGCCTTCAAAATACCAAGCTCTTGCTATAGTGCCTGCCATTGTAGTATCTAAATGGAGATAATTCTGTTACAGCTGAATGATTAAACACCAGGGACCCAATCCTATGTTCCTTGCACACTTGTTGAGACAAAGAGTAGGCTCAGCTGAGTGGCATCCCAGTGACTGCAAACCAAGCACAGATTTGGTGTTGGAACTGGGTCATGTTTGAGGAGGAGAGAGAGAGAGAGAGAGAGAGAGAGAGAGAAGTTAGGGAGGAACCTCTCCCCAAGGTATGCGTTTGTCTGGAACACGCTACGTGGCATATTGTCAGTGTGCTCTGCAGAAGGAGAACAGAGTCATGGGAAACTCTCTTCCATTCACGCCCTGCACAGAATGCAGATTTGTCTCCGAGGCTAAGGTGGTTAAATTTCAAGTGAGCCCCTCAGTTCTTCCCATCCAGATAACCAACTCGCAAGTGTGTGCATCAGCTTTGTGTGGTAGAAAAGCATCCATGAGGGTGAAAATGCTAGACTCATTGTGACTAAATCAAGATTTGAACTCTAGTTTTCAGGAACAGTCTCCATGTTTGTATGTATAAAAAATAAATATGGTGCAGTAAAGCACTGTCTTGGCATATGCTTCTACAGTTGACGGAAGAACTAATTTAATCCTCCCCCTCACAGATATAAAGATGGCTGTGATCACATAGGCGAACATCGAGATGATGAGAGAGAATTGGTTCCACGGAGTCCCATCGCATCAGTGTCCTTTGGAGCCTGCAGGGACTTTTTCTTCAGGCATGGTGCTTCCCGAGGGAAAAACGCCTCATGCCACATTGAGCCAGTCAAGCTGCAGCTGGCCCATGGCAGTTTACTAATGATGAACTACCCCACAAATGTGTACTGGTATCACAGCCTGCCCACCCGCAAGAAGGTGCTAGCCCCAAGAATCAACCTGACATTTCGGAAAGTGATGGCTTTACCAAAAAAATGAAGTTATTTAACAACCTAACATCTAGCTTTAACAGCCCCTTGTACCACTGAAAATGAGAACTTTCTTTCCTTGTCATAGATCAATTTCTCTTTCAAACACTGCCTTTTCCTTGGCATATATAGCAAGAGATAGAAACCTTGCTGTGGTGCAAGCTTTGGCACGAGTGTATTTAAATTAAGAAAGCAAACAGGGGCAATAATATACAGTTGTTTAGATACAAATATGGCAAACAAATGATCTTGGCTGTCAAGCTTATATTCCTACAGCCAAGCACTACTGTAGCCTGATGGTATATTTTTCTACTGCTATTCTCCATGCTTCGGAAAGGTTTATTTTTAAGCCCACGGTAGTCCTATCAATGAGTTATGCCTTGTTTTCTGTTTTTAAGTCTCAAGTGTGTACAGCTGTCTACTAAATACTAACGTACCATAAATGTAATAATTCCCAGTAAGTCTGAAATGTATGGGAGCGCATGACTGCTCTACAAATGAGTCACGTATATTTTTTAAATAAAACAAGATTCTTCTGCCAGAAGGGGATGCTGATTGTTGAAATGACAAATTTCCCCTTCATCATTTACAATGTGATTGTAACAGGTGCAGATTTGGAAACAGGACTGCACAGTTCTGGAGCTTCTGAAGATATATACCAACAAATCAATAAGAACGGTTACTTATCTTACGGTAACTATGGTTTTTGTAGATGTACTGTCCAGATGGATTCCACTTCATTTGCATAGGAGCCCGAGATTGCTGGTCAAAAGAATTCAATGTCCACTGGGATTGCACCTACTCCATAGATAACCTCACACACCATCACCTGAGGGCATAATGGGCTAAGCAGGACTTCCTCAGTTCCTTCGCCAATACAGAATCCAGGCGGTATAGGACTAATCATCATGAAGCCCTACACATCAGTGGCAGTAGTAATTGAATATGCTGCCATATAAGATGGGTCTATGGCGGCCTAGAGAGATGTTTGGCCCGTTAACTACCTCTCAGGCAGTAGGGGACTGTTCTGTGGAAGCTTCTCTATGAAGTGGGACACCTTGTTTTCAAAAGTGTCAATCACTGAACTGTAGAGCAGCTTCACAAGAGGGACAAATTTTAAATCATGAGGATTTAGTCCCAGCCACAGCAGCTATGTACCATGGTAGCCCCTAAACATACAGATAGATGCACTGCCAAAAGGTGTAACAAAAACAACTATTAACACATTCACTAATGATTTATACTAACCTAACAACCATTGCTCAGTGTGCGGAGTACGTGGATGCTACAGGGGTTCTGTCCCGCTGCCATGGGCGGTAAGGAACTCGATGGGCTCTGTGTGCCCTCATGTGGTAGCTGCAGGCACGTTCTCAAGAGACAATGCTGGCCAAAAGAATCCAAACTTATGCTTAGGGGGTCCATACACACAAACACTCCAAGAACTGGTTGCCTTTACATGTGGGCTGGTGTAGCCCTCACGTTGGTATTTTACTGTGTGTACAAGGATCGGTTACACTAACTAAAAATACACGCTTTACGTACTACAGCCTTGTCAGTGTCGTGTGTTCAGCCATGGAAAAGAGCAAATCAGGAACTCACAGTGGCTGATATTGCAGGCCATTGCATTAGAAAAGGAAAAGAGATCACTGTTGCCTCTCACTTGTCTTTTGTTTCAATTCATCACCACATGCATCCAGATACCTTTTCTAATAAGTTGGTTCTTTTATTGCTACTGTACAGGACAGATACAAAAATTCCGATAAGGGACTAGGCAGTGCAAAGACAGCAGTGTTGGAAATGAAGTGCAGTGGTTTGGACTCTAACTTTATACCTTTTTATTACCATGTGCATTAAAACAAGAATAATTCAATTAAAGAGCGGTTATCTAAGTTCTACCAGAGTAAGCAGAGGTCAGTTTTCTATATGGTTAATGTTTCATAATATTCCTTTATTCCATTCATAAGCATCTTTTCAACAACTCTAGCCTTTGAGTCATTAAAATGCTGTTATTGGCTGGCAGACACTAGCACCCCAATCCTCCAAACTGAGCCATTTGGGTGTACCCCTCCGCCTGAACAGAGACACATTGCTCTCAAAAGGTGTCTGCCCATGAGGCTCAGCTGGCCACACTGTGTCCAGGGTCTCAGCGTGAGGGGTGCCAACCATCTGCAAGTCTCTGAAGCCCATGTAAGTTGTGGGTGCTCAGCACGTCTCAGCATCACAACCAAGATGCTGACACTTCTCCACAACAAATGCTAAGAAAAGAACAGTGAAGATAGGAAGAGATTCTGCCCAACACTCATTCCTATTGCCCTTTGCTGAAGATGCCAGATGAAACTCCCAGTTCAGTGACACTATGGCAAACAAGTAGCGTAGTGATGTGTGACAGTGAGCATCCTTTCACTCACACCAAACTGGCCCAGAGAAATGTTGCTAGTGAAGAGCAGGCTTATTATAAAAGGAAATTTTCAGAAAACATTACACATACACACACACACCCCAACTTGTAACAGTGGGTGGCTTCACACATTCATACAGAGGCTGATGAGTCCTAAAGCCACAGTCCTCCTAGTGGGTCATATCTGACACACCACACATTACTGCACAATAGTGACTTGTTCAAATACCATCAATGAGCAGATGCTCCCACAAAATCAAAGGAGTTAAAATTTCAAAGCAGACCCAACTGAGCCTCGCTATGGCAGCATATACACTAATGTCAGATGGAAACGTTTTGAAGGTCAGAGGTACAACTGGCAGGATTTCTGTAGACAGATGCTTTGCATGCGTTTCTTGTCCATTGACAACCAGTACTGCTTTGCAAATCTCATACTGCTCACTTCTATCTATCTACAATAGAGAAGCTTCAGCCTCAGGTATTCTTTTTTTGCTTTTGTGGGTCACATGCTGAGTTTAGATCTAGTTTCAATGGTCACAAAGTTCATTGGGATTACATTTTTTTTAAATAGTAATAAAATTAGTAAGGTAAAAAAAGTGCTTCTAACACAGAAGCTGAGGTTTCTTTGGACCGGATAGGTCAATGGATTTATACAGACTTCTTTAGGTTATGAGCATTATTCTGAGTAGGAATTATGATCCTCACTCTGGAATGACTTCAGCTAAGTGTTATATACATTCATAGCCTATGATCTTGTAGCTATTTTTTACAGTCTCCTATTAAAAAGCTCCAAATGCATATGAACAACACTGGGCAGTTGAATGATACGGATCCAAAATGTACAAAGTTACAGTAAAAATCTTTTTTGGGAAAAAAGCTACTTTAGAGAGGCAGTAGATATTGTCTGAAAAGTCAGTCAATGTTTTACACTGAAAAGGCCAAGTCTGACATTCAGACTTTCTCCCTCACTCCCCCCCACCCCGGGCTCCCCACAAAGTACATAAATAGAAAAGAACTCCCATGTCTGTCCATTTTATCCCTATTAATTTAAAAACAGCCAAAAGGATTTCCTGCTTCTGTTCCTCTCTCTTTTTTTACACACCAAAGAGCACAGAGCAGCAATATATGGTTAATATCAAACTCTTTAAAAATAGCAATGTCTAATGCAGTGATACCAGCCTGTTCAGACTACTGTACTATTTTACTGGACTAAGTGCCAACCACTGCCCATGCAACTGTGTGCATTCTAACCCACCACGACACATGTTGCTTCAAGTCCCAGGCTTACAGTCACAACCAGTTCAAGCTCCAATGCAGATCAGAAGGCATTCATCAGAAGAGATGACAGGGAATGGCAGTGTTCATTATTAAGGTAGGAAAGGTGAGTTTAGAGTATCAGTCAGTCACCTTTAAGGTTAGCACTAAGAGGCACAATCTACTTGATGCTTAAAGTAACAGTATAGAATTGTTTTACAGAGACAGAAGACATTACCATAGTGATTGCTAGCAGATAATGCTCTCTCTTAACAGCTCTTACAATATGAGGATATGGAGCAACAAATCAGTGTCTCACTTCTAAGTGATCAACTATTTGAGTATTTCTCTGAAACAAAAAACTGCAGTTTGTATTGACATAAGTACTTCTATGATGTACAAAGAAATGAAATATTACAGAAAAAAAGAAACAAATAGAAAAGGGCTTTTTTGGATCAAGCATGTTTGGTAGAGACAACTTGTTTTGTTGCTTAACTAGGGTTACGACAAGAAATATGATTCAGTTACTAGTTCTTCGTATCACTTTGATATAGATGTTTACCAGAATGTAATCCACAGATTGCAGATGTAGACAATGGTAATGTAACCATTTAAATAATCTCAAGGCACTTCACTTTTTAAAATCATTGCCTTTGATAACAGTAATTTCTCATAAATCACTTCTAGGGCTTCCCTGCTAAGAAATATCTTAAAGTGACACTAAGCAGCTCCACCTGAAAACATGCATACAGGTCAGAATAAAAAGATGTGGCCCTGGGAAGTCCTTGTTTTAAATTCCATTTTTCAAATCTGTTGTGCAGAGAGAATATTATCTGAACAGCAAACATGCTTCTCTAATGCAGACTCACTCTGGAGTGCCCAGCACTAGCAGACCAACTTTGGGCAGCATCGTTTTGGTATGAGACACTAGCTCCCTGCAGTAGCCAGACACCATTGCCAATAAGGAGTGGAATATCGAAGGGCATGTAGTGGGCTATTTGCATAACAGTCAGAAGGTGCAATGTACATCTCACGAGAGCAGTTTTCTCAAGTTTTCTCTTTCTCCAGAGGTCCCAGTCATTCTTCAACCCTGAACTCCTGAGTCTGGTGCTGTGCTCTTGAGTGAACACGTTCATAAAAGAGCAGGTAAGCACTAGATGAAAGCACTTCTTGCAAACTAGCTTTTCGCACTGTGTCATCTGAAATCCACAACCACTGGTTACTAACCGAGAGTGTGGTCTTAGGAGAAGGTGGAGAGCGGCGATATGTCACAAAGTGTCCAGAGTGCATGTCCCCATGATGAACTACAACAGCCATTAGACGGTAGAGGTACACAGGGGAACTGAAGGGCAAATGAGAGAAAGGAAGGGGTCAACAGCACTTGTGTATCAAACACATACCTGGAGAATCCCCAGTCACTTTGTTTTTCATTCCATGGATCCCTTCATGAGAGATGCACTCTCACACTAGCACATTCCCTCATAACACCCCAGACCTTCACTGCAATTGTCAAAATGCTTCACTCTTCTCCAATCAGGAGAACAGAACTGCTGCTCTGAGCATTAATGAAAACAGTTTCTGGAATGTATTCTAGAGAGGGCCATTGCATACTGTGTAGCATACTGGCTCTGAATTTTGCAGTGAGGCCTCCCACCCGTTTCCTTTAGTATGTGAGTGCTAAGTTCTACAGCAGTGTTAATGGTAAAAGTTATCCCAGGACATGAGATTTTAAGAGAAAAAAAACTACATGACACCATCCCTATATAATAATGGAAGCCTCTCAAGTACTTGCTCCATGCACCTGTTTTTCTAACCTGTGAATCTCACCGTGCATGCGGGCTGGAAAAACGTTTCACAGGACAAGTATTAGGCCTGATCATCACAAGAGCGGAGTGCCCACAGCTCCAACAGAAGTCACAGGGAGCAGCGAGCACAGAGCTCTGAAAAACAGGTTCCTTAAATACAAGATTTTTTTTGAAAGTCTACAAGAAATGACAAACACTTATTTGTTCTCAAAAGTCAAGAGAAACATAAAAAGGGAGATATCAAGGAAGAGGCAGCAGTTATAAGATGATGGCTCTGCAGTAAAAAGCTTGCTGCACTCCTGATTTTTTCCCTGCAGCAGCTATCAGAGCAAAAGCAACCAGAGAAAGGAAATTCTGAACTGTTCACTTATAATTCACATAACTCCTTTTACTAGCTGGGGACACAGGGAGCAGAGTAGAACTGCCAAATCACCCAAACAGAAAGGGATAGAAATCCTTTGCTAGCGAGGACGACGATTGCAGTAGCTGCGATAAATGGTAAATTCTGTGACTACCGAATCACAGTAAAGATGGAATGTAGAAAATTAGAACCTACATCAGGGATCAGCAACCTTTGGCACGCTGCCCATCAGGGAAATCCGCTGGTAGGCCGGGATGGTTTGTTTGTCTGCAGCTCCGGCCGACTGCAGCTCCCACTGGCCGCGCTTCGCCATTCCAGGCCAGAGGGCTGTGGGAAGCAGCAGCCAGCACATCCCATGGCCCATGTCGCTTTCCACAGACCCATTTGGCCTGGAATGAGGAACCGCGGCCAATGGGAGCTGCGATTGGCTGAATCTGCGGACGCTGCAGGTAAACAAACCCTCCTGGCCCGCCAGCAGATTTCCCTGATGGGCCACGGGCCAAAGGTTGCCAATCCCAGACCTACATCAGTTTTAAGCACAAATAGAAATTATGAAGTAACTTCAAAAGTCTGACTTACCTGCAGTCTGGAACTGCTGCAAGTGGAAAAGCTATTGGGGATGTTAATAACGAAGGAGAGCAGGCCCCATTCATAAAGAATGATTTAGCGCTACATATCTGCTCCAGATCTGCCAGAGAAATTATATATTCAGTAATTTAACTGGATCTGCAGCTTAACTATTAATATTACAAATAATAGCCCTGTACTCTCTATGTCACCTTTCATAGAGAATCTGAAAGCACTTTACCAACATTCATTAATTAAACCTTACAATCCCCTAATGAGGAAGGGGACACTGTTAACAGCTCATAGTAGAATGTGGTTGCAAGAGCCCTGTTCAATTTGAGTTATTTGAAGTCGTAGTTTGCATTCGATTCAAGTAATTATTTGAAGCCTTGGGACTAGCAGCAACAAGGGAATTAAGCTCTAATGACGTGATACAATACAGCCATATAGATTGGAAACAGTTTTCTCAAGTTTGTGAAGATTCTCTTTACTTCTTTAAGCAAAAAGTTGTGGCATTATCAAGCAAGGGCACATTCTGCATGCCTAACGCCTCCTCAGTGGCTGTTTCTGCCAACAAAGACTTCTTTAGAACGGAATTCTGACTTCAGTGGGCACTGAGAGCTGACTGGATCCAGGGCCATTTTTCAAATGCACAGTTTTTGACACATGATCCTATAAACTCTTTCCTATGTGATCAGGCCCCCCTGAACTCTGTGGGATTCCTCGCATGAATAAGGGTTTGTAGGATCTGGCCCTTTTCGTTAAAGATGTATAATTTACACCCTGAACTGCCCTGCAACGTCAACATTAGTTTTGACACATGATCTGATTGTGACCACTTTACATGAGAACTCCAGGGTCTGCACTCCCCCTGCAATACAGCAATAATTGGAGCTCCCTCGGTTTAAAATTGGTGATCTACCAACAAGACATTCTCTGTGAGGGCTTATCGACTTTGGAACTCACTCCTCCTTTGGGGCTAAAGCAGCCCAGTTCCCTACAGCCCACCTATGCGCCAAGTATTTTGGAATGGGAGTGAACAGTAAATTTGTAAGAACTGTATTTTAAATATATGTCAAGGACCCAAAGCCTGCTGGGAAAGGGGATCTTTCTAGGTTTTAGTATAAATCAAAATAAATATATTTTTTCTTATACACTGACAAACTACCTGACACTTTTTATTTTCAGATCAAATACCTGAGGCTTTTACTGATGACCCATCCTTTGTTTCAGATGACATCCATGGATTGCCTTTCTGGTTTAGATCATGCTGGCTTGATTTATGGACAGGGAGGCGGTATTTGTAGATGTCCATGATCAGGAACTCATTGAACTGCACATGTTCATGATGTTTCAGAGGCATGCCTTGGTCTGACCAACTCAGCCTTTGCAGATGGATACACAGACACTGAGGGAGCTTCAAGCACATTCCACAGAAATACAATGTCAACAGACATATTAGAAATAGGAAGAAATGACTGCTTGATTTAAAAGTATATTCTTGGAACTAGAATTAAAGTCCAAGACAGTGAATGGGGAACTGGATTACTAAACTGGTTTTTTATCTGCTACTATAGCTGTATGTTAGCCCATTAGAAGTAATACCTATAATACAAAGTATAAAGCCTGACAGTCAGAAGGGAGATTCCTAATAACATTACCATAACTGATTAGGTAGAATGATGGACAAAATTAACAGGGTTTGCTACATGTGGGAAAAGTCAATGAAAATACACGTTTCTAAAAGACTCATCTGAAATGTTGTTAAATTTGTCCAGCGTAGACCAAAGATTCTGATCAATAGAATCCATTGGGGACAGAGTATCCGGGTTCCTTGCATTAGCCCCTTGCTGTTATACTGTAACCAGAGCTAAGTTTTCACGTGCAATGTTTTTGTGGCTGGTCAGAGTGAAATGAGCAAGCGCCATGGAAAAGCAAGTCAAACAGTTACATTATTTTACACCCAAAATGCAGCAAGGGGTTTTGCTGTCTCTTTCAATTAAGTTATTAGTCATACTGTAGTGCTCAGGAGCTCTAGTCATAGAGCTGAACGCAATTACGCTATCGGGCTGTCCAAGCACAGAACAATCTAAGTTATTTCAACTGTGTATTACCATGTTCACCCACCCAATCACCTGCATTCAGAATGGGGTTTATGTAAAAAACATGCAATTGCTTAAGATCCTTTGGAATGGCAAGGTGTTTAACAAAATATATATAGGAATTACTGAAATACAGGATCACATATTTTTATTGCTGAATCTCAAGGGACATATAAACCACAACTCAGCAATACATATATTTACACACACTGTAGAATTAAAGTGAGATGATTCGCGTGTTTAATGTTAAGCATAGGCTTAAGTGCTTTGCTGAGTCAAGGTGTTATGGCACACAAAACTGTCAACTGAGCTCACATTTAAGTGCAAATGGTCTCCAAGCTCAATGCCAAGAAGTGGGTATCAAATAACAGACTGAAGAGATAAGTCACTGGATTGTTTTAGAAGACACTACTGTATAGGCTTTAAAAAATAAATTTGCCCGATCAATTTGTCTCACCTTCCCTAGCTTTAATTGTTTAACAAATGTTGTTCTCTGGTTTTCTGTGCTCTGCCCATTCAGTGTTCCTTTTGCCTGAATCTGAAACCAAAGGAACCACAATTATAGCCATTTAATTATCCATAATATTAGATAACACAGACCAATATTGGGGGTGTGCATTTGCCAAAAAATAGTAGTTTCTTATCTAGGGCTATTCTCAGGTTTGAACAGTTTGTTTAGATTTAACCATTTCCCAGCTGTTTGTAACCTCAGAAGTGCAGAACTATATGAATGCATGAGAATTAAGAAGTGAAACTAAATAGAAACATTTATAGAAAGTGCCCATGAACACAAAAGTTCTGGGTTCAAGTCTAACCTTTAGCCATTCTCTGTCTGATCTTAAACACATTATTCTTGCTCCCTGTGCTACGGTCAAGTTACAAGTAGTTATAAAACAATGTTTAGAGATCAGAAAAACACTCCACCCAGGATATTATAAAATTTAATACTTGGCAATCACTGACTATTCCAATATCTGTAAAGTGCTTTACAAACTACTAATAATTTAAGACTCTTAATACCCTGTGAGGTAGTATCCTCACTTCAGAGGTGAGGAAACCGAGGGGTCAGCAAGTCAGCAGCAGTGCAAGGAGCAGAACCTAGGAGTCCTGACTCTGAGTCACTTGATCTAGAAACTGAGCTGGAAGAGTATATAAATTAAAATTACATACTTTAGTGCAATTGTCACATACAACATCCTTTACTGATTCAGAAGAGATGAAATGGTGGAGGCAGTGGTCCAGTGTCAGAGGACGACCCTGAGTATGAGAAAAAACAACTTTGCACTGATTTTATGATGCACACAATTAGATTCTGTTAAAGGATTTTAGTCATCTATTTAATAGGAATTAATACATTCTGAGCTAAATCCTGCCTCTTCCACAAAGCTAGAGTAGAGAACATACATACACAAGGTTGGTGGGGGAATGGAAGCCTCCTCCTTCCACCCAGTTTAACCTTGGGAGCTGTTCTAGTCTATGTGCAGGAGTTGTAGCCATAGGATCGTAAGACTGGAAGGGACCTCAAGAGGTCATTTAGTCCAGTCCCCTGCACTAAGGCAGGACTAAGCATTTTCTAGACCATCCCTGATAGGTTTATCTAACCTGTTCTTAAAAACCTCCAGTAACAGAGATTCCATAACCTCACTTGGTAATTTGTTCCATGATACTTCCTGTGTCACCTTCTTAGTGGGGTTTTGAACCAGTGGATCCCTGGTCCTCTTACAACATCTCCCTTCACAATTACACAGTGTCCCATGAAACACGTTTTGGAGCCCGACCCCTTGCCCAGAAGGAATGTAGCCTTCTGGCGGTATTTTACATCTCATGCATTAGTTGCTTTCTTGCTATTTTTAGCCATCTTTTCGATGGCAAAATCTATACTGCTGGTGAGCTACGGTCATCTTCAACTTGGGTATAAAAGCAGGACACTTGAAAAAGTGTCAAAAGCCTGACTCTGTTCTCCCCTAGGCATTGGCACAAAACTCCTATGAATGCAAATGGCTGTTTCATGAACACACAAAGGGGATAACAGACCCCTTATCTGGAGACACAAACTTGTAGCACACGGTATATGAGGAGCCCAAACTTTGCAATACCAAGGACCACACAAATTTTGCATACAAGTGGACTATTGGTAATCTAATAATAACTTTGCACACAACCATAATATTTGTCCAGACTTATATCTCCTTTAGAGCAGTGTTTCTGGACGAGTGGTCCGTGGATGGCACTAGTCTCTAAGATCTACCTGACACAGTTTAGGGAAGCAGCAAGGTAGTCCCTTGTATCACAAAGGTTGAGAAACACTGCTTTAGAGATTAACAGAAATGGTTTCTTCCTTGAAATCACCAGCAATAACAGCTACAATTTGGCAGCTTTGTCCTCACTCTAATCATAGGAAGAAAGCAAGCAGAGGCACAGTCTAGGACTTTGCAGGAAACACATGGCCCTCAGGTTGCACTTCTGTATCTCCAGATAGGCAGACAGGGCCAAATTTCCACTGGGGTAGGCAGACAACTCCATTAATATCAATGAAGTTACACTTGGTTATCTCAGCTAGAAATTTGCCCCACTATGTTCAGAATAAGATACGGAAATAGGAAAATCTATTGAAACAACAAAAATTAATAAAATGTAATATAATTAATTCTAAATTACTGATTTACAATTCCAACCCATCATCTTAAATTCAGACACAGGACTGGAGTCTAGAATAAAGCTTTGACTATCAGGCAGCATGCAGTACAGAATGGATCCTGCTTCAGCAGAAAGTACATACCCACGTGGGTGCTGGAATACTCAGCGAAAGACTGTCAAATGTATCACACCTCACAGGACTCTGAAAGAAAACATTTCACATGTCCACAGGGTTACAGTCCACCTTCAGCCTAATGAAAACATGCCCGAGCACTCTCTAACTAGATATAAACTGATCTGGATTTGTATTTCTAAATACAGCAAAATTAGTTACAAACAATTCAAAGATCCAGAAAAAATATCTTCTGGTTAGTTCAGTGGAGAGGAGGTTTGTTTTTTTTCTCTGCAAAGAAAGAGTTTTGGAAATATTTGAGTAGAATTTTTCCATGGCAGCAGAAGATATTCTGTAAGCATTAGGTACTGTTTCCTCTGTCCAGCACAGAAGTCAACATTCCTAGCCCAATCCCACATTTACTGCACAAAAATCAACAGGAACATTAGCTGTTTCAAGACTGAATGACCAAGTCTTAGGGCATGGCTACCCTTGAAAACTTCAAAAAGCACTGTTGCGGGAATGCTCCCATGGCAGCACTTTGAAGTGCGAGTGTGGTAATCCAGCTCCACGAGGGGATTAGCTCTGAGCCCTGGGAGTGCGGCTCCCAGCACTTGGAGCCTGTCCACACTAGCGCTTTAAAGCACTCAGACTTGTTGCACTCATGGAGGTGATTTTTCACACCCCTCAGCCAGCAAATTAGAGCACTATAAAATGTCAATGTAGCCAAGCCCTTAAAATGCTACCTGCGCTACTGGATTTTTCTTATAACACGAATGTGCTTGCAAGTGAAAGTAAAATACTAAAAGCAATATGTAAGTTACAATCACCACACTTATAAAACAAAGCACGTAGTTCAGTTTTTTGTTTTTTTCATTATTATTACTACTACATATTTATACAGCACCAATGTTGTGCTAAGCACTTTGCAGACAAATATGAAAACAAAGTTCTTGCCCTGGTGTGCTTACAATATAAGGCTCCAATCCTTCAAATTTTCAGGACTGCACAAAATAAAGCAAAAGATGGTATTTGTCATTAAAGAATCAACTAGAATGTGCTTTGATTAAGCTTTCCTTTTTAATTTGTTTATAATTAATCTCAAACACACAAATTGTTGTACCTGGTGCTTGCAGTGTTTGCAAAGCATGTTACTAGTCAGCCTTCCATGAAAAGGATGTTGAGACTTCCAGTGACTTGACATAGGATGAAGTGACCCTAAAATACAAGGTTGTAACTGTCTTTAATATTTAGTACTTCCATGTTAATCATGATCATTATAATGGCTAGATTTTTTATTTCTTTGGGGTTGTTGTTTTTTACAGCTGTTAAAACCCAGGGTTTTTTAAAACACTTTACTTTCTGTTTACAAATCTTTAACATTGTCTTTGGAGGCATTTAAAGATGCATTCCAAGTCACTGGAAACATATCAAATAATAGTAAATATTAATTCAGTAACTAAAACAACTACTGTTGCCATGTCTATAAGTAAATATGCACATTTCACATTTTTTTCAAGGGAGAAAATGTTACCTCTTGTCCTGCAGCTTATTTGCTTTTCAGGTATTTCTGGCTGCTACAGAGGAGGGGAAAAGATTGTATTAAATCTCACCTTTAAAAACCCAAAGTCTTAAATATGGTCTCATTTTAGTCTAAAAATTGTACCTTTAAAAATGAATATTTAGGGACAACCACTGAAACTGAAAAGCAATGAATTTCAAATGGATAAAAAGTGTTTTTTTACATAACAGACCATGAATGCTGGAACTTGTAACAAGAAGATACTGAGAGCTTACAACAATTGATAAAAGCTTAATAGATAGAATAAAAATGTATAAGAGATTTAAACCTTCACGTTTTAGGGAATAAGTGAACTGCTAATTGTGGAAGATTAGGAAGAAACTTCTCTGAGTATTTTATTCCATAATTGTTTTTTATATAGTTTCTTGTATCTCCCTCTAAAGCACCTGGTGTATTGACAACTGTTAGAGACAGGATACCTGATTAGGTGGACCAATGGTCTGGGCCACAATGGCAATTCCTATAGTCTATCCATACAATATACTGTGATTCTCAAATGGACGGTGCTGTGGGCCCAATCCCATGTGAAGCTGAGAGCCCCCAACTCCCACTGATGTTAATGGGCACTGAAGATGCTCAGCTCTTTGCATGACTGGGTAAATATAAATGCAAAGTACTAAAGTATTATATTGCTTTGCAAAGTTTTCTTTTTCAATTTGCTAGTTTTATTCATTCATTTTTATCCAAAGATGGAAAACAGCATTGCATATTTAGTATCTAAAAAGGGTCTATCACTTTAAAGGAAAAAGGAAACAACATTTTTATAGTTTTACCTCTAATGAATGCACATCAAACAAATGTGTGATCCGAGGCTGACGATCTCGCTCATCTTCCAACGAAGATGTAAGGACATGGAATAGTTCATGTGCATCCTGTTAAAGGGTGATATACAACTTAGAGGGGAATGAAACAAGACAGCATCAACAAATATATATGTGCACATAGGAATCTGTCATGGCAAAATGAAGCGTTAATTTTTTCTTTAAGAAATTATTACACTTTTAGAACCCAGTTACTTTAATAATAACCACTTAGTCTGAGAAGAAATATGATTGCTCTCTCTAAGTACATTTGGGGGTAAACTTAGGAGAAGAAGAAGAGATATTTACGCTAAAGGACAATGTTGGCAGAAGAACAAATGAGTTTAAATGAGCCATGAATACATTCAGACAGGAAATGAGAAGGTTTTCTAACCATTAGAGGAGTGAAGTTCTGGAACAGCCTCCCAATACGAGTAGTAGAAGCAAACAACCTTACTCATTTTAAGATGGAGCTTGATAAATTTATAAGCAAGATTCTATGATCGAATTCTCTGCAATAACAGGGGACTGGACTTGATGATCCACAAGGTCCCATCCAGTCCTACATCCCTATGCATGTGCTACAATTTTTCCAACAATCTTTTCTGCAAAACTAAGCCCACAACAGTATACAACCGTTTTAAAAAATATACTTGTGGCATATAACACTGAAAGAATACCTAAGAGTACACCCCCAAAAAATATACTCACAATAATGACTCAAACGCCTGCTTTCCACTAACTGTCAATGGTGAAATTGACTGACTTCAATGAGAGCAGAATTGAACCCTTATGTCATTTGTTTTGGATATGAAATATAAAATATACAACATTTATAGAATAGACAACTGAACCAATTTACTGACCCCAGCCAACTGCACACACACAGGAGCAAAAAACATTGTTCAAATACAGTAGATTCTGCATATTCTCCTCAGTTGCCAGGAAAAAGTTGCCCTTATCCAGCAGTTGCTAACAAGGAAAAGGCAAGTTTGCAAGGCTGCAGCAAGGAAAGGAAGTGCTGGGATGTGCCTTTCCTGGCTGCACCCCTGCAAACCTGCCTGTGAGCACAGCACTAGCAGGATGATGGAGTTTCTACTGGGAGCTGGGGTCTCACAGGATGGCACTATACCCCTCCCTGTGCTCTCTGGGGGTCAGAGCTTAGCATGTGCTAGCGCTTCCTTACCTGGGAGCAGCCCCCGAGCGGGGAACAGCCTGGAAAGTGCAGAGAGAGGTGCCATGCAGCTCTGGCATGAGGGCTGCAGCCTCCCTCCCCACTACTGCCCTGTCCACAGCCTCTTACCTCCTGTGTCATCCCTGTGCGACAGCAGGTCTGTGGACCTGCTGCAACCCCAGAAGGAAGCACTTGGGATGGGCTGAGCACCAACTGCAGGCAGGTTTGTAGGGCTGCAGCCAGGATAGGCACTCCCCACCCCAGCACTTCCTTCCTTGGCTACTTCCTCACAAACCTGCCAACAGCTGGGGCCTTTCTTCCAAGAACAAAGAAATGGTGTTATTAAGCAACATGCTGTTGCCAATATCTACATCCCATTCACAATAAAGTCAACGTGATGGGATTGGTTGCTGGCAAAATGGTGTTATTAATCAAAAGTTGACAATATCCAATACAGTAGATTCTGCTCAATAACATGGGTATATCTGCACTGCTTGCAGACATATGTGCTGTGTACAAGATCTAGACGCCCCATCAGTCATGTGTAACTAAATCTGGGAATCTTAAGAAAACACAGGGAACTTCCTTTTGAAACAGACACCATGGCATTTTATCATGGCCTTGTTGAAGTCAATGGCAAAACTTACACTGACTTTAAGGGGGCCAGGATTTTACCCCCTGGACTCTTGTCACTACTGGCAGCGTCATATCAAACGCTGACAGCTGAAAGGCATTAGAGTCTCTAAAACAAACTGAAGATGTCATGTATTAATCACATTGCTGCTTTCTCTTAATTACTAAAGACAACTTTCACCATGCTGAAGAGGATTCAGATTTGATACTCAGATCTATAAATACCATATATTACATAAGGCACTTCTCATCAGAATATTTTAACATATACCATAATCTAGTCTGAATTTTGTAATCACCTGCTCTTCAAATGATGAGATCTGCCATCTGTACAGCCTCAACACTTCTAACAAACAGCTTGCATCCAGGACATCATCTTCTGTGACCTCTTGGCAGGATAAAGCTGGAAGTATTACATTGAAAATGATATATGGAGACACTAAGATTGGTTAGATCACAAAACCTGGATATAGGGCGCCTAATTTCTTTTCACTTACAACAATGGAATAACTTGTTAACACATGCTTATGTACAAGGAGCTGGCCCAGCCAGTCTGGGCGCAGGGACATTCAAACCCACCAATCCACAGCTATAGTTATATATGTGAGGAATGATTTGCAGAATGCCTTTTTTCCCCTTCCTCAGCTACTGTACATGATTGTAAATCCTTTTTCTCCAGTTATATTTATTGTAAAAGGGAAAGGATCAAGACCCCGGCACCTCATTTGACTTTACAACAACTCTGAATGGAAAAATCCTTTTTCAAGGAAAGAGGAAAGTAGAGGGGACTTGGAAAACGAATATAAATGAAATATTACTATGATGGACCTAATCCTTCCTTGAGAAGCAGAGGTCTGAGAGATTCTTTGGTGGGACTTAGGAAGGACACTAATAACCTGAGGGCAGGGTGGATAAAAATCAATGATTTATTTAAAAAAATCCAAAAATTCAGCTTTTTTTAATTTAAATCAGATTTTTTTGATAAAATGCTTTTTGAGGAAAAAACCTATCTAAAGATAGTTTTAATTAAGATATAATGTATGTCAAAGATATCTCATCATGGAATAGGGATTATAAATTCTAGTTCTATAGTATAAGACAATATAGTCATGTAACATTTAAGAAAAATTTTGTAAGAGAGTTCCAATAGTTCATGGATTAGGGACCCAATTTTACAGGGTTCCAGGAGCTTCTGTACAGATATATATTTAGGTTAATCTTTCTATCTCCCCAATGGGAACCAGTGCTCAGTCTAGAACATGCCATCAGAGATGCTTAGTTTTGCAGTTCTCATCTATCTCAGAGATAGCATGCTTATTAACTGCAAAAGTGTTTTAAATAGATAGAGATGAGAAATAACAGACCTCAACCTTATTGTCCCTCTGCAGATTTGTGTACACACAACCCCTTACCTCTAAAAGTGCAAAGTTTCTAAAAGTTTAATGAATAGAAGATTGTTGGGGGCAGAACTGATCTGGACAAGGAAAAGTCTGGAGATAAATGTGAGAAGGGAGGGACAGGCCATAGAAACAAGTGAAACTGTTTGAGCCGTATATTCCAGAAGTCTTGAGGTCTTTCTGAGTGTAGCCTTCATTGATTTGAGATCTACCATACCATTCTCTCACTAGAAGGGAAAACCCATAATGGCAGCAGGCCATAGAAGAGACCCAGCTTGGGAATATTTTAAATGAAGTTCCTCTACCTGTGAAGAATATGTATTAAGGTTATAACAACCAACAACAATTCACTTTTATGTAGAAATCCAGGATTAAATTGTGTTTTCCTGATTTAAATCACCCTGCCCGAGGGTGCTGCATTCAATAGTAATGAAAACCTGGGCAAATAAAAAAACCTCAGCTTTCAGAGGCAATGGACCCCAAGATACAGTCATTTTTCTGTACACAGAGAACATCATCAAGTCAGCTAATTAAATTTGCCTATTAAATCCCCCAATCATCATTAAAGTAAGAAATTTAATTTTCTGATCTTTTTATCCAGCATCGCATATGCTCTCTCATGCATTTATTTGAGAAATTTCCTTCTCTCTGGGAAATGTTTACATTACATTATAGTAAATGAAATTACTTTCTGATTGAATTCTGAGTATGACAACTGTTAAGAGACATCTTTGTGATATTAAAAATTAAAGATTTCTCACTTTCTGCACCGTGCAAATCAGTTTCATAAAAACAGTAACATATTAGGTTTTATTAATTATTTTCTTGTTAAGGTAACCTAACCTTTAAAAGTTTAATAACATGATACCTTTCAGGAGGCACAGCAAAGTAAGGGACAAATATTGGTGCTCTGATGATTCATTCTGGTCCGTCCTGTATTGGGCTGTAAAGTCTTCCAGCCACTTGATGAAAGATGGACAAGCAGATAAACCTTGCAGCAAAGAGTTCATGAAACAGGTGTTTCCTAAGTTGAGAAGGCCAGGCACAAGCCCTAGAAATATGCATTAACAATTTACATTCTAGAGTTTAGGACAGTTTTTTTTGTATTGAAAGTGATATGGTGCATGTGATTTGGATTTCAAGCTTCTATCTTTTATTTGGTGTTTACAACTGTTATTTAAGAAATAAGAAGACACTCAAGCATGCAATAGTGTTATGGTCTCTAAGAATCATGCCACTGTAAAAAAAAAAATTAAACTTTCTCTGATAAATGTTTTTGACTGAATTTCAGAAAGCTATACTTTAACACTATCAAGCATGGATTGCTATAGGATTATCTCCAAATTACCATATAAACTGGATTAACAACTGTACTGTATTTAATTTTCAATTTGTGACTTGTTATACTATCTGCAAGGTCGAACACCCTGATTCTGGAGTCCTGCCTCATGACTGTGGCTCCTAGGTACTACAATAATACACAATTAGTAATAATAATAATCATCCTAACATTTACATATATGCTTAATTTTTACACATGTGATTAGCTTGTATGAGACTATTCAGATGTGTGAAGTTAAACACATTCATAAGTGTTTCCAGGATGGGGGCCTAAAGTATGTGTCTTTGCTCACCTGATCTCAGTTTAGTGAGATCTCCTTTCCTATGAGATTAATATTGTATTAGGGATGCTTTCCAGTTTTCAAAGATTTGTGAAATATATTTCTTTACTCTAGCTATTTTTAGTATGAATATTTACTTTTCAAAGCAGAAGACATTCACGTTTACTTATTCTGTGCTTATCTTGTGTTCAATCAGAAGGTGTTTATTTTGTGTATTTGTTTAAGTTTTATTGAATTTCCATAGGTAATACAAACATATTACAAAACACATACAAAGCATGCCTACTATGTATCATCAGAATTTTTAAAATTTTAAACCATCAGTGTATGTGTGTGTGTGTGTGTGTATATATATATATATATATAATCAAATCTACATAGGAAATTAAAAATCTTTTATTGATACAGACTAATTCAGATAGGAGGCAACGTGATTCACTGACCAAAATTTATATTTTGCTATGTAACAGAAGCTTTTACAAAATCTAATGAATAAAAGAAAAGCAAAAACATTTCTAACAGCCAAAGTCTTCCCTTACTCAAAAGAAATTTAAATCCACAATAAAATGAAAAAAATACTATTCTCTCATCCTTTCTAGAGAATTTACTCATCATTAGCAAATATTTTTCTATTACTGGATATGGATAATTTTGGTCAATTTAGAACTTTTCCCACCTTTCCTGCGTTTCTTTCTTTCAGTGATGGGACCCCAGAGAACATATATGCCTGCTGCCAGAGCAGCAGCAATTCCACCAACAACACCCCAGTTCTTCATTACTTTATGCCTAAAAAAGTAAGGGGAAAAGTCTGCTTGCTGTTTTCTTCTGGAAAACCATTAACAACATGAACACATCATATAGGAATTATAGGCAAGGACACTGTAATACACAGAACACTGATATTTTTGTCAGGTACAATCCTAATTTTGTCTGTTTTTATCCCCAGTCATGTCTTTGGTAATTGTTACACCATCCATACATCTCTCATGTAAACAAAGGATCCAAAGTTTCCAAACCATAGGACTAGCCTTCAGCACAAGCTACTAACATATGGTCCCTCTGAGCTGGGGTGCTGAGCTCAGACCCAGTCGCTCTTGAGCTGGCAGTATTATAGACACATATGCCTGCTGTTCACTAGGGGGGAAAGGATCTCTCCATACATGGCAACATACAAGAAGTAAATCCTGGTTCCTGGTTAAATGAAACCGGTCATATGACAAGTCAGTCAATGACAGTTCAGAATAATGCCAGGCCATCCGAGTCCATATGCAAACACAGCCCCGCCCTTAGCTCTGAGGTACACTATTTTCTGGGTGGGTAACAATGGAGAGTTAAGGTGCTGGCTGAATTCACAGCCCGGGAAGGGCTTCAGGGTCTCAGTCCATAGTCCGCCTGCCTGGTGGGGCGGACAGAAGTGTAACGAGCCCTCGGAGCCGGGAAATGCCCTGGGCTGATACTGACCCCTCAGCAGAAGTCAAACGTCCCCGTAGGAGTGGGCCAAGCCCTGCGTTTCGGGCTAGGCGGGGCGCCCGCTGCGGGCACCCCTCTGGGGCGAGGTGGGATGCAGCGGGTGGCCTGGCTGGGCCCATCACCAACGGCCTCCCTGCGAGCCAGGCCAGCCGGGGCCAAGCTGCCCGCTCCCGGGGTGTGCCAGGTACGTACCCAGCCCGCCTAGGTGCTCCGGCCTCCCGGCCTGGGATGCGGCCTCCGCCCCGGCCTCCATGGACAGGCCCCACACGCTGCCCCCCAGGCCCTACACTCCCCTGCGCCCCCCCCCCCCCGGGCCTATTTTCCCCTTTGCGCCCGCCCCGCCCCCACTCTCTTCCTACCCAACCTCATGTTTCCTTCTTTCCCCTCCCTCTTGGCGGCGGCGGCCGTAGCCCCACCCCGTCTCCGCCGATCCTGACCTGACCGCGCCTCCGGCCCGCAAGAGCCGCCTGACCGTCCTGTCCGTGTCCCCGGCCAACATGCCCCGAACCTTCTTGCTGCCGCCGGGCGGAACCAAGGACACCGAGAGGCGCGGGGCCCCGGGGGGCGGGAGACGGAGAGGACCGGAAGTGGCAGGGTCGGACCTGATTAGCGCATGGACCCCCCCCAGCAACGGGTTCCTGGTTGCTATGGCCTGGAGACTGGCGGCAGGATTCCTCCCCTCCCCCGCCCTAGCAGTGCTTAGCGGAGCCGGGTCTGTCTGGCCAGGCAGCTCAGTACAGCAGTGGAATCAGCTGCCTTGGACGTATTGTCCCTGAGCCTGCGGGAGCTTTGGTCCTGAGCTCGGCTCCTTGAGCGAGGATCCCAGCTGGCCCCAAAGCAAGGGCGAAGTTTCTAGCTGGGTACAGAAGAGCGGGAAAGCACAACCCCGGACAGCTCCAACCCGGAGGCCAAGCGAGCCAGTAGTTGTTGGGGGTGTTGTCATGGAAAGCTCCCAATTGTTAAACTAGTCTCCCCGTTTTAGGGGGCCCTACTCGTGCTTTTTGAATGCTTGGGGTTACTTCTAACAACACTGTAGCCGCAACTCAAAACATCTTTGCAGCCTCGCCAAATGTCTCCAGAAAGTGTCTCTGCGATGCCGCAAAGTGTCACCAGGAAACGCCACTGTGGTGCCTCAAAACCTTGCCCTGAAGTATCTCGGTGGCCCTGTAAATGTCTCTGCATTGCCACAAAGTGTTCTCCTTGCACACGTGCTCTGTGGCCACCTTTTCTTTCCTACAGCAGCAAGACTATGGTGGCCCCGGCATAGCTCTGTTTGTGTTCCCCAAGCTGATGGGTGGATTTCACTCTGAATAATTTTCAGAGCCAACTGACTTAATTTACAAGTTAAAAGGTAAGTTTTCTAGTTACCATTGCCACAAGCTACTCAACGGGGATCTGAGCCAAGCTGGGTTCTGTCTGTCTCATGCATCATTCCTAGTAGTGAAGATGTTGCAGTTGGAAATTAGCTGTCCATGTTCATTAATGGCCTCCAGAATAGAGACCTCCAGATCGTTCTCCTGTAATTTGATTGGCTCCAAAGAGCTGACAAGAGGAAAAATTAAAAATCAGATCCGCTCACCTTCCACTTAGGAGTAGTCTCACTGATTTTAAGAGTGAGTGCCTTAACTTGAACAGACTCATGTGAGTCAAGTGAACATGATTTGAATTTTGGTTA
This sequence comes from Dermatemys mawii, assembly GCA_007922305.1. Classification (NCBI taxonomy): domain Eukaryota; kingdom Metazoa; phylum Chordata; order Testudines; family Dermatemydidae; genus Dermatemys; species Dermatemys mawii. Next base: position 19,319,992 of record ML677361.1, on the reverse strand, counting down.
TATTGAAAATGTAAGTGTATGTGATACAGTATAGGCCAATTTAATGAGTAAATTTTTTTAAAACTAAATCTTGAAAAAATGAGTTCCTGAAACATTAATAGAATACTTTTGAACAGTTAAACATCACTGATTATAAAGATGAACAGAAGGGCTTTCACTTGTTCACAGACTTCTGTGTTTGTCTCATGAGTCAGGGATGTAACACATGTCTAAACCAAGACAGGAGTTACTTTCCTTAGGCTGCTTAAGGAGTACATGATGTTTATCATCCACTATAGCAAAGTTAAAATAAAACTCTGGGCTCAGTAAGTTAGCCAGAGAGAAACTAATAGTGGAGGGTTGGCAACCCTAATTCAGTTAGGCCCAAATCCTCTCTGCTTTGCCCATTCAGAATAAACAGGCACACCTGGCACAGCAGCCACTGGAGAGAAACAGCCACTCAGGCTGTGGAAAGGCAGTGGATCTGGTCAGGAAATGCTATGGCAGTCTTGAGGCTAATCCTGGCCAATTTATCTCCTTAAGGATTTATACTGTGCTCATCAGTATGATGTTCCAAGTGCCACTGTAGTACCTCCTGCTCCCCAACTTTGCCTGGGACAACAACTGGTAGCCTGCTATTCCACCCCCAAGCCCTAAATATGGGGATGCTGGAGAGGGTAGAAAACCAAAAATTCCTGCCCTCCCTGCAACTGCACCTTACTGGTTTTACTGAGTTCAAGTCCCTGTGCATCTTTGGAAGAATGGCTAGGATCAGGCCCATAATAATTTGGGATCTCACTCAGTTTTGTATTAATTTATTTTAAAAAATTGGTTTACCTTTAGGATCATTCAGTGAAGAATGATTTGCTGCTATGAAAGAAGGTAGCTGGATGGCACCTGTGACTTTTGAAAGCACCTCAGAAAGGCAGCTGCCACTCGTTATTAGGGGCCTTGGCAGTTAATAGGCATTTTTGTTTTCAACTAATTACTAAATTTATTCTAAAGGCTTTTGTTAGCCAAATGTCTGGCATATTAGATGTCTTTCTAGCTGAGCCCCTATTTCCCTGAGATCATTCAGTGCATGGCAGAGTGACAGAGGAGCAGCTGTTAGAAAGAAGGAAAGCAGCTGGAAGGGTAGGGGGAATAGACAGCAGGGGGTTGATAGAACCAGGAGAGCATTAGAGAGAAGATTAGAAATTTTTTTAAAAAAACAAACCTATGCCTGGCAACTGTAGGATTCATACTGAATGTATCACTCTCATAAATGTCTAATGCCTATTAAAAGCTTAGTGCAGGAAGAGCGGGACAGTGTAGAGAACCTTATATTACTATTTTAGACCTTTAATTTATTGCATAAATTGTCTTATCAAGAGGCACCTGGCTCAGTAAAGAAGTAGTGTAGTCACTGTATTGTTAACAAAAAGTTATCTCTGCTACAGAATAACCTTTTTCAAATAGGACATTAGTTTAAAATGCCCTTTGTAACCAAGATTTTGGAAGAAGCTGCAGCTACATACAGTTGCTGTGATCTCATCTTCTCAGAGACAATTTTGTGGATAAATTTCACACTGGGATTAGGTCAGTGTGCCCTGCTGAGCCAGTTCTGGTTATGGGCTGTAATGACTGCTTCCCCTAAGCAGAAGGGGCAAAGAGTCCTGTAGTACCGTAAAGACTAACTAAAGTATAGAAGCATAAGCTTTCGTGGGCTAATACCCACTTTGTTGGATGCATGCAGTGGAAGTATCCAGAGGCAGCAATAAATAAAAGGCAAGGACCAGGTTAGAGATAACGAGGTTAGGTTCAGCCTGATTGGACTAACTTTGTTCTCTCTAACCTTGTTCTTGCCTCTTATTTATTGCTGCCTCTGGATACTTCCACTGCATGCATCCAACGAAGTAGGTATTAGCCCACGAAAGCTTATGCTCTAATACTTTAGTTAGTCTTTAAGGTGCCACAGGACTCTTAGTCTGGAATTGCAGAAGTGACAAACACGGCTACCTCTCTGATTCTTTCCCTAAGCAGTTTCCGTTCAATAACTCCCCTCGTACTGGATTTATCTGCAGCCTTCTTGGATCCTTTAATGAAGTGAACTGTGTTTGCCTGAACCTGGATTTTTTGAAGAGAAGACACAAATCTTCTTGAAATGTATTATTAAATTTTGTTGAGTGGTCAATCCTATCTGCTGAAGACTCTTTAACTCTGTATGTTCTGTCTTGAACTATTATCTTTTATTAAAATAAATGTATTGCCTTGAAAAAACATTGAGAATCTTTCTATTCCATGGTTATGGACCTCTTTCATCTCCCTGTCATAAACCAGTAACATTGTGCCACCATTATTCACTTTGAGCCGTAGTTTGCTCAGTGAATAAAGGGGGTAAAATCTGCCTCTGAATATTTCCAGTATTCAAGTAACATGACAGAGGTGTGTGGAGGGATGCCGATTTATAGTAGTAGTCCCTCAGAATAATTCCTTGCTCCTGCTTTGCTTGTTTGCCTTTTTCTTAATCTTGTCTCTATAGCTAGGACTTAAGAACCAGTCTGATTTTCAAGAATTACTGCCAACCCTACTTTCTTAATAAGAGAAAGTAGCAAATCTAAAATCTTAGATAGTTTAATCCAGTACTGATTAATTCTTGCTTGCTATCAGCCAGCAAACACTAACAGGAAATATTGTCTCACTCTAGCAATACCTTCTGATGCTGATTCCATTGTTCTTTTGGCCTTGTCTTATGAGTCTTTAAGGGATGCGCTGCAGCACATTCCCTATCAGATGGCCAACAACAATGCTGGCCAGCACAGAGATTGGGGAGAACCATTGGTTCCCCCTACTCTTTGTTCCTCCTTTTCTCTTAGGGGAGCTGTTGCTAATTAAGGAGCAGTCCCTGCACTCCACTCAGTACAGGGACTGCAACAGATCTACCTGGCCCTTGTATGGACTGCACAAGAGAGAGGGAGCTCCTCATTCCTTCTTGCCAGTGCACGCCCACATAGGAGTTGGCTGGAATATAGCCCATAGGTGTGGGCAGGTGGGCACAGATGAAGATACATCTTAGTTCACTAGGATGTATCTTTCACAACTCTAGGAGAGGCCTTTGCTGGAGTACTATGTCCAATTTTAGGAGCCACTTTTTAGCAAAGATGTGGACAGATGGGAGAGGATAAAGAGGAGAGTAATAAATATAAAAGATTTAGAAAACCTGACTAAAAGTTAAAAAAAAAAAAAAAAGGGGCATGTTTAGTCTTGAGGGAAAAAAAGACTGAGGGAGGACATAACTGTTTTCTTTCCCTAAGCAGTTTCAGTTCAATAACTCCCCTCGTAGTGGATTTATCTGCAGCCTTCTTGGATCATTTATATTAAGAGCTGTTATAAAGAGGACTATGATCAGTTATTCTCCAAGTCCACTTAGGGGAAGTCAAGAACTAATAGGCTTAATTTGAAGAAGTTAGATATTAGGGAATATTTTCTAACTATAAGGGTAGTTAAGCTCTGGAATAGGCTTCCAAGGGAGGTTGTGGAATCTCCATCATTGTAGGTTTTTAAGAACAGGTTGGACAAACACCTGTTAGGGATGGTGTAGGTTTACCCCCTCAGGGTGGGGGGCTGGACTTCATGACTTCTCAAGGCCCCTTCCTGTCCTACATTTTTAAGATCTTGTATCTTGCCATGACCTCTTTATGCCATAAAGGAGACAGAGTGGCCCCTAGGGAATTTCCATGGCACAACAGTGGTGTAGGGCTCATGTAAGTAGCCTTTTGACATGCTCCTGTCCAGCTGTTAGCATAGGATCATGCCAGAGGCAAGAGGAGAAATGCATAGAATACTCTGTGCTCTGGCTATTCTAGGCTATGGAAAAGCCCATAGATAGCTATGCAAGCCTGCCTCAAATTACACTGGCTCCTGGGCTTGCTTTACCTAATGCTGGAGGTGGCATCAGACCTAGGAGCTGCCCAGAATTATGGAGATAGGCATAAAGTCACCTTCACATCTTTTCCACCTAGGCTTGGACGCTTGTGCTGCATCTTGTCGGAAATGCAGGCTAGAATCTAGCTCATTGCTCCCCATTGAGGAGAGGGGAAGTCCCAAATTGTTTCAGTGCACAGTGTACACATTTGCCAATTCTGGTTATAGTGAAACCTCTGAAGTTCTTTTGTTGGAACAAGTGACTTCACAATAACAGAGTCCCCCTGTGAATTAGGGAGCAACTGTGTCATCCTTAGAGAAGATGGGAAATGTACCACAAAGCATGTTCTCCTGCTATATAACTCCTGGCAGCCCTTCTGTGTCAGCAAAGCACACGTTAAAGGATGTGCACGGTTGGAGGGACTAACTGGCCAAAAAGCAGCAATGCTAGGGTGCAGCTGCTTCCCATAGGATTCTCTCATCACAGCCACACGCAACCTGAGTAGCAAATTGCTACATAAGTTAATACTACAGCACTAACTCCCTGTCTGTGGCTTTCACCACACTTGAAAGATGAAGTGCCAAACAGGCATGGAAGGGGAATCAGGAGCAACATGGCCACTGAGTCAGCCATCCGAGGGGCGGGAGGCTGGTCAGAACACAGAAGGCACACATTGAACCTGGATGTTCCTACATATGCAGGGTTGGGGCTGGGATTCTCCATAGATCCTCAGAGTCAGCATTGTTCAGTGATCATGCCCTTGCTTCTTCTGCCTACATAAACCCTGTCAAGGGGAAAAAGCAATACTGTTTCTTCACCATCCTCCTAGCACATTTTTCTTGTAATTTTCTCTTTTGGGTCTTTCTGTGGAAAGGAATAATTGATATATACAGTCACACACAAATAAATTACCCTTTCCATCTATAGGGAAATCCTGAAGAAGGAGAACATCAACAGGAAAAATTGTGCTAGGTTGATGATGCATTCTCATATGATGAAGTTACATATTTTGCACAACTTCACTCAAGTACAGGTGCACACACGTGTAAACACTGAGACTTCCACAATAGATCACCTTCACTAGGCAATCTCTTGCCTTAAGAGACCGCTCCAATGTATCTCCAAACTAAGGGCCTGAGCCTGCAAGCTTCATTCCTGTGAACAGCATGCAGTGAGTTCACCCATATAAATGTCTGCAGGCTCAAGGCCTTAGGATGGAATTTTCAAAAGTGCCTAAGAGAGTTAGGTGCCTAACTCCCATTGATTTTCAATGAGGGTCAAGCACCCAACTCCCAGGGTCACACAAAATAGATTTTACTCTAGTCTACCATCATAATTATATGTATAGGTGCTGTCTGTTATTTATCTAAATTAATTTCATTTTCTGAGAAACCCCCTTAAAGCAAGCAGCTCTACAGTTCGGCCAGTAAATAGCTAGTCATTTTAAGGCCCCTTGGCTGCCCCTTTTGTGAGTAGATTCACCCCAGATAACTTTGAACCTCCTATTTGTGACTCCTCATTAGAATGTTAATTGTATTTTCCTATAGTGTTTAATATTCCCTGAGACTGACATCTTCCTAATAAGCAGATGTTTTTGCATTAAATATTGATCACAGGGACTGCAACCTTATGGGGTGAGAATCAGATAAAACAGCAGAGCAAAAATAAAGTAGCTGCCCCGCTAAAATAATAGTAAGGAACCTGTGAGTTACTGTGGCCAGAGCAACCTCCTACCCTGGACTTCCATCAGCAGCTTCTTCTCTCTCCCTCCCCCCACATACCCTTGGCTGCCGCTTTGTTTCCGTGGCTGCTGGTGCAGCAGCTGCTGCTGCTGTAGCGGAGGGAGCTGTCCAGCCGCCAGCGCTCCTGAAATCCCAGCATCTCTCCATTAACAACAATGTAAGAGCAATGAGAACAGCTCTACCAGACCCAGCCTGGCAATGGAGGATGATTTATTCCAGCTAAGACAGCTGCCGTAAGTAGCAGGGGGAGACAGAGAGAGACAGGGATTTTATTTTTAAACTGCAAGGTGCGAATCCTAGTGATTTTTTTTAATTGAAACTATTCCTGGGAAACGGCTCAGGCCACAGGAAGCAGGCCATTTTCCTAGTCAGTCTGCCCAGGTTCAGCATTCTTGACTCCTTGTATCTGCTGTATGGAGCTGTTTGCTTTATTAACTCACCCAATTTTTATTTTTACTTGAACTTCGGGTGGGTGGATCTGCATGTGGGAGGTGGTTATATAATCTTGGAGGGTGCAAAGCATTCTCGGAAGAGGGAACATTAGCAATACATTTGCAATGTGGATTGCATCTGTAAATAACATTGTGCCAAGGTAGGCATCTTCCCTAGCCTTCTACTTCATGCAGCCGACTAACTGCAGATCACAACGTTTCTTCAAAAGGTATGTGTGCAGCGAGGGCCACTGGTGTTTGTAAACTGTGTGGTTTGAAGAAGCAGACATTGCTGCACAAGAAATGCTTGTGCATGACAAACTCCGTGCTGTTTGTACCTAAATGCTAGATCTGTGCAAAGAGCTGATAACCCACTTGCTGGCTTTGTCATTTTGAAGTGGTTTCACTTCTTCAAAAGGTGAGGATGTCCTTTAATAATGTATTTTCTTCATGCTTTGTTGCCTTGCTGCTTAAAACACGTCCATATTTATAAAACATTGACTCACAAAGACAGAGAATAAAGGATTGAACTGACTTAAAATTATTGAGATGTAAACTAAATAATTTAGTTAATGTTTAATCAGTTAGGCATATACAATGACATGAACTTCAGGCTGTGTTGAAAACCATTTGCTATAGTGCATTCTGCTTTTTATTAGAGAAAAGATACATATTTTCATTAGGCCATCTTTTTTCTATTCTGTTATTTTAATGTACTTAATTATCTACAGTGTCTTACAGTGTAGGAATAATTGGATTTATTCAGTATTGTGGGATCTTGCACAAATATGCAGCTCTATAAGGTGCTTCAGTAGTGAAGAATTTCTGAGGTATGCATCAGTAAACTCATTACTGTATTTTTCTGTTTCAAATAGTTTCACTGGTTCGTTGTTCAAAAGCTGTGTTTTATTCCTTACAACGAGGCTTGGGGGCAGGTTCTTCAGTCTTTACTCAGGCAAAACGCTAATTGAAGTCAATAGGATTTGTAGATCATTTACAATATGTTTGTACAGCATCTAGCACTATGATGCCCCAAACTACTCACTCTTTAGGTACTTGTTAAATAATAAATTATTAATATGTGGGTTTCAAGATCAGGCCCTTTATTAAGAGACTGGTATTTATTAGCATATATTTTGTCTGCAACCTAATAATGCACCATAAAATAGTGATAATAAAAGGAAGTTCTTCTTCACACAGTGCACAGTCAACCTGTGGAACTCGTTGCCTGAGGAGGTTGTGAAGGCTAGGAATATAACAGGGTTTAAAAGAGAACCGGATAAATTCCTGAAGGTTAAGTCCATTAATGGCTATTGGCCAGGATGGATAAGGAATGGTGTCCCTAGCCTCTTTTTGTCAGAGAGGAAGTGATGGATGGCAGGGGAGAGATCACTTGATCATTACTTGTTAGATTCACTCACTCCAGGGCATCTGGCACTGGCCACTGTCGTGGACAGGATACTGGGCTGGCTGGGCCTTTGATCTGATCTAGTATGGCCACTCTTATGTTGTATGAACAATTTTAGGTTAACTCCAAAGAGAAATTGGGTACAACTGGCCAGATCCAAAGCTTACTGAAGTCAATAAAAGTATGTCCATTGACTTCAGAGGACTTGGGATCATGCCCTGAGAGTGCTGAAATTCTAGCATGTGGATTTCCTATACAGATAATGGTGCTGCTAAAAATAGCAAAAAAACCCAGAAAACAAGTCAATTCACATCACACATAATTAAGTCTGATGCTCATAAAGCTTTTGTACATAAAATATGAATGGAACATTCATATTAATTGCCTTTTAATAATAAAAATCTTCCTGAAGTACAACTTTCAGTATGTGTTTGCGAGCATACATGCTTTGTAGATCATATGATGACTACATATGCATTCTGTTAACAAGCTGCCATTGAAATAATTTACTACTTTCTTACATTCTCTTGAGAATTGTATTATAACATTCATTTTTAAGGGCCAGCAAAAGGAAATTCAAAGCAATTCTGGTTTTACTGAGGTAAAAATCCATTTGGGAGAATTTTGAATTAAATTTGCATATGGAGTTGGGCATAAACTTGAACTGAGAACCATTTTTATTTCTACTGAATGCAAAAATCCTTTACATATCCCACATCATTAACGGAACATGAGCTAACGCCTTGTTACACTGGAGTCAATGGGGGTTTTGCCATTAACTTCAGCAAGACCAGGATTTGGTCGTATATAATTAAGATTTCAAATTTACAAATGCATGTATTTTAAAACAAAAATGAACATCTGTTCTTCCTTTGCTTACCTGCCAAGACCTGAATCCCTGAGACCAGATGCTCTGTTTCTTCTGTTGCAGCTGTTAGCACTACAAAAGAAGTATAAAGAATGCAAGGAATTAATGCAAGGGATGAATTATCTATGCAGTGGATCAAATCCTGGGATATTCTGAGTACCCAAAGAGGACCCCAAAATATCTTAAAATGTTTGCAAGTCAATTGTCCAAGAGAGCTATAGCAGTGATATTCCCACACAAGTGGATGCTAAACCAAAACCCTGGGAAATACAATAGTTCCCCGAAATAGAAAAACAGCAGGTCATGTTCACTACTCCTCTCCACAGCCTGTATTAGTGGCTGTAGCCCAGTTGTACAGACTGTCTGGTGGGACGGGGCTGAGGCTCAGCCCCTGATGTTTTTTTCATGGATTAAAGTCCTTTTACCTGATCGTTGCTGTTTCCCCAGCACTTTGCCCTATTTTAGGTAGAGTGGTGTCATCAGCACTTGCAGGAGAGATACAGACTTCAGGTCTTGCCAAGTCTTTCACTTCATCTTTTAAAACTGTCATATGTGCATGTCTGACTGCAGCAGCTGCAGCATGCAGGGATACTTGGTACATGTTTGATGTTGTTGTCCCTTAAAGAGAAGGAAAATGAAATTAAATAACATAAAGACCATCACAGATAATCTTTATTCCAGCCTGAAATTATTAAATTACTGTGCCTTGCATGTTGTCAAGAATCAGAGGGGCAGCCGTGTTAGTGTGGAATTGCAGAAGTGACAAAGAGTCCTGTGGCACCTTAAAGACTAACTAAAGTATTAGAGCATAAGCTTTCGTGGGCTAATACCCACTTCGTCGGATGCATGCAGTGGAAGTGTCCAGGGGCAGGTATAAATAGGTAGGCAAGAACCAGGTTAAAGATAACAGGGTGGGTCCAATGAGGCTGAACCAGCTGTTATCTCTAATCAGGGAGGGTGAGGTATTCCTCTAGCACCTGAACTGGAGGTGTGAACAGCGAGAGAAGAGAAACTGCTCTTGTAGTTAGCTAGCCATTCAAAATCTCTATTCAGACCCAAATTGATAGTGTCAAATTTGCAAATGAATTGCAACTCTGCAGTTTCTCTTTGCAGTCTGGTCTTAAAGTTTTTTTGCTGCAAAATGCTGACCTTTAAGTCTTTCATGGTGTGTGCGGGGAGATTGAAGTGTTCTCCTACAGGTTTTTGTATATTGCCATTCCTGGTATCTGATTTGTGTCCATTTATCCTTTTTCGTAGGGACTGTCCAGTTTGACCGATGTACATAGCAGAGAGGCATTGCTGGCACATAATGGCATATATTACAGTGTAGATGTGCAGGTGAATGAACCAGTGATGGTATGGCTGATCTGGTTGGGTCCTGTGATGGTATTTGGGTCTGAATAGAGATTTTGAATGGCTAGCTAACTACAAGAGCAGTTTCTCTTCTCTCGCTGTTCACACCTCCACTTCAGCTGCTAGAGGAAAACCTCACCCTCCCTGATTAGAGATAACAGCTGGTTCAGCCTCATTGGACCCACTCTGTTATCTTTAACCTGGTTCTTGCCTACCTATTAATACCTGCCCCTGGATACTTCCACTGCATGCATCCGATGAAGTGAGTATTAGCCCACGAAAGCTTATGCTCTAATACTTTAGTTAGTCTTTAAGGTGCCACAGGACTCTTTGTCACTTATTAAATTACTGAAGATCAGAAGAGACACAATCAAGGCTAAGATAATTTCTCAAAAAAACCCAAAGCAAAACCAAACCCATATTGCACTGAAATACAAGAGGGTGTGAGTGGCTAAGCTGTATATGTTACACCGGTGTTACAAAGGGTGAGTATAGAGTGAAAAAAGGTTTGAGGACTTCGTGACATTTGTTGTGCATTTTGAATAGAACTATTACAAAATATTTAGCCTTTAGCTGTATCCTGATTGTTTGGCACACACATGAAGGTAAAAAGATGGAAAATGGATAGCTTTTGGCTCTAAGCCAGAGAGAGGCCTAGGATGCAGTTGTGACTACAGAGAGTGCCATTATGAAAATGAACATGGAAATGCTTGTGAGCAGCGTTCTGACATAATCACACACGGTATGACTTTTACATAGGTAGACAACACAGTTTTAACTTTCTGGTCTCAATTATTTTTGGTGCCACCTTGTATATAGGAGGAAGGGTAGGATAACCTTCCACTTCCATGGTACATACAATGTGCATCCAAAGAGTACGAGGGACACCTGGTGATAAGAGAAAATTCCGATTCCTTAAGAAGTATTTGGTTGTCCAGCAGGCCAATGAAAGAAAAATGCACGGATCTGAGACAATATATATTTGCTAATCAGTCCCTCTCATCAGGAAGTTCTTGAGCTGGATTCTGCAAGTTCTTTAACAGTGCACAGCAGGATGTGTAAGTTTTTTGAATTATGTGCTCACTGCTTCTTCAGCCTCTCCTACTGCTAGGCAGGAGTCATTTGGCAGTTGGGTAGCAGGACTCATTAATGCAGACTTGGGTTCCCCTGTGCTCCCTACTCATCACTTGAGACCTTGTGCTTATTCTGCACTTGTGCTGTGCAGGGCCAAACTCTTAATGACTTGGTGTGGGAAGTGATTATTGCACGTTAATAATAACCTTGTACACTGAAACAAGAAATAAGTGCTGTAGTATTATGTTTTCCTTCAAAAGACCCAAGTAAAATCTATTCCTCAGGATAATAATGCCAAAATAATTTCCAAGAAGAGTGCAAAAAAAGTCTGATTTCTAGTGGCTTTCACCTATATGATTATGTAAATAAGGAGCTTTACTAAACATTTCCTTCCATTTTTTGTAACCAGTGTGTGAATCACAAGTCTATAAATCTGGAGATAGCACATTTATTCTTCATTTGTTTTACTACAGTTACGTGCACCTCTGTTTTGTTGGGTGTTGTGAATATTTGTAGTCCTGAGCAAGTCTCCTTTCTGAAAGCAGCTTTATCCCAATGGGATCTACTACTAAAATAATTGTACATGTATAAAAATGCCCAAATCTTGACTGCCTTTCTTTGGGGAAAACCTGAAGAGGCTAAAGTTCAAAATGGCAGGCAATTATAGTAGTTTCTCACTGCTATATTTCTCAGTTGTGAATTTATCTTTTCTGAGGCAGTCATAGGAATCCTCTAAAATTATGGATCAAGGGGTCAAAGTTTTTGCTATGTATATAACAGCAAAAGAAGCTACAATATATTTACAATGTCAAACTCTAGAAATGAAGTATTTGATTGTATGCAAGAAAAATAAAATACTACTTAATATCTGTTAACTTGCAGAGACTTTCACTGTGGTTCTTTGGTCTACTGACTAGTCTCACAAATGGGGTTACTTTTTAGGGAGCCAGGATGAGAGGAAACAGACGGCCAACTGCCTGCAAAAATTTCTGGACCTGTTTCTTTGCTGGTTGTTGGTGTGATCAAAATGCCCAGTAAACCTTTAGGGCAGTGTTGTAGCAGCCTGTACAAGCAGTCTTAATGCCTAGAACTCTTAAGCACTGGGTTACAATCTTGTCCTGCTGTTGCATCAAGTAGAAGAGGCTACTAGGCTCTCTTCCTCCACCGCCCCCCCTGCACTCCCCCCACAAGTGATACCTGCACAACACAGGGCAGATTTTGTCCCATCAACTCAGCACAGGGCCAAATACTCAAGTCCTTACTTGGTTTTTACTCATTCCTTACTCAGGCAAATCCCCGGAAGTACGCCAAAGTAAGGCATGAATAAAGACCAAGTGAAAACCGAGTAAGGACATCTGGATTTGGTAAGTAATGTTTGATGTTTTCAGCTTAACTGTTTACATTGATTATAACCATACTATCCACATAAATTAAGATTATCAAAATGACTGGCCAACATAAGTGTGCCCTGAATCCTCTGAGGTGCTGAGATCTCGTACAGTTCAATGGGAGTTGAAAATTCCCTACACCCTGAAGGAGGTAACCAGCCACAAGATTGGACCTCCATTCCATATACTTGGTCTAACTTAATAAAAATCACAAGTGTATTAAAATAGTTTGCTCCCCGCCACAATATCAGAATCTGCAGAGCAACCAAATAAGTGTTTTGCTTTACATATAGTTGTTCATGTTAACAGCACAGAATTGATAGTTATTTTCTGCCAGGGATTTTCTTTCTGAATACCTGTCTGTCTACATATGTACAGGCACATGGATTAAATAAAGTAGTGTGATTTAGTTTCAAATGCTTTGTCCTTGTTGTAGAAATGGGCTGCATTTAATTTTCTGCATTGTTTTCAGGAGATTGATTTGTGTCCCAAAGGACAAGCAGAAATCTTGAAATGTGGCAGGTTGCTAAACATTACATAATGAAACAAGATTAATAACATAATTCAATATTAGAAAACTGGCTAATCTGCATTAAATAGATACTTTTTTTTCTAGATGATCATTGTGATAGCTCTGTGACTACAGTCTGATTGCTTTTACATGCTACTGTCTTAAACTGAGTTTGTGTCATTCAATTCCATAATGCTAAAGAATAAATTTATTAAAATAATTTGAATTAAAATAGTTGTGTTATTTGGGTGTTTCTGGAATCTCAGTATAGTAGGTGAATGATATTTTAAAAATGAACTGAGGGATGCTAAATGGCTAGTGAGACTGGTAATGTCAAAGCCTTTTATATTTAGTCACTATCTCACATTCATCCCAAGTCAGTTGTGAAAGTGAATGGATACTCTCTGATGGCTGTAAGGTACCCTATATGAAATAACTTGGTAATTCTCGTTTTGGTTCCCAGTAATCAAGTGTCTGTATTTGCCATCATAATCAGTTCTAAATGGGCCATGCCTTGCTGGCAATCTCAGCAGGAAGGCTGAGGGTTGGAGGAGTCCTGAAAATTGGACTTCCTTCTCACTTTCAGAAGGTGGGCCTTCCAGTTCAGGGTTGAGAAATTTGTAGGAGACTGTGTGGATATTTTCTCTTATGCGACACATGTTACACTTATTCTGTGAACAGAGGACTTCGGTCTCCAGTGCTGTCAAACTGGCACTTTGTTTTGTCAAAAAGTGATTTTATACAGTGTTAACTGTATATGCAGCAGCCCTATCCTTTGGCATTAAGAGAACTTTTACTTTGCTGTCTATAAGATTAAACCTTGTAAATGGTTAATACAAACACTGAATTCAAGACATCACTAATGGTCTTTAAAGGTTTGAATGATATGCGACCCGGATATCTGATCGCTCACCTCTTGTTTTAATATTGGCTGGGAAACATCTACTTTCAAATCCAAATATGAATGCTTAACATTTCAATGGCCAACTATGTGATTTCAGTCAGCTGGTTAGATATCCAAATGCTCATCCATTGTAGATTCAAAAGTTAGGGAGACAACAGGAGGGTAGTTTTAAAATTAAGGTCTTCCGTGTCTAGTGGCTGGGCTCACACCTCAAAGCATGATACAAGACACATTTGTTTTGCTTAGTATTTGACTGAAACTAAAACACAAACCAAAACCAATTCAAGGGTCCTGCCACCACAACAAAAGGCAGTATAGAAGTTAGTAAAATAGTATAGCAAAGCAAAACTCACCAGCACAGCACTGCCTGCTGGTTATGCTGGGAATTAAATTGATTCCAGGTCAGAACACCCTTTGCAGGCCAGTGTCTTGCCTGCCGCTGGCCCCCGTGTCCCTCCCAGGCCCCAGTGCTCTTTTATCTCAGGATTCTTCCCCCCAGCAGTAACCCACAATCTGGGTCTCCCCTCCGAGGGGAACCCTCAACCCTCTACCCCTACCTTGCCTTAGTGGATACTGCCAGTCATCATCTAGCCTCTTTCTCAAGGGGCAGACTGCAGTCCGTAATGGACACTCATCAGCAATGGGGTAGGACCTGCTGCCTTTGCCTATTCCTAGGCTACACCCCTGCAGTCCCGGTACCTGTTTAGGCCTTGACCAAGGCCTCAGCCTGGGGAGGTAACAGGCTGGAGCTTCCCAGCTCCTCTTGCCCTTTCCCCCAGCACTGCTCTGTCCAGTACTCTGCTCCCAGCTAGAATTTTCTCCCTCTAAGGCAGGAGAGGTACTGTTTGTCTTCTGATGCAGCAGCTCTTTTATAGGGCCCAGCATAGCCCTGATTGGCTGTCTCCCAGCCTCTCCTTATTGGCTGTCAGCCCCAGTGCTCTCCAACGGTGGGCCTTTAACCCTTTCAGGACCAGAGCGGGGTGACCACCCCATTACAAATACTTAATAATAATAAAACATAACTAAATGAAGTGTCAGCAAATCATATAACTATTAGAGAAAAGACCCACAAGGAGCATTTACTCTCATTTCTATATTCTTAGGGTGGTCAAGTTTCGCCGCACAGGGGAAAGTTCCAGGTCAGACGAAGATGCCATTTCAGGAGAGCATGAAATTCAGATTGAAGGTGTTCGGACAGAGCTAGAGGCTATAGAGCTAGAGGATGGAGCTGCAGTGCCAAAGGAATTTGCCAATCCAACTGATGGTAAGCAAGTCTCAGGTTCTCCTCTTAGAAAAGGGATGTGGCTTCTACATTTTAGTCAGACTGCAGCCAACACTGAGCCTACTGCATTTAGAGAACTAGAAAACCTGCAGCTCAAAGTGATAAATAACAATATGGATTAGTTATGAGACAGCTGATAGGTCACCAATTAACTAAACTGTCTTCTAAGGGGGTTGGATTGTTTGCTTGTTTTGATGTTATCAGAACTGGAGCCAAAGCAAATCTCAGATCAAAACATCCCTGAATTTAGGGGATGGTCAAAGTATGAACCCAAGGCTGGATCCAAATTTTCCCAATTCTTCCTAGCTTCATAGCTTGCCAAACCAAAACTCTGGATCCAAACACTCCAAAATTATGGACTGTTCAAGATCTTAATCTGAATTTGGGATCTTAAACCCATGTCTAGATATTGTAGATTATAGGGCAATACAATTGACATACTGGTAAGCTCAGATGAGTCAAATGATCAAATGAAAGCATATTTAGGATTTCTTGCTTGATCCTGATCAGTGGGTTTGGACAGAGCCCTTGCGGTATTATTTCAGGAGGATGGAGGATAGTTAACTTGGTATGTTAATATTGTAGTGTATGTTCAGTTACGTAGTGGCTGAAAGCTGATGGCATCTGACAGTCATCTGTTAGCCTGCATGACATGAGTTGATGCATATAGTTGAGTACTTAGTGGAATTGCTCCTTAGCCTCTTTGTTCGGGGCATTTCAGCACTGAATACTAAATATGCACATTTTTCTTTAGGTACTTGATTATTACCTTTGGATAACACAATATAAATGTGACTAATTTAATTCAAAATGTTCTGTTGATTAGTATTAACAATCACAATGTAGCTGGATATTTTTTGCTTGTTCACTTCTGTTCAGTGGTTTTTCTTGCCTTTTCCCCACATCTCTGTCCATATCCATAATGAGAAGACTGGAGAATTACCCGTTTGCTACCAAAAAAAACAAAAGCACTTTTACTGCCTTTGTAGCCTCCATTCTCCTTGGAACTGGATCTTGGGTCACCACATCTTTCCTCTGTTAGAGGGGGCTGGATAACTTCCCTTTGTAACTGATCACTGCTGCTCCTAAATCATCTTGCAGGGCTAACTAGAACAGTAACACATGGCTCACTTTCAGTGCTGAGGATGAAGCCTCTGCAGTGTTGCTGGCTCCCAGTGGTCCAGAGGGAGAAACTGAGCTGAGAATTCCAGCTTTTGTGTGCTGGGACAATTACCAGCCAAGGGGGCTTATTTACTTAAGAGGCTGATGGAATTTGAATGCAGTATACCACTTGGAGCGAGCTGTAGACTGACTGCATGTGTTTCTTTTCCCTTTTCTGTTTCTTCTCATTCAGTTATGGTGGAAGAAGTGGGATGAATTATAATGTGATATGTCCTACCTCTTTAGAGTACTTTATTTGGGGTTTTCTGGCTCACTGTGCATTTTCTCTGTTGCACAGTTGTGCCTTGCTATTTATTTATTTTACTCTAATTTTCCCAAAATAATATTCAAACCTGAGTGAATCTCTCCAATGAGCTCAGCATACCAGGAAAGGTCTGGGACATGCAGTAATATGGAGAGAATTTCTGTTAGTGATCAGCCCTGAAGGGAAGTTCAAAAGCATTGAAGAGACATACAATCTACTGCAGTACCATGTCTCTCAAACATATGGATATGAAACCACATACTGACTTTCTGACAGTTCTCAGCATTGGCTTATTTGGGACCTAACTTCCAGCAATGTGTTACAAGACTAGCTGAAGTTTTACTTTTTCTTTAATGAGGGCATTTTAATGGAGAAACTGACTTTATATTTACTGATAGTTGGTATTGGTAAAGCTTTGAGACTTAAACTGATTTCAGCCACTACAAAAATAAAAATACATTTATACTGACATCTTTTTATTCTAAATTTTAGACAGATGTGGTTTGTAATGTCCAAGGTAGTAAATTCTTGAGATGAGACAAGAATCCAGTTCATGACAATTTGCAAGATCAAAACCCTAGGGGCATTTTTAGAAACAGTATCAGTGATCGTCCACATGTCCTAGGTAAATTCTCAACTTAAACCATTACATTCTGCCTTCCTGGATTCTCTCTTTAATTTTAATTGGATAAAATATCCTTCACTTCCTGTCCTCTTGTATAGTATTGCTGTGTGCTGTTAAACAACTGCTGTTCTTCACTCCAAAGAATGCTGCATTTCAGGGATGGGTGAAGTGTCTCCCTTAAACTTAGCATCAGATTTTCAGCTGGTACAAATCATTGGAGCTCCTCCAAAGTCAATGGAGCTACACTGATTTATATAAAAGTGCTGTATAAATGTAAGACATTATATTAATATTTAGAATTATTGTATTTGGGAAAAGCTTGGAAGAAAATGGAAGTTTACCTGAATAAGAACTGAATAAAAACTAAATAAAGCCATAAGGATTTAGTCTGTTTTTAAATTATTATTATTCATTAGATATATTATTAGAAAGCTCTATCCTAGAATATGGCTCTTATAGGAGGGAAAGGAATGCAGTGCTGAACCAGAATTATTGATTCTTTTCTAGATACTTTTATGGTGGAAGATGCGGTGGAAGCGATCGGGTTTGGGAAATTCCAGTGGAAGCTCTCTGTTCTTACTGGATTAGCATGGGCAAGTAATTGTTGCCAAGGGCAATGGTATATCAGCCCCTCAATGAATCCATGTAATACACTAAATATCCACCAAATATCATGCTTGGGGACAAACACAAACAAACAAAAATGTAATGAACAAAGACTTGAAATGTTAACAACTACCAGAATCAGACCTAGCATGTTAAGAGAAAGCTGGTTGGGCTTTTTCTGTATGTCTTATAAGACAAGGATGGAAGGAACCATTAGGATCCTGTATTCCAAAACTTTGCTTCAGGTAGGAAGGGTCCCAAATTACACCTATAGTAAATTGATTTCACTTTTCTTTAAAGACAAGCTAGAGATTTTACCATATTTATCACATTAGGCAAAGTGTTCTATATTCTCTGTGAATTCAGCATCAACATGGTTTTCCTGATAGCTGAATATATCCCTGTTGCACATCAGCCAAGTACTTCTAGGGATTGGTATCCAGGGCAAATGACTCTGTTTTCTATTCTTTAATTGTCCATATTTTACTTATAAAGAGCTATAATGCTCCTCCTCTGTAATATTTTTTGGCTAAACATGTCTAGATCCTCCATTTTCTAGTTATTGTCTATATATGGAATTGTAGTCTGCCCTGATTTATATCTCTGTGGGTGACTGAGGTAGATTTTGGCCCATAGATGTTTTCTCAAAGTATTTGAATCAAATCCAGAGGTGATGTATATGAAAATATAAGTTATATGGCAATAAGTAAGTCTAACTGAGTCTGCTTTTAAAGGAGTCTGAAGCTAATACAACTCTTGCTAAGTAACCAGAAAAAGGAGTTAAAGCAACTTAGATTCCCTGAGACTCACACCACCTTATGCACCACTTCTGAATTTGGCTTTTTGAATCCTACCTACTAAAAATTCTGATATCTTGTAGGCTTAACTACTTTAACATAGCAGACCATTCCAAGTCTATGGGAGCAAAGAGAAATGAGTTTTGAAGTGCTCCTATCCCAAAGCAAAGTTAATGCTCAGAAAATATATGTCTTTTTTTTTTACTGCACTGTGCAAATCTGCAGTACATTATCTGTCTTTCAAACTGAACTGCCATGTTTTACCTCTGCAGCAGGAGGGCCTTTAGCAGGGAGGGGTTAACTTAAAAGAGGAATATAATTGGCTGTTATAATGATAACATTCAGGCAGTCATTATTTTTTTTTATTGCCCTTCTAGATGGCAGATGCAATGGAAATGATGATTCTCAGTATCCTAGCTCCTCAACTTCATTGTGAGTGGCGATTACCAAGCTGGCAGGTTGCATTGCTTACATCGGTAGGAAAAATAGCTGACAGCTCCTGTATTCTGAAAGGTTTTCTACTCATTGCTGTTCAGACATTATAGTTTATAACACAATGTGAAATCTGTTCATGGCCTTTGCAGAGGGGAGGAGACTAGGCTAGTAGGAATTGCTCTGAGTTTGGCTCACTGGTGTTGTAGGAGCCTTTCTTTAAGAGACAGAATTTGAAAATATAAAATTCAGCCAGAACTGCAGATTTTGCCTTGTGTGGGTTTCCCATTAAATGTAATTTCCAGCCAAACTTATACATTGACCCAGGCTCATCCCCCAAAAAACAGAACCCACACTTTGGCTCACAGAAAAGGTTTGTAAATTTTGGTCATCTTTTCAGAGAACCTGCTTTCTCACCTTGTTGGGAAAGTCTAAACTTTGTACATGGAAGCCCCGGGGTACAGTGGGATTTTGCGGTTTGAGCTGGACTCTCTAATAATCCCTGAAAGTTGAGCCCTCATAGAATGATGCAACAGTGCTGGAAATGCAGATGGGGTTTAGGGATGAGAACCCCAGAGTGTAGGATATGGATAGGTATGAATACCTTCTACTTCCAATTGTTGCTTATTTGTGGCCTACAGCTTAACTCTCAAATTCCCATAACATTTTTCTTTCTCATGGCCTTTGATGGCATTGTTGAACTATACTGATATTGCACAAATTTGTAAATATGCCAAATACATTTAAACCAAATAGCCAGTGTAAACATCATGCCTCTCACCTAACTGAACTCAAACTAGCCTAACTAAAGGAGAACCTTAGCCAGTGTTTCAGCATAGCAGTTTTGATCTGAGTGTGTAAAAGGTCTAAAGGGTGGAGTAACATCAAATGTGACGTGAACGCTGGTAAATGTATAACTTTTAGAAGTGAACCCTTTCTTGCACCACATATTGCTTGAGGCTGCAGTTCTTTCTTAGATAAAACTCCCATTCACTTCAGTGGGATTTTTTGCCACGTAAAGACTGCAAGATCTCACCCATGGGTGAAACCTGGCAGTTTTTGTCATTAACTTCAGTGGGACAGGATTTTAACCATATGTTTATTTGTGGAGTAGGCTATATTTCCTGTAGTATCACTATTACTAAAGGTACAGTTTTTTCTTTAACATTATAATCTTTTTTATTGACTTCTCTGAAGTTGTAAAATCTAATTATAACTCCATTCAAGGACAGTTACGTAACCTGTGAGACGAAACCTCACACAAATTGCTGGTGAAAATGTCAGACGCTAGAGAGGAGCTGAGTGAGACATAACTAGTATCACGAGCATCAAAGCTGCAAGGTGCTGAGCACTGTAGCCAGATCCCATAAAAAGCTTAAGCCCATGTTTACTTTTAAGCATGAGTAGCCCCACTGAAGTCCATAGGAATGTTCATGTGCATATGCTTCAGTGCTTTGCACAGTCTGAGTCAGAATGCTTAGCCTCTTGCAGAATCAAACCACAGATGAGTAGGATACCAGCATGCACATTGTAATGTCGGTCACAGATTCTCTCTTTGAACAGGGCCTTAATGACCTTTCATTTATTAAATAAATCTTAAACCTTTCATTTATTAGCAACTTATACTAACTAGTCACTGTCTTATAATTTATTATCACTGTTTATCAAAAATATATGCGTTGAGTTTTCAAAAATACTCAACATCGATCTAACTGGTTCCATTGAAATCAATAGTAAAACTTCCATTGCCATCAGTGGGCATGGAGTGGTTGAGTCCAGTGTTCAGTGGTTTGTATATGTAAATCTCCTTTAACAGACGCTGGACACCAGGCACCTTAACATAACACAGTAGTGACAATGAATGTTTGAATTTTGTGGTTTGATGGTAAAGTTTTGCAGCTTTCTCTTCTGAGCTCTTCTCTGGAAGTTTATACGTGCTGTTAAGAGGCAGACTATTTCTGATTTTCCACAGGTGGTGTTTGTGGGAATGATGTGCAGCTCTACACTCTGGGGAAACATTTCAGACCAGTATGGCAGAAAAACTGTAAGCCTCCAACTTTTACTGGAATAGGTGCCATTATAACACACCACTTCAGTGTATAACATTGCTGAATTGCATAATCCACATACTTGTACAAGAATCAAGCAGTCCCAAGCTAGTCCAGTTTCTGCTCCCAGTGAGGGCAACAGGGTTGTAACAGTAAATGAGAGGTGAGAAAAATAAAGAGAGAAGTAAATAACTGTCTGCCTGTGCTATAAAATGAAGCATGTTTTCTTTAAAGAGTGTCTTTATGAAATTCTGGGCTCAGGTTCAGCAGTGCATTAACGCACATGGTAAATGTCTATGTTGCACACAGCATTCTTACTTGCTTGTGCAAACTACAGGGATTTTTGCCTAACAAACACACGCAATATTCGCACATACAATTCTGAAGTCTCCTTTAACTATTTTGAGCCTAGCTGTATGAAACCCTTCACCCCCAGCTTCATAAAACTATTCTCCTAGAGTAGTTTGTATGCTTCCTGATTTAGGAAATCTGGGCATTAGTCTATACTTTTCTAATTTGTGTTACAGCATCATCCTTTTTCTGTTGTTTGTTAAATGCAGGGGCTAAAGATCAGTGTGTTCTGGACCCTGTACTATGGGATCCTCAGTGGTTTTGCACCAGTATACAGTTGGATCCTTGTGCTCAGGGGACTGGTGGGCTTTGGGATTGGAGGGGTACCTCAGTCGTAAGTAAATATTCACATTTCAAAATATTCCCTTTTTCATTTTTCTTAACACTGAAATCAGTGCTCCTGTGGAATTGTGTACGTCACTATGTAGGGGCCTTCTGAACCTAAGTTCCTCTAAAGATGTTAGCACGGATGTATTAAACTGTAGGAAGACTTTTGAAATGCACAATATTTCTGTGAGGAGGTGATTAGACCCCTGATGACTAATACATCCTTCTGAACAAACTGGGTGTCTGAATTTAATATGGTCAGAGGCGTTATATATGTACAAGTTCAATTGGGTTTTCCTGTACTAAACTAAGGCAACTAGCCATTGATGTTCAGTCTGCAGATCTACAGCATGAGACTTTAAAGCAGTCAGTGAGTTAGATCAGCCACTTATGTTGGTGCTTTTACACAGAGTGAGTGGAGGGCTAATCACTGGAATCCTGCCTCCTACAAGCAGATGGAGCAGAACAGACACAATCCTTCTCTGTCCCTTCAAGTGTCCAGGTAGTGGGGTGAAGGTAAAAGGCACTAACATCCCACTCTTGCAGCAGCAGGGAAGAGAGAACAGAGTGTGAAACTCTCAGAGACCTAAAATAACCTCATAGCAATGGCTTGACATTACATTTCCATGTTTGTATGATAAAATGGAGTCAATAAGTGATGATGCTGAATTGTGACACTACCACGTCATGACATAAATACTACTAATTAGAGGTCAGGCCAACCTGGATCTCCCTTGAACTTTATGAAACTCTGGATTCCTATCCAAATCTGAGCCTAACCTTTGAGCCTCAGGCCCATCTGTGTAATGGATCCAAACTAGAATTCCAAATCCAAACAGCATCCAACTTGGAACAGTTTGAATAGCTTCACGGATGAGGCCCATCTCTGGTCAGAACAGAGAATCAGGACATAACTCCATGACTTTGAGGCGCCCCTCACTTTGGAAGGGGTTCTCCAGATTTTCCAAGGGAATACCCCTCTGACCCCCACTGTAGGCTTTTAGTTGTAAATGGAAGGGAATGAGTGTGGCTGTTTACTCTCCCCTTCCCATTTACTGTATTCTCATTAACAATTGATGTGTTGCACCACGAGAGGTGCTATTTCAGTGCCAGAGGAACCTGACTTAGATTGATAGCTCATGGATTTGTTTATGAGATGAGTCAATATCCTCCGATGGTTGCAGCTTTTCTAGTGCCATTCCCACAAATCCAGATAAAGGAACCATCGCTCTGAGAGGCTTCTGTAATGTTATTAGTATATTTCCATTGCTCCTTCGCCTCCCTCCAGTAACACTGCTAATGACAGCAGTATGTGTGTAAACTAGGAAAATCATTAATCTGCCACTTGTTTATTAAGTGTGAGCCAGATTCTGCCACGCCGCTCCCAATATGCATTACTAGAATGGGGCAGAAGAGCAAAAGAAGCAAAGCATCAGAGTTAATGCTGTGCACTGCAAACATTTATTAGTAGATAAGTCTCAATTAATGCCATTTTACAGAAGAAGAAAATAAGGCACATGACTTTCCCAGGATCACAAAGTGAGCCAGTTACAGAGGTCAGAATAGAACCCAGATCTCCTGAGCCCCTGTCCCTGCTCTAATTATGAATGGTCTGATTGGCAAAAGGCGAAATGTACCCAAGGTGGCAAAAAGAGCTGGGTTTTTTTTTAATAGTCTTGGGCAAGCTACAATATTGCATATGAGAGGCAGCATTTCTGTTGAGTGATTTAGTCGGTAGAGTCATGTGATTGTATTATTGCATTCTGTAATGCATTATGAAAGATGCTGTTTAAAATAATACTTTGTACAATTATAAATTAACATATTACATGTAGGAGCATATTTATCTGAATATGCAGGAGCTGTATATAGGAATCAATGGCCTCCCAGGGAATCTTACTATGAGATACTATGTGACACTAAGTAGGATATTATTAGTATTCACAGCATCCCATAGATACAAAAGCAGGAGATGCAGAGCATTCCCCTGAAAAGAACAACCCACACACAACTGTAATTACCGTACTCTATTACATTATATGGGGAATGATCTGCATTTCGTTACACATGACTCTATTGCCTCCTGTTTTTTAATCACGGATTTAATATTTGATATTTGCAGCGTTATCCACTGATTAACTGAGCTCTGCAAGTCACTGAGAGCTCAGACCTGCACCTCTGAAATCAGTAGTTTTGCCATTGACTTCAAAGGTTGCAGGATTAGACACTAAAGGTATTTCAGAAGCAGAAACAGGGCCTGGGAATTCAATGGAATCCAAATATGGTAGGAGCAGAGAAATACAAGACCTAACAGACTGTTTGAAACAGACAGGACAAACCTTTGATTGGCTTCTGCCCCTTGCATTAATCCTCAGGAAACACTCACACAACTGTGCAATTCAAACGTATTGCCCTTTGGCACAATGGGATACAAAGGCATTGCAGAGAATCAAGTCAATTTTTAAAAAATTCCCTCTTAATAAAAGAATGCAAATGATTTTGTATAGCAATAACAATCATAGCCTCAGGGTTTTCATCTCTTGGAGGACTGAAACCTAGCAGAGATGAGTGACCAGCAGTGAAATTCTCCTAGCCAATTGTTCAGCCCTGGGGAAATACCCTGCCCAGCAACCGTAGGAGTTATGCATTGAATCCTACTCTGTGAATGCCTGTCCAGATCAGAGCTCTGAATAAATACACATCAAGGTCTACTAGATCTAGTCTGAGTTTGCAAAGCCACAGAGAGGATCAAATTCTCTCCTCCATTACACTGCTGCAATCCATATTAAAGTAAATGAGATTGTTCTGGTGACATGAGAGAAGACTCTGATCCAGTGTCTGTAGTACTGCTGGCTGTGTGGGCTGGGAAGGGTTTTTATGCTGTCACTGTGGTTTGGCAGTTTTAATAGGAAACAAATCAAATGCCTGAATATAGCTCAGTGTGCTAACATGACATTTTTCTTCATGTTTGTCTTTACAGAGTAACCTTATATGCTGAATTCCTTCCAATGAAAGCTAGAGCCAAATGCATTTTATTAATAGAGGTAAGCAGTGTAGCCAACTGTACTTGGTCCTTAGACTTAGAGGGCCAAATTCTGCTTTCAGTCATGTCCATTCAATCCCACTGACTTTAGAAAATTCAAAACCGGCTACAACAGATAGATGGCTGAATTTGGCTCTGTATACCAGTGTCAGAGAGAATGAATTTAGCCCATAAAGCAGGGCCACCTCGGCATTGGGAAACTATATGGAGGGCCGGGTAGGGAAGCCTGTGTCTCCCCATACAGCCTGGTCCCACCCCCTCCCACTTCCTGCCCCCCTGTCTCCTATCCACACACACCCTGCTCCCTGTCCCCTGACTGCCCCCTTGTCTCCTATCCACACCTCCGACAGCCCTTCCCGGGACTCCCATGCCTATTCAACATCCCTCCCCCCCGGCTCCTTGTTCCCTAACTGTCCCCCCAGGACTCCACCTCCCATCCACTCCCTATCCACCCCCCTGCCCCGCAAAGCCCCTTTCAGAATGCAGCTGGAGAGAAGCGGCGGTTTCCCCTTCCTTTCCTTTTTTTGCAGGCAAAACTGCTGTTGGTTTTGATAGTTTTACCTATGTAAGGAGAACAGGACTCTAGATCTCACAGTAGTTTATAAGAATTATATTTAGAGATAGATTATTATTATTATCCAAAGCTACTTTATTATGTCTGGGTATCAATTGAAGGGGATCTAGAATCATGTCTTAATCATTCATGCCATTAGGAGTTTGTAGCTGTTTTGAGGAAACTGTAGGTGATGTGAAATATATGTGGCCAAAATCTACTGTCAAGTGACATCACTGAGGCAGCACCTGTAAATCGGATAAGAATTTGGCCCATCAATCACAAATTAAATCTGACTCATCATTTACCTGTCTGCAGTTCTACTGTAACAAATAAATACAGCACACTGATTTTTCTGAAGGTGAAATTTAACTGTTTGAAACCACCAACATAAGTAGCAGAAAATGTCCCATCATATGAATCCCTTTTTTCCTTAGCCAAAGTTTTCAGTAACTTGAGTTTTAGAATGGAATATGGATTTATGAAATGCTTGGAACATAGGGAGAGTTATGGACAAAGTCTGAAGACAAAAGGTGTAGAAATATAGAAAAGCCCTCCCATATGGTGAAATATGAGGCTATTTTATATAAGAAGCTGCCTATGATACCAGTTTATTCATCTACATTTAAACATGCCTTTCCAGAGATCCCTGGTAATAAGTTTTCAGAGCTGAGTTCATGGAGCATGAGAAAAAATCCCATTCACAAATGGCTGGATTTCTCTTGGCTTACATCTATGCACATTTTACATGTCTCATCCGTGATTCACCACCAGTCTCTACAGTACAGAGTTTACAACAACAAATGTTGTATCTTGGCCGAGGGTTAGACTGGATGATCCTTGCAGTCCCTTCTTATCCTATAATTCTATGATTATAGAACTTCAGTTTGAAGAGGACATTAATAGAGATGGTCCTTCTCTTTTTTAGTTTCTGTGCTGTTATCAGTCATGCATCTCAGAATTCTTTTATCCCCCTTTGTGACCTTTCCCTTTTCACTTTTGCAGATCTTCTGGGCCATTGGGACTGTATTTGAAGTCCTCCTTGCAGTATTTGTAATGCCCACTCTTGGCTGGCGTTGGCTGCTCATTCTTTCTGCTGTTCCACTCTTGCTGTTTGCCATCTTATGTTTTGTAGGTATTCTTTACAGGAGAGATGTTTGTGCAGCAAATCTAACATTTCACTATAAAATATAGTTAGTATGGAGCCTGATTAAGTGGAATCGTGACAGCAATGACTTTCCTGATGGTACCCTGTTAATAAATTTGAAATTTTGATGTAAATGATACTGCTTCAAATGATGCTGTTTCAA
Source organism: Dermatemys mawii (assembly GCA_007922305.1). Taxonomy (NCBI): domain Eukaryota; kingdom Metazoa; phylum Chordata; order Testudines; family Dermatemydidae; genus Dermatemys; species Dermatemys mawii. The sequence continues at coordinate 19,293,630 of ML677361.1, read as the reverse complement.
CAGCTAGTAATAGTAGGCTTCTCAATGACAGCTGTTCTGATGATGTAATGCTTGTAATCTGATGCCCTACAGCAGAATGCTGGTAGTTTGGAGTTCTGTGAAACCAGTCAGAACTGGGATTCTCTCTCTGATTTACTCATGCAGTTTCAGCCAAATTCAGTGGAATCAACCTCTTACTCTTATTAAAATCAGTTATTTTCTGATTCGTCTTGGGTCTGTTAAATAATTTTATTGCAAGTCACAACTTCCATCTAATCTGTTGTTAATTAAAAAGTCTCAGAGCTTGTGGCAACCTCAGCGTAATATGCTATCTAGATATTATAGGTCAGATTAATATATTAAAGTGACACTTGAACTTGTGTACCCTGTTCAATGAAAGTATATGTGATAGCAAACCATTCCCTTACAGGCAATATATACGCTCCTGTCTGAGCAATAATTTGACTATTTGCCTGCTGTTATTTTTTAGCCATTGTCATTGTTTTTCAGGAATCTCTCCAGATAATTACACAAGTGTTTTAAAATCTTATATATTGGGGCAAAAAAAGTGTTTAAAATGGACAATTTTGAATATCTTCAGACTCCTGCTAACTAATTGACTGTTTTGCCATTCCTGCTGTGAATGCAATACCAAAAAATTCCAAAGATATAGTCAAATCTTTCAAAAATTAAAAGCAAGTAATGGAGGAGACCTTTTGTGTGATCGGTTTAGGGACGGATGCCTGATGATATGATGAAAGTGATATCTGGAATTTCGTAAAGTCTGTTGCAGAAAGATGAATCTGTAATTCATCGGGGGCTGGTTCTGCAAGCATACTCATCTCATTGCAGTTAATGGGACTGCTCACATCTGCCCCAGTCAGTTTATTGTCCTGTCGTTGACAATATTGCATCTGATCTAATCTGCTCTGCTTTGCTTTCATAGTGGCTGCCAGAAAGCGCAAGATATGATGTTTTATCTGGAAACCAAGAAAAGGCTATTGCCACTTTGAAGCGGATAGCAGCAGAAAATGGAGCTCCAATGCCTCTAGGAAAATTAATCATTTCCAGACAGGTGAGTACAGGAAACAGACATACTAACAATACTGGATATAGTAGAAACTGCGCTACTTTCACAAGTAATCAGTGTTAAGTTTAATTTTGGCATCTCAACCAGTAATAAACACTAATGAGAAGTGATCACATGTGCTAAATTAATGGGGAATTACACCAAAGGCCTCATTCTGATTTATACTAAAAATGGTGGCAGTATAAAGGGGCCTTAAATGGGCATAAATTACATTTATACTCACTTTTAGACCTCTTTCTACTGAGACTCAGACCATGAGAATACTGAAGGGCCCAAATCAGAACCCCAGATCTGAACACCTCAGAACTACGTGTGGAATTTTGGATCCAAAGTTTAATCTGAATTTTGCAGCTAGCCCCCATATCTATAATGGGACAACCCCAAATCCTAGAGCACCCCCAAACTTTGGGAAGTTCTGCACAGGCCTGCTTGCCTTTTTGTCCTTCAGAAATTCTTGGGCTGGCCAAAATTCTCCTGCTGAGAAGTGAAGAAATGCTTTGCTTGCTTTGAAGGTTTGGTGTTTAGGGTAGGATTGCAAATGTTTTTTCTAAACCACAAGACTGTGGGTCAGATGCTCTCCTGTTCCAAGATCCATCCTGCACAGGAGATGGGGAGGAAAGTCATCCAGGAGCTGCTTAAAGCCTCTTGCCTTGGCCTCAGCCCCAACCTAAATTAGAGCTACCTAGAGGCTGTTCTAATTTACAGCAGCTACTAGCTGTCATCTCTAAGAGATCATACACTACCTGTGAATTGGCATAATAGAGCTGTGTCCCTCTTTCCATGCTCTCCATGCTGACACTCTCCCTTCCTCCCCCTGTGCCGGGGTGGTATGAGCCAGCTCTGATGACTTTACACCAGCTGAGAATTCCCTCTGGCAAGGGAATTCTTAACTTGACAGCTGCGACCAGATTGTAGCTCCTTTACACTGCTCATGTGCATGAAGGGGCCTGAACAGGGACTGACTATCTGGCCCTAAGCTGTGTAATATATATCAGATGGCCCGACATTGGAGTGGAAGCATGCCATGCCATGCAATCAAGTTTCCTCTGACTCTTTATGACCCCAAATCAGTTTTAAATAGAAACCAAATCAAACAGCTGTATTTTTGTTTGTTTCAAAACAGGAAGACCGGGGGAAAATGAGGGACCTTTTCACACCCCAGTTTAGATGGACAACATTGTTGCTTTGGTTTATATGGTAAGAGGAGATATAAACTGTTCAATGCCAGCAGGCTTATGTATGTTTTTCAATGGATGCATTTACATTATCACTAAAATAGAGCAAATCTTATTCCCCTCAAACCTGCATGACACTGTAATTTCTTAAACCACCAAATAACATTCACTCAAGATCCAGTGGCCTATTCATTTTCTGGATGGAAGTAGGAACCATACTTTAAGAAAGTATTTAATGCAAGTCCTCACTTTCGTTAGGTCCATTTTGATTCACATTGCTTATTATATTATATGTCTGACCATCTCAGATTTCCTCTCTCATTTTCTTTCTCACAGGTTTTCCAATGCTTTTTCTTATTATGGGTTAGTTTTATTAACTACAGAGCTCTTTCAAGCAGGGGATGTCTGCAGCAGTGAGTATTAGCCGTTCTCTTCTTTCTAAATATACCCTGTAGATGAGAGAAAAAGGTGGGATTGGACCAGCTTCTGCTGAAGGGTTGGAAAGGGTCACAATTTCTAGCGGACACTTTAGGAAACCTTGTTAAGAGTTTGTTAATTTTGAACATAAGTCAGCTACTGTACCCTGCTTGCTACTTGATGCATAGGGGTTCTGTGGTGGCCACAGGAAGGATTCCCCAAATCCAAGTTGTGAAATAGCAGTGGAGCCTGCAAAGGAGGCTTATTAGAGGCAAGTATCTATTCTTCTTGAGTAAAGTGTGCTTCCATAAAGTGACTTTCCAGATTTGCCACTCTCAGGCCTAATTAGGCCTGAAATAGAGAAAACTGCCAGCTACCATAGGGCTTCTAGGTGCTTGAAATGTAAAGAACTGCTGGGGGGAAAGATATGGCATAGAAATTTAGCATCTTTTCTGTTGCAGTTTATTGTGTTATTGTCAGTGTTTTAACTGTATCTTCAAAACTCCTTGAAAATTAGATTCCCCTAGGGAGAGCGTTACTATATTCTGAACACACTAAATTAGGGAATACACCCTGGTGATTGGGAAATTATATGAAGGACATGGGTACTGCTATAAGAAGGTATCAATTCAGGGCTTGCCTAGCAGCCTGAGAGTAGAATGAGAAATCTAACTTCGGATACTAGGAAAATGTAGGTAGTTATTGGGAGACATTATGGTCTAGTGGCTAAAACGCAGGTCTAGGAAACAAGACTACTGGTTCTCTTCCTAGCTCCGCCTCTAACTCACTGTAAGGCGTTGGGCAAGTTACTTCTCCATTTTGAGCTTCAGTTTCCCCAGTTGTAATTTTGACCTACCTGACAAAGTAGAAGTCTGTACTGGTAGAGCACACCTGCTTATGGTACAGAGACTCACTCACATTCTGTGATAGAATGCACTATACAAGTATGATGTGTTGTATGCTTTGGGTGAATGTTAGGAAGTTTAAAGACCTTTGGGAAGGGAATACAAAACACTGTAGACAACTGACATTGACATTGTATTTTAAAAGAAAGGATCATGAAGGAGGTTTGGCAATAAGAACCAGGAAGAGGAGAAGGGTTTGCGTTAAAGGGGGAAACAGGAGTGTTGGTCTGTGGATCTTAGAATCATAGAACCATAAGGTTAGAAGGGACCGCAAGGGTCTAGTCCAGTGGCTCTCAAACTTTTTTACTGGAGACCCTTTTCACACAGCAAGCCTCTGAGTGCGACCCGCCCTTATAAATTAAAAACACTTTTTAATATATTTAACACCATTATAAATGCTGGAGCTATGTAATCACCTTGCGACCCGCTGAGGGGTCCCGACCCCCAGTTTGAGAACCCCTGGTCTAGTCTAACCCCCTGCCAAGATCTTGTTTCAAGTGGTAGAATAAGTAATACTTTACTTTTCTGTAGCACCTTCTGTACAAGCTTCTTGAATCTCTTATGAATCCTAATGAGTTAACCCTCACAACCCTCCTGTGGGGTAGGTAAAATATTATTATCCCCGTTTTACAGGTGGGGATACTGAGACACAGAAGGCGACATCACTATCCTGAGGTCACAGAAGCCTGTTCTGATTTTAAAAATAGTGTAAATCACCAGTCTGCAAGACTGCTTAGGAACTGTTTGGGTTTGGCTAGGTCAGGGGTTCTCAAACTGGGGGTTGGGACCCCTCAGCGGGTCGCAAGGTTATTACATGGTGGGGGTTGTGATCTGTCAACCTCCACCCCAAACCCTGCTTTGTCTCCTGCATTTATAATGGTGTTAAATATATTTAAAATTGTTTTTAATTTATAAGGGGGAGGAGTCGCACTCAGACGCTTGCTGTGTGAAAGGGGTCACCAGTAAAAAAAATTGAGAGCCACTGGACTAGGTGTTCCAGTACAATACATTCAGGTAAAGTGCACCTGCCGTGCGGCTGAATTCCAGCCACATCCACTCCACTGGGTTCAGCAGCAAGTTTACAGAGTCACAAAGGCACAGCAGATGTATGGGAGGATCAGCAGAGAAGAGATGACTTAAAATATCACAAATGCTTCTTCTTTCTCCTCCCACAGTTTCCAGTAGAAGGAAAGCAGTTAAAGCAAAATGCAGCCTGGCCTGTGAGTATCTGACAGAAGAAGACTACACTGACCTGCTCTGGACCACTTTATCGGAATTCCCAGGTAAGTGACCGTATAAGTGCCAGTGCACCACTGCGTGGAGGCTTAGTGCAGTGTCTTGAGAAGCCACAGTGACCAATCTGGTTATGGCTCCAATCCAAACCACATGCCATGTATTCTGAGGAAAAGTAACAATTCAGTAGGATTTTATCATCCAGTTAACTTCTGCTGAAGCAGCAGAGCCATATACATGTTCATGCAGGTGTTGGCTTTCCAGAATTATTTTTAAAGGATCTGGGGTATGGTTACTCGTTGTTGGGCCTGCTTCCTTTAACACCTTCTGCGCACAGCCTTGTATACCATCAGAGCCATGACTTTTAATGTCACAATGATTTAAATGAGCAGTGTGACAATAGAGCAAGAAAGATAGGTGACATATGGTAGCAATATGAATATTGTTCCATTAGACCAGGGGTTGGCAGCCTTTTAGAAGTGGTGTGCCGAATCTTCATTTATTCACTCTAATTTAAGGTTTTGCGTGCCAGTAATACATGTTAACATTTTTAGAAGGTCTCTTTCTATAAGTCTTAAATGTATGACTAAACTATTGTTGCATGTAAAGTAAGTAAGGTTTTTAAAATGTTTAAGCAGCTTCATTTAAAATTAAATTAAAATGCAGAGCCCTCCGGACCAGTGGCCAGGATCTGGACAGTGTGAGTGCCATTGAAAATCAGCTCACGTGCCACCTTCGGCACCCGTGCCATAGGTTGCCTACTCCTGCATTAGACTATATCCCTAGGTATTAATCGGCTGAGATGGCATATCACAAGGCAGTGATTCAGGATATTATCACTGCTCTGGATTAAAATCTCAGGGACAAATCCAGCTCTTGTGTGAGTACAACTCCACTGCTTGTGTTGTACATGTTTTATCCATGGAGAACCCTCTTCCCTTGGATCACCAGTCTGACTCCTTTCACTTACAACAGATTCACACAGAAAGAAAATAAATTACAAAGCCAAATATCATTGTGTGGTAATTGCTGGATGCTGCAGCTCAATCTGAACTCATTCCACAGACATGGGCCAATCAATTTCTCTTCCCATACAGGTGTTCTGGTGACCCTATGGATTATTGATCGGATAGGGCGTAAAAAAACCATGGCGCTGTCCTTTTTTGTCTTCTCGTTTTGTAGTCTTCTGCTATTTCTCTGTGTTGGAAGGTACGCCACACAAAGTGAAAATGGAACCCTGATCCATTTACTCTTCCATATGGGACAACAGGTTAAAAGTGATGGTTTTAAGAGTCAAGAATTGACCAAGTTAATTTGTGAAAAGATTTCAAAAGGAAAGTTTGGCTTTTCTCTACAGAGTGTTTAGAAGAAAAATAAGAGAAGCGGGCAGGGAGAAAGCCTGTCTTCTCCGAAGTCCTGTGTTCAGAATACACCAAAGGGGATAATAGTTGACATCAGAGTAGGAAATAGCTCTCTGAAAAAGTTTTAAATCAAGTCTTGTGCTGTGGGTCTTGACTACCATTACATGCAGTGATGCTGGTACCTCTAGTTTTGCAATTAGTTATCTAAGTTTCCCCCTTGCCAAATAAATGATGAATCTCTGGGCTGGGCTCCACTGTTGTGTACTTGCCTCCCATTCAGTTGCTTGTGCCAATTCGCAACAGAGCTTGGTCTTTAATTATGAGACTCGGGTTCAGAGCAGTCTAAGCCATGTAATGGACTAGAATGTGCAATTATAGTGAGTGCTGACTAGTGAAGTTGAGGTCTTGGCCTGGAAAACTGGTACATTTAACCTCAGAATCTGGAAATCGCTGCACTGCTGGAAGGAACCTGTATTGTGGCATTGCATAGGGCCCACTTTTCCAAAGAGCTCAGGGCTACATTTTTAACTGCTCAGAACCCACAACTGAGGCCAGGTTTTCCAAAGTGCGTGGCACCCGGCATCTTCCATTGTGAACTTATGGCCAGATTTTCACAAGAGCTGAGCACCCACCATTCACTCCATGTGCTGAGCTCTTTGGAAAATCTGCCTTTGCTTGTGAGTGTTCGGCCTTTTGGAATGTTTTGGCCCTTCCTGTCACTTGTGCACAGTACTTTCTCTACTCGGGCTGAGAGCGGGGGGCACAGAAATGGTATCTTAGTTGTTGCTGGACTGTTTTGTGTGGAGAGAGCTCCTAGAACATTTTCAGGCACTGTATACATAATAATAATAATAATAATAAATCCTAACAATATGAATAAATAACCAAGTGTGTCCAGTTCCACACCTTTACACAGGAAGCCCACAGCCTGATTCTGATCTCATTTACTCCAGCTGTGCTCCAGTTAAGTTATCCCAGTGTCACACTAGTGTAGGGTCAATCATTTAGTGCACATTTTCCTCATCCAGGTATTTTTAGGCTGGGACTAGTACACGTAATTAACTTCTCTGGTCACTGGCTGCTGATAATGCTCCATTGAAATGCAGACTCTTAGAAGAACCAAGGTGTCTGTAGTGATCGCAGATTTTTTTTAACTGTACTTGTATTAAAGGTCCAGAAAAATGGAGAAGAGTCAATAAAAACAAAATGGATCTTCTAGACAATAACATTTAGCATCTTTTTAAATTGCTTCTTGTCTCTAAATTCAAATAAAGACTGTACTGAACAACCCAACCCCTGCTCTTCTTATTCTCACAGAAATGTTCTTACTGTGCTGCTCTTCATCGCAAGGGCTTTCATTTCAGGAGGATTTCAGGCTGCTTATGTTTACACTCCTGAGGTGAGTATGGTCATTTTTCTAACAAGAAGGTTTAATGGGAATGAGGCCCTCATGGGACAGCTGAATTTTACGAGCTTCTCATAATAGGCCTTCTACAGGCTACAGTTTCTTGAGCCATTATGTTGTCTGAGTGTTGTAGACCTGACAGAACTTAAGTTTAGTATTGCTCTTTGATAAAGAGATGTAAAGTAGGAAGAGAGCTGTATTCTAGGGTTAATGTGCTGGTGCTTTGTCTACAGGTTTACCCAACAGCTACTCGTGCTCTGGGCCTAGGAACATGCAGTGGAATGGCCAGAGTGGGAGCCTTAATAACTCCATTTATTGCACAGGTAAAACTCCCTCTCTTCCAACCATTTTAGTAGCACAGGAATTCGATGGAGAAAACAGCGTTTCTGTATTAAGGGCAGTTGAGGGCAGTCCTCACCCAAGTATGCTGGAGTGGAGGAAGCATGTTGGTGCCTGTCAGGTGAGCTAGCCCGTCAGGGAGAGCTGGACTCAGGCCCTCCTATGCCTGATTTACCTTTCAGACCAGGGGTCACATGATGGGAGAATGTGAGTAGGAATCAGGCCTGCTGGGGATATAAGGACAGTCTGAAGCCAGTTGTGGGAGAGTCTCAAAGCGGGTAAAGGGGCTGTGTGAGTGGTTCCATGCAGGTGGCTTGGGGAGTACAAACCCGCAGGGAGCAGGAGCCAGCTAGGAGAATTGAGGGGGAAAAAACCTTGGCAGGAATAGGACTAAGAACCCTGCATCAAGGGCGTGCCCTCACAGAGGCTGCGTGGAAGACTTGTGGTGTTTTGAACTTTATGTTAATAAATCAGACCACTAAAGGGGAAGATTATTGTGAAATAATAATCTTTTCACACTAGCCAGAGGATGAGGATTAGTGGATAAAATCTAAAGAATAAGGAAATCAGAATAAGCAGGGAGCTCAGGCAAGATTTCTTGATTCAAAAGGCAGTAACAAAAACAAATGGAATAAGCAGCCACAGAGGGTGATTGAGGTAGAGATTATTGATGAGACACTGACATACATTTCTGTTAGCAATGGATCTGAGCCACGAAATTCAGAGCTGAACTGTACCAAAGCAGGGATTGTTCAGCTATGGGGTTTTCATTCCAGTCCATCAGGACTTGTTGGAGGAGGAAGAGACTGAAGGACCCATTCAAAAGGGAGGGAGACAGTAAAAGTGAGAGAACTGACAAATGGGTCAGTATATGAGGTCTGAGAAGCTGTTTTCTGTTCCTCATTTTAGTTGCATGGTTGCAAATCACTTTCATGAGACTTCTTAGATAGAGAGAGGATAGCCAAGTGGTCTGACTACAGGACTGGGAGCCAGGGAGTCCTCACTCTGAAACTGGCCTTGGGCAAGTCACTTAATTTCCCTGACATGGTTTCCCTATCTTTGAAGTAAGGATAACATTAGCCTGCCTCAGATGGGTGATGTGAATCTTAATCCAAGGTATTCAAGGGATAAGTATTATCTACAAAGAAAGAAAAGTATGTAATATAGTGGCTTTTAAAAAGTGATGTTTTCCCCTAAAGGAGTTAACATTTCTACCACAGGTTCAATGTTTTTGTTTTCTTTTGTGGTGGATTCAGTTAATCTTTTTTTACCCTTTCACTTACTTTCCCTTAGGTGATGCTGGAATCTTCAGTCTATTTAACTCTGGGGGTTTACAGTGGATGCTGCCTGTTGGCAGCCTTGGCTTCCTGTTTTTTGCCCATTGAAACAAAAGGTCGTGGTCTGCAGGAGTCCAGCCACAGAGAGTGGGGACAAGAGATGGTTGGGAGAGGATCTCATAACATGGGAGTCACCAGGTCAAATTCTGGATCGCAGGAATGATAGGACATGAGCCCCCCGCCCCCTTGCAAGGAAGGATGAAACAAGCAAGAAGTGTATTTTTAAAAACCAAGTGTATAAAGCCGACCGTGCTGTCACTGCCAATGTCATGTGTCAAAATGCAGGAAATTTTGATTTGGACCTAAGCAAATTGTGTCTTTACTTCTCTTTGCTCACACTCATAAAAATGTACTTGTGTAATGAGAGACATTTGACCAGGATGTCATTTGAAGTTTAGAGAGAAGGGTTTTTTTAATAGTCTGTTATGCTTGCATGGTCAGATACTGAGCTGAAAATGTCCTGTGTCAAGCAGATAGCTAACTGAATGCAATTCAGTATCAGCTGTAATTTTAAAAAACAGGACTTTCGATGCCTAAAATCAAAAGATTAATATTTACTGTGTACCTGGCATAGAACACGGTGGGTCCCATACACGATAGAATAGGGTTTTAAAATTAGATGCCTGCCTTGCACTTTTTAGTCAACAACAACAACATGTTGTAACAGCAAACCAACCAATGCTTTCCAGTTCCCTTGCCTATAAGTTCTGTTCCTTGGAAATGACCAGGCACTGAGAAGGTTGTTTGGAACGTATCTTGAAGATTTGCTTTCCTCAAGGCAGAGTAGTTTGAGTCTGTGAAGAGGCCTGTTGGATGCAGAGATGGGACATTATATGAGAAATGTAAATTCTAGCAGTTTGGAATGGAATTTAACTTTTCTAACATTAGCCGAAGCATTGAACCCTGTGTCTGTTGCATTGGTGAAGACTGCTTCAGCTGTCCTGATGTTTCTTTGTGTGTGGAGATGCACGCTGTGGTTTACTGCATGGGTCCAGATATGTTTCTGTTCAGTTTGCTTAAGTATGTTCCCATAGTGGTGTAGCCAATGCCTATGACATAAAAGTCTTAATCTGAACAGCTGCTTGTAGCACTTTCGATGGAACTGCTTTCATGTATCTTCCGACAGGAGCAGGTTCTCTGTCAGCTGGGCAGAAACTCTAAAGAGTAGCTGCCAGTTGTACATGGAATGTAATGGCAGGTTATGAAGGAATGTAGTTGACATCACATCTTAAATGAGAAGTCGTCCTGGGAAGAGCTATACCAGTGTCATCAGCAGAAGATTGACTCTCCCCCAGCAATTTTGGTGTAGTTGATGCAATTCTTTCTCTCACCACAGGGAGTGGTATAGTTCAGGTGAGGACAATTCAATTCATATGTACTACAGTATCTATAGAGCCTTTTGGTTTGTAAGGAATCTGTCTGTAAATGGGGATTCAGATTTCAAAACTTGATGGATGTAAAGCAACAAAATGTGTAACAAAATCAGACAGTTATCATTCATGGGTCTTGGAATTTTTCCAGAAATCCATCCTATGGAATACACTGTCAAATGTAACTGAGAGGTACTTAATTCTAGTCGCTAGGCCCTGGGAAGCAATACATTTTCAGTAATATGTGTGGTTAGTCATTTCACAGAAATAGAGTGTTGTGTATACTATGGATTTTGCCAAAGACAATATTTTAACTACAAGGTGGACAAGCCGTTCCCTATAAAGTCCTTTTCTCTAGGGCTGGAATAGTTCATTGAGTCTGTCGATGGGTGCAAAATAAGAGAACACAATCTACATTCAACTTTCACGTACAGAAATGCAGAGCTATAGCACAGTACAACACTCCAAGATGTAGTAGGCTGTTTAACTTATACCATTATATGAAATTACCCATGAGAAATTCCTTAAAGGAATTTGAAGCTGTCCAAACTACCAGGAGAGGCCAAATCTGTTGTTGGCATTCTGCATGGAGATGTCTTATGGTGCAGGAGGTGCAAGTCTGACAAGGGACCCAAAGTCTCTATATTCACCTAGCATTAAAAGATGGTGTTTACAATGAGCTGGCTGGTTTGAACAGGTGAATGTTACATTTTCATATTAATGTTAATATGAAAATGTAATTCAGTCCAGAGATATCCAGGTTTACATGTGTTTGATGGCATAGGAGAATGTTGTCCATTTCTAGTACTAACACTTTACATTGGTATGAATATCTCTGCCTATTAGTTCTGTATTTACTGTTGACTCTCTAATATGCTAAAAGTTCCAATCAGTCTAAAGCAGGCGTTCTCAAACGTCCTTGCACCACGGCCCTCTTCTGACAACAAGACTCCAGGAGGGGAAAGCTGAAGCCCAACGGCTACATCCCCAGGCAAGTGGCCTGTAACTTGAGACCTGCCACCAAGGGCTGAAGCCATTGGGCTTCAGCATTGGCCCTGAGCGGTGGAGCTTGGGCTTCAGCCTGGCCACCCCATTAAAATGGAGTCACAACCCACTTTGGGGTTCCGACCCACAGTGAGAGAACCACTGATCTAAAATGAACAGAAAATGCTCTTAACTGGCAGACAATGGGAATAGTTCCTTCTCATCGCCTCACCATTCAGATTCTTACTGGCTATCCCTCTCTCATGTCTTATGCAACTGGAGTGGCTCAGGGCTGCTCTCAAACTCATGTGGCACACGTGCTTGTTTACCTGGGGCTCTCATGGCAATGTACACAAGATATACAGCATGTTTCTGAGGGGAGAAACAAGACCTGAATGGTTTTAGATAGCCAGAGTGCAACTCCTATTAGCTTGGGGATTCATGAGCACAACTGTGTAAGGTGGTTCCTGAACCTTGCACTGAAAACACTATATAGGGCCTCAGCCTGGTCTGTAATTTGGCACCTGTAACCAGTTGCAAGCACAAATGATAGAATTTAGATCCCTACCTAATGGGAAGCATCGTTAGACACCTAACTTCTATCATTTGTGCTTGCAGTTAGTTGTACTGACAGTTAGTTGGATGCCCAGAATTGGAGGCTCCTGAAAACTCGATTCATTGTAAGTATGGATTAGAGGAGAGAACATATGCATGAAACCTACAGCCTCACAGGATTGCTGTGTTAACAGGCTAGCTAATGAGCCGTTTAGCTTGCTATTGAGCTCCTCCTGTACTTAAAAATCTACTTCTGCCTTTCAAACAATCATATGCACACACTGCTTTGATTTTTGAATCAGCATTCAACAGTTTGAAGATGTGACATTGCAATGGCCTTCAAAGTGTGCATTCAGAGAGTTTATGTGAAGTGTTTGTGTGTATGTATGTGTGTATTTATATACACACACTTCCAATAAAATATTTCATTTTAATAGATATTTATAGGCTATGCAAAGGCTTTTAATCCTGTTGAGAAGCTGGTACCTGTTTAATTTATGACATTTACAATATTACAAAAAGCCATTTAGGGGCATTTTTGCTTTTCATTTTATATAAATGCTGCATTGAAAAATGTACCTTGTTATAGAAATACCAGGATCAGCCCTGCTGAGGTAACTGTAATTTATAGGCCTTCAGTCAAGAACAGCGGGCCCTACCTGAGGCCTGATGGAAAGTCCATTAAAGTCAATAGGCGTCTTTCCACTGACTCCCATGCACTTTGAATCAGACTGCAGGTAAGGGGACAGGATTGGACCCTTAAGAGCTGATTCTGTGTCACTGAAGTCAATAGGAGTTTTGCTACTGACTTGAGTGGGAGCAGGATCTGGCCCTTAAACAGCTGATGTGAACATCCCTGAATGTTGTTGTTAATAATGGAGGAGGACGTTCCAGCATGTCCATTGAGAAAAGCTGAAGAACATTTGGGTTGATGCACTATAGCCTATAAATAGTCACGTCATATTTTGTTAATATGGCAACATTATTAATGTATATAATTAAGCTTCCAAAGATTCTGTTTTAAACACTGTTGTGTATTTTTCACTGGGGAAGGAAATAATATAGCTAGTTCATTTTAAAAAATAAAATAAAATGAGCTCATTTTGAATTAAACTTAGGAGCAAACAGAATTGTGGAGTTCACAGATATATTAACTGTCCAATTAATTAATGTGCAGAGCTGTTGTGGGGAACGTAATTCTCCAAGCATGCTTTGATGAGTGATTTAGTACAATATTCCTAAATGCTTGCTGAAAGAACATTGAATGTTATCTTGTGTTTGAATGTACAGTTTCTAAACTGGATACATTTTAATGTTTAAAAAACTTTGCGTATATTGAGCTTGTACAATATTCTTTTTGTTCCTATATTAATAATGCAACATTGGATAGTTTGATTCCACCCTTGATATTTTATGTTGAATAAATTAATAGTTTTTACAGTAATGATGGTTTTGTTGCCCTGGATGTGCAATCCATTATGGAACCTTGATAACTGCAGGTGTTATGAAGGGTCAATAGTTTCACAGGATATTAGTGTCCTGATTTTTAGATATCCTAGACATCTGAAACTCCCAATGTTTTCATTTGGATCTGTGGGTTCTAAAAATTAGACCCTTCATTGTTTATTTGTTTTACACTTGAAGGGATACTGTCAGGTGAAAAATTACATGTTTTCTTAACTCCTTTATAAATAACCCATAGTTTACTGAAACTAAAAGGGCTTTAAAGACTTGATTTACTTTTCATTATTTAAGATCTTAGTTTACTTTTTGAAATGCACATAGCTTGTGCAATGAGAATAGACTCTCTGTTTGTCTGTAGTAACTTTCTAGCAGGTTCCACTGTCATGTCCTCAGTGGTGCATACACTGCAAAGGAATGTTTATTTGTTAAACCTTCCTATTTAGATTGTATTTGATTGAAACATACTAGCTTTAGATTTTTCAAAATATTATTTTTATAAAATTTCAGGCCATATTTGACCTGACAATGTCCCTTTAACTCTAAAATGATTTATTCTCCTTCTGATGTCCAGTAATTCACAGATGGAATTTCCTTCATGTCTGGGTCAAAATGACGAATGGGCTTCAGGCACTCTGTTACCTGAGGTTGTACATTCTTAATGTGCAGGTACAGTAGATGCCACAGTTCATCTGGAAGAAGACCTCAATCTGTTGGGGTAGGAGTAAGCAATAGCTACAGAATGGGACTGGGTGGGACAGTAGTGTCTGGGAGTGGGCAGGAGGTTAAGCTTTTGGAGGTCTCTTTGAACTTACTGGACTCTCCGGCCATTTCTGAGGCTCTCTCATCACTTTTTCCAACACAATATGACCCTCCTTTGTTTCCAGGGGACATACTTATTGACATTTGACTTAATTCTGGCTTTGCTTCATGACAGTGTGTAATTGTTGTGGAAAACTGAGAGGCAAACAGTGCTGATTGGCAGCCCCTGGAGATTGGGATCTTTCATCTACAGAGCAGGTATGAGGTGGACCATGGCAGTGCAAGCATCCACCCCACTCTCCCTGCTTATGTGTCTCAACCCTGATGTAGGAAGGAAAATCTCCCATTCTGTTCAGTCCTGGGTCTCTCTGTTGAGACTGTTAACAGAGCCTAGAGCTTAAGTACAGTTGCTTTGTAACCACTGAAATGAACAAATTATCTCAATTACACGGGGTTCCAAACAATGCCAGCTGGGATTGTGTTTTTAATGGTCACTTGTCCACTTGCAATAAGATTTAGCCAACTAGGGAATTTCACGTTATACAATTTCAGAACCTTCTGTTTGTCCAGGCCCTAGAATTGTGGCAATTCATCAAATGTTAGTTACAAATTGATAGAGCTAAAATACTGAAAAGATGGAATGAAGATCTGAAGTGTCTCTATTAAATTAGCACTTCAGACCTTGTCAATCCCAGCACTAACAGGAGAAGCGTCATGCATTGGCACATTTAGATCTGACCTTTAGCAGGCACAAATATTAGAATCTGGCGTTTAAGCCATTAGACTGCAAATAGAATCACACACCTAATCAGCTCTCTTAATATTTTTAATAGCCAACTTAGGAGCACATTTGTCAGCTCAAGCAATGCAGAGTAATAGCTCCCATGTGCTTTAAGCTCTGATGAACCCAACAGTTATTTAGGGCTATATGACGATTTGTTATTGCAGATTTACACTGATGTAACTCTTCTGAAGTCAACTGAGTTGTTACAGAGTTACACCAGTCTGAGGAAGAACAGAATCTGGTTCTTAATATCTCATACTGACACTAAGTGAAACTGAGTAGATGACTGTTTCATTGGATAGTTTCTGCTGAAGTGCTGTCACAGATCATTAGGATTCATATTAACCAGTTGAAAGCTTTTTTCATTTTTTAAAAATCTCTTGATCTTACCCTTGTGATTGACAGTCCCTTGGAACTGGGCACCGAATGTCCATTTGTGCCTTTGAAAATCTCCCCCTTATGAATTATAGCTCACAACCACTCCATACTGTACAAATGGGGCACTCGAGACAAGTAAAATGACTTGTCCAGAGCGACAGAGAGAGTCAGTGTCAGGCTTACAAATCTAACTATCTGCTGTCTGGCTGAACAGCAAGCTAAGACCTCAGCTGACATTGGATCAGCTTCAGGTCCTGTACAGCAAAGCTAACACATCTCAGAGATGAATGGCAGGCCAGCAAAGAGTTAACTGAACTCCGGCTGCCCTTTGGAGACTGACCTAGCAATGTCTGGGTGCTTCATTACAGAGACCATCTACAATACACAGGTTTTACTTATATTTCCATGGTGTAGTTTATATGAGAAGAGGGCAAACATGAGAACAATAGCAACAGGGAGTTAATTGTTAACAAACCAAAAACTGGAAATTAATTTGCAAATTGGACACTGTCAACCAAGGGTTAAACAGGGCTGTTGAGTGGCTGTCGTCATTATACTAATTGAATGCATTTTCCTAGTTAAGTCTCTTTTACAGATTCTTATCAACTGTTAGATAGATCCACTAAATTTTCACTACAAAAGATTTTTTTTCTCCTGCTGATAATGGCCCATCCAAATTAAACAACCTCTTAGAATTGGTATGGTAATTTACAACTCTCTTTTTTCTTTCTGTGTGTATAAATACATCTTACTTCTGTTTGTTCCATTCTATGCATCCGATGAAGTGGACTATAGCTCATGAAAGCTTAGGCTGAAATAAACTGGTTAGTCTCTAAGCTGCTACAAGTATTCCTTGCTTTCCAAACTGAAAACTGTACCCTAGAGACCAAGCTTGGAGATGCTGAGGGCATCAAACAGCGAATATGCATCACTGAGTTATTTCTTTTGCCCTGTGACTTCCAAGCTACTGGTGCTATTGTTGGACAGGTGACTGCTGCACACAACCAAGTTTCTTTCCATCCATCCTCTAGTATTGCTGTGGGCCTATTGCAGATTTACCATGGAAAAAAATGTGAATGATCATTAGAGTATTTCTGTTAAATCAAAGATGGGACTGTGGTGGTCGGGCTAACTTCTTTTCTTCTAGAATCCTTCCGAAGATCCTGGCAGCTTCCATGGCACATCCCCAGTGGATGGTGAGTCCGAAACCCCCATGGCCATAGTTGTGTATCACCTAAAACAGATGGAAATGTGGATGTGGAAAAGCCATGGCAACTAAACACTGGGATTCAAATGCCACAATGTAACCCTGCAAAATAGTAAACTGTTCAAGAGGATTCCAATCGGCAGTTAGAGTTCTGAGGCCAGGAGAGCTTCACAGCTGGAGGACAACAGCATGTGTCAGGGTCCGGACTGCATCAGTATGCACTAGAATTGGATACTAGGTAAAAACACATCCCGGTTAGTTGTTTTTCTCTTTCTCGTGTCATCACATGAAAGTGATTAAGCCCCCAAGTGCTGCAAGCTGGCCCTATGGCCTAGCACAGGGATGCCTTTGTGCAGCTGAGAGCTACCGTGGCAGCTTGCCAGGAGCCTGGGGGCTGTACCTAATTTATATAAAATGAAGCAGATTGCAGCTGCTCTTGTCTTTAATCTGGAGAGCCGCCCTGCATAGGCGAGAGCCCAGCCTCACCCCAGGGCCTGCATCTACCACAGAGCCCTCATGTCAGAATCACCTTCCTGACCACAACTACTCTTTAAATCTGTAAGCCTTGGGATGCATAGTGAATTCACTCACTGCAAGTTCCCTCCCTCCCCACGTATTGGGCCAGCATCTGGTTTTGGGCAGGGAAACAACTGATCTTTGAGTGGTTCACAACATGTAGCTCTGTTTTCAGTTTTATTCAGCAATCTCCTGGTTGAAGTCATGATAGCCTTGGCCACAGACAATTAGAGCCTGATCCAAAGCCTGCTGAAGACAAGAGAGAGTCCTGTTGAGGGCTCTTGATCAGGTCCTTAACAGCTACCCTCAGTGCAGTTCTGCACCATTTAGAATCACAGCAGCAGCCACGGTCCTGTTCCTGCAAGTACAAACTGTGATACCCAACTTCTTATTTGTGCCTGCCAAGGTAAATTCCTTTGTTTCAGCAGGAGAATGACTCAGGGTCAGGATCAATAGCCAAATGTCTGTCTTCTATCAAGATGATGTAGAGAGGCTGTGATGAGAAAAGACCAGAGTGATCTATAAATTAATTTTAATACTGCACTGCTGTGCGCCACATTAAGGGTCTCAATTAATATGCTGGTTTCTTTCCAAGAATCCTAACTTGGAATAATCTCCAGCTAAATTGAATATATTTTAATCAAATTTAATTACATTTCACAGTCGCCGTCTCTATTAGAGCTTTACTCTCTTCTGCAGAGCTTTACACACAAACATACCTCATCAAATTAGAGTCCCAATACAGGCCTGCCAACGAACATTAAAATGAAATGACTGAGAAGTTATTGGGGCATAAACAAAATGGGGCTCCACACAGGGTCCTGAGAACAAATGACACTCATAAACTTGGATTCCTAGAGCTCCGTTATCACAACATGCTGATAAGCGTTTCGTGGCATTTAAGTTCGTAACATGGATAATGATCTTTGAGACCCTGAGCAGCTGGTTTAGGGTCAGATTTTTATGACAGGAGACATAAGGTCCACATGCAAAAATGCCACAGGCTTTGAGCTCCAATTTTGTAAAATCAGCCCCTTAGTACACACACTCACTTTCAGCATTAAGGGACTAGATGCAACACAAAAATATGAACAACCCTGCATATTTTAAGCGGAGCTGACCTCTATCATCTGCATGAAAACAAAGCAATGTGAGTGGAATGTTGATGCTTCGTTACCACCATCAAAACGAAAGCTGCTAAATTAGTTTTGCACTAACTGATTATTCTGCTGTAGGGGAGCCACGTCATTGATCTGACAGAACGTGTTGCTTCAAGTGCCATTACTCAGGACTCCAACGGATTTCTACATACAGAATCCTGTGTACCTCTGATTTTAAAGGTCCATGATGAACTGCCTCCCTCTCCAACCGAACTGTGTGGCGCACAGGGCGGAAGCCACTCCATTCATCCACAGTCTTTGCCTTCTGGAGACAATAACACATCACTAGTTTTAGCAGTGAAATGTCAGGAACACAATTGCATTAAACAACCAATTAGGAGGAGGAATTTTGTGGACTCTTATCCGCTGGGAACAGAACTGACTTACTCGCTAAGTCAGTTCACACAGTCCAGCCAAGGGCCAGCAGACAGGAATAACCTCTGATTGGGACCAGCCTAGACTACGTGAGAGCCAGTTTCAGAGGCAAGATGCTGTGGGTCCTGTCACCAGTTGTGTGAGCCAGCCAGTGCCCTGAGCTGTTTTTCATGCTGTCCCAAGCTAATGTAGCAGCATTACTACTAGTCAATGCAAACGACCACATCTACACTTCAGACTTTCCTTAATGCAGCACCACAAAAGGGCATGGGGGATTGTAACATAGCTATCATCGTGTAATATTAGAGATGGGCCTAGCATATCAGTTTAAGTCTGTGAAGTGCTTCAGAGCTCTGTGATGAAAGGGGCCTGTAGCGGGCTATATTACCCCTTTAAGGGCCAGACGGGAGCTGATAGCCAAGACAGCCTGGGTGCAATCAAGGAGCAATCTGTCCTGCCTCTGGGACTGGGCTATAAACAGGAAAAGGAAGCTGAACAATGAGAGAGCAGAAACCATGCAGACTGCTATGGGTGGCAGGCCCTAGATCACTGGGCTGACCTGGGCCTTAAAGACTTTGGGTTTTGAGCATATGTTTGGTTGCTCTGACTCAAGGCTCTGCAGAACTTCACAGCTGGAAGTGAACCGGGTTAAGCTACTCCCTAAGGGAGTGGGAAAAAGCTTGCATGCCTCCTAGAGCACTAAGAGAACCAAGATCTCCATCTGCTGGGGTTGGTTTGGAAGCCTTTTTAAAGGGGACATAGTTTTTTCTGTTAGCTTGGTTTTGGCCTCCTGCTTTTCAGATCCTGTACACTCCTGTATACATGTATAATATTATGATATCCCCTCATGCAATATCAGCCAATGACCCGGGGTCTCCACAGTACGACGAGTTTGAAAGTAAGATGGCCATTACTTTATAAGGGGAGATCACCTGAACAAATCCATTCACTCCATCCAGTTTGCTGAAGCTGAACCTCTGATAACTTGCATTACTGAGATAACAATTATACTGAGAGGTTCATCTTCAAAACACTTTCCCAGGGGATTCTGCTCAACTGCGGGGGGAAGTTTTCCTTGGCCCTTTGTCTAATACGTATATGATCATCGTATGTCACAACACATAAATGAGTGGTCTCTGGCCACAGCTGTTCTATCAGCATTGGATGATATAACGTACCTGGAGACTAGGGAGCAGCTTGCAGCAGTTTTCCCAAATTGTTTTGTGATCCTGGGGACTGTTCTCTTTGTTCCAGTTTCCCAGCTGAAATATCCCTCCCAAGGTCACGAGCTTGCTCCTGGAACAAGGGCAGAGGGAAACGGTTTACAGCAAGGGCTCAACAGGGCCGTGGTACCACAGACAAGAATGCCATCAATATTACTAGCAACTGCCCCTCTCAGCTCCTACAGCTGGTGCAAGGGAAACCAGATTGTCCACACCAGGACCAGATACTGAGGATTGTTTAACTCAAATATTTGTTAGTCAGACCTGGTTCTCCTCCAGAATCCCTTTCCAAACAGCTGCTCTGTCCCTTTGCCAATGTGACCGCACTTAGTCCCAGGTACTTTCAGAAATAGGGGCACCATTCATTCATGACTGTGTAAACTGCGTCCCCTCCCTGGAACCCGGAGCTGCCATTCAGAGCTTTGCAGTTATTCTTAGTTTTTACACCTGTGCTGTTTCCCTTGGAAGTCTGCCTTGTCCCCCAGCTACCATGGCTGAGAGCTGAAATAAACCCACTAGAAGGAATTGCATCTGCAGCTGGTGATAAAACACCACTTGGAACACTTTGCTTGGGAGGTACAACTGTTCAAAGCTCATATTGTCATAGAGGTTTTATGGCTAATCTTGAAATATTAGAGCACAAGAAAGTGCCCAGAAATGTAGAATTCAACTTACAACTAAGAAAACTCTCCTCTCCCAAAGCTGGGTCAGGTCTCTGTTCTCCAGCAGAAGTGGAGACCATGCAACAAGCATGTGTTTGTTTATCCTGAGGCTTAGTTCTCTGTGAGTAGCTTCCAGACTCATGAAATTAGCTTCCAAATTACATGAACACTCCACTTCGGGGGCCATGTAGGAAGTGCAGGTTACACGCAAGAAACAAAGATTTTAGATGTATAATGAGGCCGAAGCCTGACAGTCACTGAATTCAGCACTTTGGCTGAGTGGTGACTGCAGGATCAGTCAAAGATTTCAGAACTTCACACTAAGTGGAGACGATGACATAAGCAGGGTTTGTCCCAAAGGTTCATTTCTGGTCCTGCTGGTGGTGAACAGGTTAGCCAGTTACGTAGGCTAAGCAAATGGCTGCCAGTGGTGGAAACCCTTGGTCATAGAACAAATAGCCAAAGGTGCAATTTACATGTTGCAAAGCAGACTGGTGCGGAACGGACGACATTTCTCCCATTGCAGTTGGAATGCGAAATTCTACGGAGGTCAATCTATAACCAATGAAAGGCCCAAACCTGCCACCCCTGACGTCAGTGGGAAAGCTGCCAGTCCTGCCCTTGACGTTCATGGGATGTGGCTGCTCGAAGCACTGTACAGAAAACGAGTGTGGAAAAAGAACAGACTCCACACCAGTGTGCCTGGGCTTCCTTGGAAGCTAGGGGTGCTCAGCACCTCTCAGGATCTGACAGAGTTCTGCTGACGTAAGGACAATGGGCGGGACGATTTGTCAGTTGGCAAACAGCAGTGGAGGCGCAATGAATGCTTCTTGGGTGGCCCCTGCTCCTACAAGCCCAAGAAGCTCCAGAGCGAAACCTGAACCTTGCTAGACCAAGGGGAGTTTAACTGTGAACTTGTGCAAGCAGGAGACACTGGGAATTGTCTTGCTTTTTCCATGCATGCCCACTGCTCTCCTCCCACACACCTAATAAAAGGAACATCGGGCAGGGTACAAATCCAAGCCCTGGTTTAATATTTAAAGTGTTTTCTCAGAGGCTTGCTCTTGCGGGGTTTCTGCATTCTAGATGTCAGTGGGGAGCCATTTTAGAGTTGTCGTTCTATAAGTAATGTTGGTAGAAACGTTACTGATATCTGATGGATCCCAGGACAGTCTGTTAACTCTTACTTACCCGGGTATAATGTAGGGTGAGGTATAGATTCCAGATTCAGGATCATGAGTCAGGACAAAATGCTTCACCCAAGGAGCCAGGACCTAAGAGATGAAGAAAACAGAGCAATATAGATCCACAGATATCGGAACTGAACATCTAAGGATTTCTTTGACCAGGTGGAAAATGGAACTGGCCAAAGAAAGTCAACCCCAGACCCAGACACACAAAGGAAGAAATGTTCACTCATCAGTTAACACTGGGAGCAGGGGTCCTGCCATGCAATTTCTTTTGTTACATTTATATTATGTTTACACCACATCATCAGCTTTTCTTATAATGCAGCAACAAGACAGAAGGCCAGATGGATGGTAGGTAGGTGGAAAGATGAGTACAAGGGCTTCCCACCTCATAGGACTGTGTTTTTTCAGAATAATAATAATAACCCTGCAATATTTTGGCCAAGGATTTCACAGCATGTTACATATATGAACAAACGAGCCTCAACCCACCATCCACACGTTACAATTGAGGAAAGAGAGGTTTAGAGACCAGCCCACAGTGGCATCGGGAGTCCACAGCAGAATCAAGACTCTTAGTCCTGTGCTTTGGCCACCAGACCACACCTATTCATACATCCCATGAGCTGGGCTCCTGAATCCAATCATCCAGCAAAAGAAACAAAATCTGTGCCCCGCCCTTCCCCCCATTGCCATCCTCACCTTTAAGATTTGTCCTCGGCCTGGCATTAACCCTGGGTCTGGTTGCAATTCCCCTGCACGGACCCCGGTACAATTTATTATAACATCCACGCCCTTGGCACCTATCTAACAAGGGAGAGATGCACAGCCGTGAGCAGGACATGCAGTCTGGGGAGGCAGAAGACCTGGTAGACCCACTTGGGGAGCACCCACCATTGGTGCTGCAATTCTCTTCCAGGTATCAAAGCCAAGCCAAGCACCTGAACTGCCACCCTCAGTCAATAATGAATGTACTAGTCCATAAAACAGCAGGACAAATCCGGCACTCAGATCCTCAGGCACAGCTCCCACTGAAATCCCCTGGGTGCACCTGAGGTCGGGATCTGGCACCACCTCCTTTGAAGGGGACACCAGGATGGCTACTGTCTGAATTCCTGTCCGCAGGTAAAGGGATAATGAAATCCCAGCATAGCCAGAGCACTCAGCTCACTGGATATTCTCCTGAGTACTGTGCCAGCCGCTCCTTGCAATGCACTTGGCACAGTCCAATGATCGAAGGGCGTCGGGTCTGCCTGAAAGAGGCTCTTGCCTAGGGATAGTTACAGCTGCTTCTCTGCCCTGACTGCTGCATTCTAGTGAAAGCAAGTAGTTGCCCACAGCATCTCGGAGCGCCTGGCAGATGACATGCCAGATAGAACGATTGCTTCCTCAACAGCTGTGGGAACCATGCTTGCAGTTAATAAGGCATTCATGCTGCGTTGTGTCCCCTGTGCCCTGCCCCTGCACAAGGCAAATGCTCTCCCTCTCCCCCTCCCCAATTTAGGAATCTCGGACTTGTCTTTCTGAATGTCCAGCCAGCCCTTCCCTGGCAGATTTTTTCCAATTAAATTTCCAGCCAACCTCCTGGAAGGATTCAATCTTCTTCTGGAAAAACTTGACTCCTCTCTGCTTTAACCTGTAAGAACAAAGTTCATTTGTTAATGACAACTAACAGCAACTGAACAATTCAAACCAGCCACCAGGGAAGGGTTATTACTCTTCATGTACTACCCTATACCCAAGTCTTTCTCAATGGCTCTTAAATGGTCTCCAATCATTACCTCATTTCTTTAATGCACTGGGGACACCACTAATTGATAATCATGCCAATCATACAACGTATTCCAGACTTTCACATGTATTGTAAATGACTCCTCCATTACACATTGAAACAAAACCCTTTTCTGTAGTGGAAAGCCAGAGGGGCTGCTATGCTTCCCCATTTGCAATACTGAATACTACATTGCTAACTTACTCTGTTTTATTTCTTTTCAGATACAAAATATGAAGTTAAATCCTAGTGAGGAAAACAGAAAGGAGCCTAAACTCTGGCAAATGAAGTGTAAGAATAGAATTAGGAAGGCCAAAAAAGAATTTGAGTAACAGCTAGCCAAAGACTCAAAAAGTAATAACAATTTTTTTTTACGTACATCAGAAGCAGGAAGCCTGCTAAATAACCAGTGGACAATTGAGATGCTAAAGGAGCACTCAAGAATGATAAGGCCATTGCAGAGAAACTAAATGAATTCTTTGCATCGGTCTTCACGGTTGAGGATGTGACGATCAGAGATTCCCAAACCTAAGCCATTCTTTTTAGGTGACAAATCTGAGGAATTGTCACAGATTGAGGTGTCAGAGGACGTTTTGGAACAAACTGATAAACAGCAATAAGTCACCAGGACCAGATGGTATTCAACCAAGCATTCTGAACGAACTCAAATGTGAAATTCCAGGACTACTAACTGTAGTCTGTAACCTGTCATTTAAATCAGCTTCTGTACCAAATGACTGGAGAATAGCTAATGTGACCCCAATTACTACCCTGTAAGCCTAACTTCAGTACCGGGCAAACTGATTGAAACTATAGTAAAGAACAAAATTGTCAGACACACAGATGAACATAATTTGTTGGGGAATAGTCAATATGGTTTTTGTAAAGGGAAACCATGCCTCACCAATCTACTAGAATTATTTGACGGGGTCAACAAGCATGTGAACAAGGGGAATCCAGTGGATATAGTGTATTTAGATTTTCAGAAAGCCTTTGACAAGGTCCCTCACCAACGTCTCTTAAGTAAAGTAAGCAATCATGGAATAAGAGGGAAGGTTCTCTCATGGATTGGTAACTGGTTAAAAGATAGGAAACAAAGGGTAAGTATAAATGATCAGTTTTCAGAATGGAGAGAGCTAAATAGTGGTGTCCCCCAGGGGGCTGTACTGGATCCAGACCAATTCAACATACACCAGACCCTCACGATAGCCTGGGGTTAGAGATCCATGCATGGTCCCGTGCTAATGCTGGGACCGTGTTCCCATGGATCCCAATTTAAATATTTACATTTGACATCCATGGCAATGACCATACTGTACGCGAACTCACGCTATAGTGACACAAGCTCTAGCAAGGGTCGGGTGTATTAATAAATGATCTGGAAAAACGGGTAAACAGTGATGTGGCAAAATCTGAAAATAATACAAAACTACTCAAGATAGTGAAGTCCCAGGCAGACTGCAAAGAGCTACAAAAGGATCTCTCAAAACTGGATGACTGGGCAACAAAATGGCAGATGAAATTCAAAGTTGATAAAAGCGAAGTAATGCATGTTGGAAAACATAATCCCAACTATACATATAAAATGATGGACTCTAAATTAGCTGTTACCACTCAAAAAAGAGACCTTGGAATCATTGCGGATAGTTCTCTGGAAACATCCACTCAGTGTGCAACGGCAGACAAAAAAGTGAACAGAATGTTGGGAATCATTAGAAAAGGGATAGATAATAAGACAGAAAATATCATACTGCCTCATATATAAATCCATGACACACCCACATCTTGAAAACTGTGTCCAGATGTGGTGGCCCTATCTCGAAAAAGGTATATTTGAATTGGAAAAGGTTCTGAAAAGAGCAACAAGAATTATTAGGGGTATGGAACAACTGTCATATGATTAATAAGATTGGGACTTTTCAACTTGGAAAAGAGATGACTAGGAGGGGATATGACAGAGGTCTATAAACTCATGACTGGTGTAGAGAAAGTAAATAGGAAAGTGTTATTTACTCCCTCTCATGACACAAGAACTAGGGGTCACCAAATGAAATGAATATGCAGAAGGTTTAAAACAATCAAAAGGAAGTATTTTTTCACACAATGCACAGTCAACCTGTGGAATTCCTTGCCAGAGGATGTTGTGAAGGCCAAGACTATAACAAGGTTCAAAAAAGAACTAAATAAGTTCATGGAGGATAGGTCCATCAATGGCTATTAGCCAGGATGAGCAGGGATGGTATCCTAGCCTCTGTTTGCCAGAAGCTGGGAATGGACAACAGGGGATGAATCACTTGATGATTACCTGTTCTGTTCATTCCCTCTAGGGCACCTGGCATTGGCCACTGACGGAAGACAGGATACTGGGCTAGATGGACCTTTGGTCTCATCCAGTATGGCCGCTCTTATATTTTTATGACCTTTAAGAAATCTCCATTAAAAGAACATTGTGAAAGTTGCAAAGTCAAGCACTTCAAAGTTGGGAAATGCCAAAATTAAAGTTCTCTATTCAATCTTAATTCAGCCCCTCCTGAAGCTGCATTATGACAGAGTCTTTAATTACGTGATCACATACTATTTTCCTAATTTTTTTAAGGAACAAACTGGAAAAAAGAAAAGAAAAAAGAAATCGATCATTTGGTTCTCATTGATCCCTAATCTATATGGATTTTTTAAACATGGGCAAAACAACATGTTTTTCCCTAATTTCATCCTTGGAAATGGCTGAACAGTTTTTGCTAAAACATTCCCAAAATATTCAGCCTGAAGCAGACACCCAGCATGGAAAATTTCAACCCAAACAGTTAAAGTCTGGCAAAGTTATAAGCAACTGAAAACAAGGTCTTATAATGAAAAGTGTCAGCCAACATTACCCATAGGCAGTATTACCAGCAACATTGTGTTAAAGGAGAATCTTGAATAATATTTGTTGTTTTTCCCCCTTTTGTCTGAATGGAAAATGGAATTTTCAAACTTATTTATAAGTAGGCTGATGGGTGAACTGAGCAAAAAAGCTGCTTTTCATTCACCCTTAAATCTAGATTACTACACAAGTCTAAAAATGGGGGCACAACCCAACCATAGCAGAACAGAAGAAAGATAATAGGCTGGCGCTCACCTCTTGGTCAGCCACGGCAAATAGCTCTTGCCCTCTAAGATTAGTGCTGTGTTAAACCAACCATAGCTGAAACCAGAGGAAGAGAAAAATGGACATGTAATATTATTTGATCTAGTTTGATTGGCATGGAATTTCTTCCACGTCTATGCTTTTTAGGGCATCTCCTGAGCTATTTTTTGCAGAGGAAGGAGCTGAAGAACTCCATGTGTCCTTCTCTTCTGTCTTATCTGAGCTAATTCCAACTTCTTATTTATGGAAAAGAGCTTTGTCCAGTGACAGTTCCATAATAAGGCAACAATGCTTAGCCCTTACCTAGCAACATCCACTGAATCTGTTCATAGAATCAGAGAAAATTAGAGTTGGAAGAGATCTCAGGAGGTCATCTAGGAGGGCAACCCCCTGCTCAAAGCAGGACCAATTCCCCAGCAAAGTCATCTCAGCCAGGGCTTTGTCACATTAATACTCATGACATCCGTGGGAGATAGGTAGTATGACTGTCCTCATGGTGGGACAGTAGCAAAGGCAGGAATGGAACCCAGGAGTCCTGGGTCTTGGTCACCTGCTTTTTGCTCTAGATCATGCTGCTTCTCACTGTCTTTATGTCTCATACACTATACCTATTGCACGGTGGAGTGCACGGGACTCCTGGAGGTGTAGGTATATTTATCCATGAATAATGCTATGCATGTCACTAATTCCTCCAAGGTAATATGCATTGTATAATACCTGTAACCAGGGAAGAGTTCAAGCTCTTTTGGGGTCAGATGCCTAAATCCCAGGACAATGTCCTTCCAAGGTGGGTCCTGCAGAGGGGAAAATGTTCCAGGCTTGTTAGCATTATTTAATCACTATAACCCATTCTGAGAGTCCATGTAGCTGAACGTGGAAAGGATGACATGGGACATCAGCACATGGGTCTCTTTGCCACACTGGCTCAGTCCAGAGGAATGGAGGGCCAGACCCTCTGCTGGTGGAAACTGTCATTGCTCCACTGAAGTCAACAGAGATACTTCGGTTTACACCAGATAATGGCTAGCCCGGCATTTATGTTTACAAATAACTGGAGAACCAGCAAGAGCACAGTCCCAACAAACTGGTGACCAGATGAACTGCCAGCTGATCTGGAAAAGCTTAATACATCAGTAAACAAAAAACACAAGTTTGCCCAGCAAGACTGGAGCCATTGACTCTTGGTCCCTTTCACCCCCATCAGCTTACCGGAAATGGCTGTGTAAAGAGATTGTAGCCAGAAATTAGGAAGAGTCCCATTTCCTCTGCTTCCGGTGAGTTCAGGTGTCCACACAGGTAATCAAATGTCTCTTTGTTCCAGAGCCTAAAATATAATATCACATGGATTTATCATCCTAATAACATCCCAGCTTCAGTGTTTGTACTGCAGGGAGAGACGAACTCCACTGGGAGGTAAATGAGCGAGGAGGCAGGTGGTGGGAGCTGCAGAGAGCCAAGCTCTTGCCCTACGGTTGGTGGGGTTAGGTGAAGGGGCAGGGAAGAGACTGGTGCTAACCAAATGCAGGGAGAGAGGCAGGAGACAAGCAAGGTCCCCGGAAGTCCACAAAAGCTTTATTAAAACAACTGGCAAGCTGACCCCAGGCACTGGGGGAGTTTAGGAGCCAGTGAGTCAGACTGGAAGGGCGGGCGGGGGTGGGGGGAATGCCCCCTGTATATGAGGCAGCAGCGTCCTACATGGGCTGGAGTCTGGAGAGCTGGGGCTAGGGGAGGCTATTGCGACTCCAGACAAAGGAAGTTCTGCTCCATCGATGCCCCGACCTCAATTTGAGTAACTAACCGCTGTGGGATTGTCTGTCTGTCTGCAACGTGTCCCCCTTCAGAGCTCAGGTCTGAGCTCTGGAGCACTTACATTCATGAGGCAGAGCACTGGCAGGAGGCGGGATTTCTATTTTCACCTCCTCCAAGCAAATTTCTTGCAGGGGGCAATGACGAGGCACGTGGCCTCGTCTACACTAGGGATCTGCACTGATGCAGCTAAGCTGGGGGGCTGAAACCACAGCGCAAACAAGGCCTTAGAAACTTTGCGGAGGCTGCTTTCACACTTAGCTTGTCAGCCCCTCCCAATCAGTGAAGAGCTGGCAGAATGTAGAGGGGCTAGGTTTCCTTCCAACAGTTGATCAGTGTTGTAACAAGCGTGTCCCACACTGTGTGGGGATATATCAGATTCTCAACAGCATTGTGCCAGGAGAGAGCACCTGCAGAAGGCAGAGCTGATGGTCTTGATTACACAGCAGTGCTTTCGTCAGGGCCGCTCAATAGCCATCAAGCTGAACAGCAGGGAGATGAAACGAATGACCCTCCAGGCAGACTGGACCCCACTGATTACGAGAACTGGAAGCGACCCAGAACAGATTTGCCTTTAAAAGCATTTCAGCCTGAGCAGACAGTGGTTTGCAGATGATGAGGGGAATTGATTTGGGATATAATGGTTATTTAACTGCTGTCACTGGAGCACTTGAACACACTGGTTGGTATCACCCACTTCCATGCGTGCCGGGCACTGATAGAACAACATTACAACCGCACGAGCGCCAAAGCCGCCTCTCTTACGTTTCTTGAGCATTTCTCTTATCATCCACGTATGGCTGCCAGAGCCCTGCTGCTCCGTCGCTGGTGGTGAGCGGCGTATATTGGTCAGCGTAGACCTCAATTTCCAGGGGCTGGACAACCGAGTGATACTGGTCGTAGATGCACAAGGCTGTGGACAGCCCGATCACCCCTGCCCCAATCACCGCTACGCGCATGGCAGTCAGGTCTCTGCTGCGGGGGCAAGACAAATTAAACCAAACCCCCAAGACTGTGCCCAGGAAGGAAATGAAGTCAGAGTGCCAGGGAGCTGCTTGAATGGGCTTGGTGCATCCCAGAGCAGGTCTGCACCTACAAAGGTGCTGAAAGTCCGCTGAAGACAATGGACAGGCCAGTCTGCAAGGGCAGCAGGCCCAGCAGCAAAGGGAGCTAAGCCACATCTCAGTGTTTATAGTTAACCCCATTTCTCCAATGGTAAAAGCAGCTGCTGACTCACCTCTCTGGCCCCAGGGCGGAGGAATGCACCACAGACTTGGTAAGGAGCACAGAAGCTTTCCCCACTATTAGCCTGCAGGCCTTGTGTAGACTGGATTGCATCCCCAGCTATACCCTCCCCTGGCTAGGCTGCTACACCGGGCTGAGGAGCTGCGACACTGAGACACTGCCCGGGCTCGGTACACTTTGCTTCTCTTTTAAAAGCTATTTGCGACCGCCCTGGCCATTGCAATTCTGAAGCAGAATGGGCATTTGGCAAGCTTCTTTGCATCTCAATACCCAGGATGCGCCTCTCTTCCAGCTCCCATAGCACTGCTGGCTCGGACCTCTGGCAGTAGGCAGAGACTTGGGCACACAGGCATCTCTTTCCTCAGAGGGAAAGAACCGGGGACTGGTGCTTTCTGGGCCAGTGTGTCACACTCAACACATCCCACTTGTAGGCTTCAGCCTGCTTTACAAATCCTGCAGCCACTCAAGCTAGCATGTAACAAGAGAGCTTTCTGTGCTCTGGAATGGCTCGACCCACCTCCCATGCCTGTGTTCTCTAAACTCTGCTCCCACATGCCAGCGCTCTTGGCACCCCAACAGCAGGGCTCTGAATCCCTGTCCTATCACAGCAGATTCTTTTGTAGGAAGACAACCAAAAAAACCCTGGAAACGGTCGACATTTACCCAGCAAAACCAATGCCAGAAACAACAAATGGAAGAAAGGTTTTATTGTACCCGCTTTGCAAACTTCCCTACTCAGCTCTACTAATGTACCTGCAGTCTGACCTAAATATCCCAGCCATGGGGAAGCCCCCACCCCCACAGCTACACTGATACCCTGCAGCTCAGAACCATAGCTTCAGAAAGGCAGGATTGAACCATCAGTCCTAAAATGTGTGCCTCTTCCTTTGAATAAGCCTTAAGCCTCACTCTTCCCTTAAAATGCTGCATAGATGACAGCTCAGGAACCAAAGGGTTAAAGTGCACGTCTGTCAATTCACTATTGACTGGCACAATGTTCCTCTGCTTCTCATAGCCAACACGCAGCTGCAACTCTTCCCATGTGCTTACCAGAGCGGATGTTGCTGCTAAATACATCCTGGCCAACAAACCCCTCTCTGGGGTCCTGACTGGCCAGCTCTGTTGGCATCTGCTGCTCCCCAACCTAGTACCAGTGAGCATTCCAGCACAGGTGTGTGAGCAGGTGATCGCTCAGGTCTGTTTGTGCAGATCTTTGCCTGAGAGCACCTGAGAGCTCCGCTTCACTCTTTTGAAGATCAGCCTCATATCTTTATAAAAATGTTCATTTACTGTTACTAACCCACATTGCTAGAACCCCCTTAGCATGCATGGAGAATTGAACCCTTGCAAAGAGTCCTGCTCCTTCCATTTTGGTGACTGGCGATCTGATTAGATAACAGAAATTAATCAGAAAAGGCCTATGTGCCCTTCCAGACCTGTCCCCAGGGTGAAGACAGACCGCCCCGACGGTGCAAATTGAACAGATGGATTTCTCACCACTTCTCCAGCTGGTCAATAAACCACAGAGACAAACACATTCCCCAGACTAACCTGCAAAGTCACAGATCCCCAAGACAGTTCCTTGATCTGAAGGGAGCTCCACACAGAGCCTTCTGCACACAAGCTGTTAATCGCTAAGCACGAAACATACAGTCTGAAGGTCATCCAACAGGAGCAGAAAGAGCAGCATCAGCAACAATCTCTCCTACCAGTGGGCAGTAGGTCAAAGTCCCCCAGCCAAGGGAGGGGAGGTGGCTTTTCACAGTCCTGGCGGACTCACTCTGCCCAGAGAGCATGACTGGGATTTTCCCCAGTGCAGGGCAGAGCTCCACCCCCATTACTACCAATGAGCTGCCTTGCCTGAAATTAGGGAAGGAAACGGAGTGATCGGGCCTCCCGGGCCTCCTGAAAGGGGTGGTCACTGCCACTGGTCACCATGGAAATTTTTTGTTCCTCCGACTCCAGAGAGAGGGAGTGGGGTCTAGTGGGTAGAAGCAGAGGAATGGGAGTCAGGACTCTTGTGTTCTCTTCCTGGTTCAGTCATAGGATTCCTGCAGGACCCTGGGTGCATCGTTTACCTTCCACGCCTCAGTTTCCCCTTCTGTAAATGGAAATAACTCTTCCCTGCCTCACACGGGAGCTGCATTTACAAAGCGTTTTGGGATCCCAGCTGGAAGGTGCTGCAGGAAATGCCCTGTAGCAGCATCCTAAGCGTTGGTTGCTGAAGGACCTCTCACACCGCTGGGGTCTTTGTGCTTGGCTGTCCCGTGGCAATAGGCTGGGAGCCCTGCAGATGGTTTACTGCATCTCCATCCCTCCTACTCGCAGCTGTGCCTGGAGCTGGAATAACTCTCCCATGCAGCAGTGCAGGTGCTGCTGGGAGGGCTGGGAAGCAGACGGGATCAGGCGCTGAGGGAGGAGAGCAGAATGAAGAGACGTCTTTACCTCAGGGAAGCTGCTGGGAGTATTTACTTATCCATGGATTTACACTATGCACAGAAGACCCCTCCTCCTAACTCATCAGCTTCCCATGAAAGAGCCAGGGCCCCTCAGCTTCTAGGGCAATGGTTGTCAACATGCTTACCATTGCGGGCTGCATATATGTGCTATGTGGGCCACCTCCAAGCTGTATGGCCCTGATGATGTCACGTGGGTCACAGCAGTGTATTGTTTGGGCTGCAAACAGCCCGTGGCCTGAGAACCACTATTCTAGAGGTTGTGCAGCCTGGAAAGCTACACGCCTCTGTATATTCAAATCCATCCTCTAGACGAGGGTGACCAGATGTCCTGATTTTATAGGGACAGTCTCGATTTTTGGGTCTTTTTTTTTAATATAGGCTCCTATAATCCCACACTCCCTGTCCCAATTTTTCACATTTGCTGCCTGGTCACCCTACTCTAGACACCTACAAATATAGTAAAATCTGCCCTAAGCAACCACACAAAGCAACCAAACAAGACAACTTCCTAGTAAGAGTGAGTCCCTACCTAACAGTCAAAGAAAATTGTCCTGAAAATCTTGGGGAGATTTCCAAGTGGCTTCTAAGAACAGGAAGTTGCCTGTAGGAAAGGGATCAGTCCTTAGGGCTGGTGACACGTATTTATGGCATTTGTATATTTCTGTGGGTTTATCCTTTCCAAAAGGTCATCTGAACAGCTACCAGTAGTGATGGGAGGTGGACTGGCATGTTCCCTCCAAACATAGGCAAACAGTTGAAGCATATTGTGTTTACAGAAGACCATGCTACAAGCTAATCCCTTGTGTAGCCAGTTTCTAGCAGTCCTGGCGTGAACTCTGGATTACAGCAGATAGGACAATCTTGCCTTAGAGTGGCTGTACTGCTGTCCAGGTTTCCCAGTTTACATGTAATACTTTAAAGAAGGGAGGTTCTGCTGCAGTGTGGCTCATTCCCCAGTGTAATGATACCTAAAAAGATCTCCACATCTCTTTCTAGAAACCGGTGAGAAAGGATGACCAGCTCTCCAGGCAGATTTGAAACAGTGCCGAAAAGTGTCTCTTTGACTTCTAGAGCATGGTTCATCTAAGGAACTCAGTGCTTTAAAAATGTCAGTTGACTAGCTAATCCATGTGAAATAGGTTAGCATTAGCACCTCCATTTTATAAATGGGGAAACCCCGAGGCACAGAGATTTGCACCTGAAGTCAGACAGTGAGTCAGTGGCAGATTGGGAATAGAACCCAGGAGCTCTGACTCCCAGCCCCCTGCTCTAAGTGACAGACACACACTTTCTCAATCCTTCTCTAGCTGGAGAATAATTTCATCCCCTGCCTCAAAGACAGGTTTCTTTGAGATTGTGTCTATGTAGATACACATAATGTTGAAGAATGAGGGCAGCATTGGAAGCATACAGTGCATGAGCAGGATTGTTGCAGACAGAATTTTTGGTGAGTATTCCAGGAGTTGTCAGTGGCTTTTTAAAAATAAGGAAACAGAGGAAACAGAAATGTGGACTGTTCTCCTAAGTAATGAAACTTAACATACGTATATGATTTCTGGGCCCACAATTTCACTCTGAGCGGGTGGATGAAATTTTTCTCAACACAAGGGGCTGATCATTTATTTATTGGTTAATGCAGCAGTGTCCAATACGTTCGCCACTAGCCACATGTGGCAAATAGGCTATTGAATTGTGGCTAATGCATGAGCAATGCATTGGTGTATTGAAGACAGCAATACTGGAAGACAGGTTGCGTGCTTTGATATTCAGCTTGTTAAGGTGGCTAGGATATAGTGCGAGAGACGAAAGTGGATGTGTGTGTGCTGCGTGTAATAGTGACAGGTGCTAGTGTGGTCCTGGAAGGTGAGAACTGCCTTTCAATTTATGCAAAATCCACTTCGATTTGACATCAATAATTCTGAGTTATCTCAAGAGATCATAAGTCTGCTTTGTTTGGACAGGTGCAGTTTTGAAACGGATATGCTTTTGCTTCAAAGTCAAATCGATTGTCCTGTAAATGTCTAGTCTATTTTGATGATGTGGACTCACCTTTTAAAAGGAAATGAGTTTTTACTACTCAACTTAGCTATTGCGAAGCAATTATTTATGTTTGGAACCACATGGGTCTGTGAATCCACTTTTTCTGCAGTAAATTTTATAAAATCCAAGTACAGATCAGTATTATGGATGAAAATCTGGAGGCTAAGTTAAGATGTGCGGTCAGTATGAATTATGTACCAGATTTCAGGGTTCTGGTACAAGAAAAAGAATGCAAAGTGTCACACTGAAGTAATTTTGTGTTAGTACTATTAATACTTTTGTAATTAATAAAAATAATTTAAAATGTCATCTGTAGTATGTTTTTTAATCCTTTTTTATAATGTGGCAAATAAGAGAAAATCAAAACCACAAGTGTGGCTAGCATCAAATTTCTATTGGACACCGCTGGGTTAAAGTATAAAGGAGCCATCTTGCAAAAGTATCTGGGATGCTGTACACAAATTAAAATGAAATCAAGATGGGCTTGGGGCCTGGAGGAATCCACCTTCAAACAATGTGAACAAAGTAAAAGGCTCCAAGAAAGGACAGAGGTGATTAAAAGAAAAGATGCCAGGGAATCAGAGGCAGCTGGCAGGAACAAAAAGGCCTTGCACTTGGCAAGGAAGGAGGCATGCAGCCATGTATACATGCTCAGTAAGAGGGAATGACAAAGAGAGAGAGAGAGTCAAACCTCCAAGCTTCTATGTCTTGATTCCCCTGCAGCCACTGATGCTGTTGACGATCAGGTGCTGTTGCTCCTTATGGGCCCTGTCACAGCACAGATGGGACCAGTCGTGATGGACAAATGTTCCTGTCTACCGAGAGCCTTCATGTGGAGTGATACAGGGGTCCCTGTTGTTTGCCCTTCTCTCCAACATCCCTGAGACAGCTAGTGGGTACTCCGAGATCAAGAGCATCCTGAAAACACAGCTCTGTACCTCCCCCATGAGTGCAGCCTCTGCCATCAACCATAAGCACCAGCTGGTGTATGGATGGATGACAAACATTTAGTACAGGTTTGATCCAGGGAAGACAGATCTGATGATGTAAAGAGGGAAACACTGGGAGGAACTGAGGATGCTCTCCAGCCCCAAGTCATGCAGGCAGGGCAGAGCCTTGGGGCCATGCTTAGGGTCCTCACTGCTCCTGAACTCATAGCGTGCACCAGTGGTGAGGGGTGTTTTCCACCAGCTGCAGCTGGCCCGAAGTCAGGGAAGCACCTACCTGCTGCCTTTGCTCATTGCCCAGCCCTTGGATACCACATGGACAGGTACCTTAGATATGACACCAGACAGACTGATCGGGGTCCTGCACCAGGAAGACCTGATTTGTATGAACCCCTAAGCTTCAGATGCCTTGGCGAGATATAGGGGGAAAGGCAGTTGCTCAAGGCCCTAAATTATTAAGGGCTTTCTATACAATCAGTAAAGCCTATTATACTAATTACCCTATTACTTCTTTGCCTCTTGCTTTTGGCACTGCTGACCCCTCACTCTTTCTCCTGTCTGACAGTTATACTTTTCCCTTGCATGGTGCCATGCCTTTGATGCTGTCAAAATGCTTTACAGACATGATCTAACTCAAACAGCAGCAGCACCCTTGGGGGGGAGGGGCGTTCAGAATTATTACTCCCATTTCACAGATGGGAAGACGGAGGCTTAGGGAGACGGGATGATCTGCTCCAAGTCACACAGTGAGTCAAGAGCAGAGCTGGGAACAGAGACACCCACTCCAAACTGCAAGACTGCACCATCCTCTTGCCAGGTTGGGTCTTCAGCCAAGAAGGACTGTGCTGTGTAAAAGAAACCAGCATATGACAGTACTTGGCTAATGGCAGCTCCTGCTGCTACCACTTCTGCTCTGAGCACACGGGAAGCTTCCTCTTGACCGGATTATGCAGCTGTTTAAATATTTCGTGCAATATTTTTGTAGCAATTCTTTGTTGGATCAGTTCCCCCTGACTGCCCACCTAGCTCTCCAGAAGCAGCTGTGAGTCAGGTCTCATTAGGGAAAGGCTAATAGTGACAGGTGACAGGCATGAAAATTATTCTCTATCTAACATGGTCAGATGCTTTAAAATACCGTTAGTACACTTGGTATGTGTGGATTGCAGGGTGTACAATTTGCACACTGAATCCATCTCCTACAGGGAAGGGCAGTTCAGGGTCTGCCTGTTTCACTTTTAAAAGCATCTGTGATTATTACTACAGATCTGTATAACTATGACTATTCACAGCAAACTGGTTATTGAGTGACTTTAGAACCTCCTTCTGTTGACAAATCAGCTGTAGGCAGACTGGTCTCTTACAAATCCATCCTTTAATAATATAAATACTAACAACAAATAAAAACACCTAGCTCTTGTACAGTGCTTTTCATCCATAGCTCTCAAAGTGCTCTACAAAGGAGGTCTGTATCATTATCTCCCTTTTACAGATAGGGAAATTGAGGCACAAAGAGTGGAAGTGACTTTACCTAAGGTCACTCGGCACAGCAGTGACAGAGTTGGGAACTAAACGCAGGTCTCCTAAGCCACAGACCAGCACCCTACCCATTAGGACACACTGCCTCCCCATTAGTCAACACTGTTCAGTGAGTGGGTGATGTGAATGTACGTCAGCCTGTGGGCTCCATTTGCCAGGATTGTTATAATTCACTATCCATGCTATATGTCTGGTTGCCTGAGTCACATGGTATGGTTTGTGCTCCATTACTGGATGACTCCATAAAATGTTTCAAGATGGCAGTCAGGTGTTTCTGCAAACGCATGTTCCCATGAGCATCTCTGATGCTTTCTCATTCCACAAACAAATTCCTCATGCAAATATTCACAGGAAGTGAGTAAAAGGGGCTGTGAATACTGTCTAGATACAGTCACAGGGTTTACTTGAGTGAATGCTCGTGGGTGCTTTGGCACGGTATTTACCCAGCTCTAGCTAGGACCAGGAAGGTTTTCTTCCTGAAAAGGGCCCTCATTTGGAATTAATGGCTCAAATTCAATCCTGGTTTAATAAAATCCCCTAAATCGTAGGGAGCTGCATCTGGTCCTGTATCTTGGGGCTCAATCCTGCAGTTCTTACTCAGGCCAAGCTCCTACTGAGGTCCGTGCATGAGAGTATTGCCTGAATAAGACCTCAAGTTATGCCACTCCATGTCTGTCCTGTCCTTTCCTGACAAAGATGGAGCCTCAGCCTCACCCTTCATGCTTATTCTAGAAACTGATTCACTCTTAACAATAAACAAAAAGTATATTGGTCCCACTGGCCTGTAGAACTGACCCCATCCTGGTGCAGGACAGAAACTGCCAGGAACAGAATGAGAGTCTGGAACTAAAGCCAATGTAAAGGCAAAAAAACTAATGGTTACAGTATGCCGCACTGATTGTCGGGGTTGTGAGAGGGCGAGGGCTACTCTCCAGAGATCATAGCTAATATCCTTCCATCTGGAGAACAGTTTGGTCCACCTTAGTGGATTCTGAGGGTGAGAGCTTGTTTGCCAGTCCCTTTATTCTAGAATGAAGTTCTCTCTGCAGGAGACTCCCTGGGGCACACACAGAGAGGAGCCTCTTTGCCTTGTCTTTGCTGAGAGTCGAGGGGAGCCAGCCCACTTTTGTTCAGTGCTTCCACATAGTTAAGGTAGAGTAGAAATGTTCAAACACTATTAGAGAGGACACATCCATGAAGTACGTGTCTCCAAGATAGACAGAGGTAATAGACTCCCAGAGGGACTGCAACACACTCTTTGGTCTAGTCTGATTTTAATAAATGCCCCTGGCCGTAATTACTCCAGATGACAGTCCTGAATTCACATTAGCAACAATGTAGAAGGAGAGATCTAATAAGCCATGCTCCCCTATTCCCGGAGTATCATTATTCTCCTCACTGACATGGACTATCTTTATAAGACTAGTCAGATTATGACCATAAAATTGTAACTGACTTTTGTCTCCTTAAAATTCCTTGGCTCTTTCATCTGTGAACTAACAAGTGTTCGGTGCCTTTGTTCTATACAGTCGGAATCACAGAATGGAATCTTCTCATTCTGCCCCATTTCCTCCTACAATAAATGACAAGAGTGTACCCCTTGTTCACACCCATGCAATGGCACTGTAGTGGGTAGGATTTGCTCCATTACTGGGGAGAGTCTAATCATTCCCTTTGCTTTCACAGCCATAGCTGCCAACCTCCCATGGGGGCTTTTTGACGTTCCTGACAAGGAGCAAACATGTAAAATGACCCACATTTCATTCAGTGAAGAAATCTCTTGCAATTTATTTTGCAAGCAACACCATTAAAGAAATCAGCATTGCACTTGTCATTGGAAAGGATTCTCTGCAGTACCTGTTTTCCAGCCCAGCCTCCAAGGGACAGACAGAAGGTTGCTAAGTGCCA
>ML677361.1:19169659-19244923 GCA_007922305.1 Dermatemys mawii | reverse complement strand
TCTTCTCCTGCCCTATATACTCCTGTATCCTTCCCCTGCCTTATAAACCCCAAAGACAGGCCCTGTGTTTCCCTACCCTAACTCCTCACTCTCCTGTGTCCTTCCCTACACCCCCATGCCCTCCCTTTACGCAGCATCCCACTTGCCTGGGCCTCACTCCCATATGCTTCCCCCTATGTCTGTTCTCCTATCAGATTAACAGTCCTATTTGTCACCTGCCAAATCCCTGTCACTAACCTTCTCCCACTGATGATCTCAGCAGAGTATGGGAGGTGGTAGGGAATGGCTGGTAAAAATCTCATTGACTTGTCTCCAGCTCAGGGATGCGTTTTGTTTACTTTGTTCCTTCCAAACGGTGGACTTTGGACTCAGCCTTTCATTCCCTAGTGGCTATGCCCTAGCTCCAGGTTGTAGGTTTGGGTTTACCAAGCCACAGAGACATGGTTTATTTTCTAACTGTGTTCACTGAAAAATGCAGAATGCAGTGTTGTTTTAGCTATGTGAGTCCCAGGATGTTAGAGAGACGAGGTGAGGTAATATCTTTTATTGGACCAACTTCTGTTGGTGAGAGAAACATCTTTCAAGCTACACAGAGATCTTCCTGTCAGAAGACAACAACCTGAAGAAGAGCTCTGTGTAAGTTCAAAAACTTCTCTCTCACCAACAGAAGATGGTCCAGTAAAAGATATTACCACATCTGTCTTGTTTCACTGAAAATGTTATGAAATCATGAAGATATTTCTGTTTCCATAAGGATTTTTAAAATCTTTACCTTTTTTTTAAAAAAAAGATATAAAACCTAAATTTTGGACATAAACCATTGATTGTCCTGTGAACCCGTGAAAGAGAGAGACCTGATTCTCATCTCATTTACATACTTGTAACTCGGGAGTAATCCCACTGAAGTCAGTGGTGTTACGCAGGTTTTAATCTAGTGTATGTGAGAGATGAATTAGGCTTTTGGTGTGTCTGTCTTGTCTTTGGAGTGTTTCTGCATTATGTCTATTCAGTATCATATTATGTAAGGATATAAAGCTTTTTTTCCCCAAGGAATTGGGGGTCTCCTTCCATGGGACAGTATTGGCTCACACCTGTCATTAGATGCACTAGAGTGTATTTCCAAGGCAGGGCAATTCCTTTTCAGATGCATCTTTATGAGGAATAGAGATGCTTTAAATGGCACCCAGAAAAAGCCTGAGGTAGGATATCTCCCCCTACTCTCCATCCTAATGGTCCCTTCTGGTCTAATAGTTCATGAATCTATGTTTCACCCCTGGAAGGTTAAACATTGATTTTTGGTTTGTATAATGTTAATTAAAAAGAGAGAATTCCTACCCAAACTGTGCCTGAGTTTTCCCTGATCTGTTATGCTCTTTCTTGTGCGGATGGATTTACAGGCGCTACAAAGGCTGAGTCTGAAGCAAATATGTATTTAGAGACTTTTAAAAAAGGGAATTATTGACCCAAAACTTCTTACTATGAAAGAGCTCTTGCAGCCTGCTTCTTAATAACACACACATCAGTATGGATTTATAAAATGGATGCTCATGTTGTCTTCAGAGAAATTGTCATAGTGTCAATATGGCATGTCAGAAACCCTTATGAATTTTTTTCTGAGAAGACAACTAGTGTGCACAGTCACTAATTTTTTTATAAATTCAAATAGCTCCCTTGCCCTGTCAGATTTCCAGCAACTTTTCTGCTGTAAGCAAAGCCCAGTCCTGCATTGCAAGTTGTACAGGCTTAGCCATCTGCTTGGGCAGGTCACGGTTCAGAATCAGGGCTAAAACATGGATCTATCCCTCCGTGATGCAGATTTCAGGGTGCTCTCACCTGAAGAGCCATGGTTTGACATCACTCAGAGTCCCTGGGACATACTGGGGGATGAGTGAATGGCACTGCAAGTGATGGGTCCAATGCAAGACAATCATATTTTTATATAACCCAGCAAATACCCAGTCGAGTTGCCAGCCTTGTCAGTTTGGATAAATGTTCTGTCCAAAGAGCTAAAGCCAGTTAAGAAGGTTTCTGTCCTCTGTAATGTTGAGCCCTTAATTCTTCCTATTGTGCCTATTTTTGTTTATTTTTTTAAAAGGTCATCTTTAAACCTGGTTAGTTTGAAAAAATGAGTGTGAAATAGCTTTAAGTTCTGACTCTCCCTGATGATATTTGTGGCTTCACACATGTTTACAGTCACAATTTTGAAAAAATGTTTCTATGGTCCCCCATTGCTGTGTAACAGACCCAAACAAGTGGGGGAGCTCATTAAGTCCCCAATCCTGCAACTAAATGCAGGCAGGTGGATCCTGTGTTCAGTGATTTCAGTGGATTTCTTGAAATCACTGGCACTCCACACGGGCCCAGGGGTTTTACTGCAGGAGTCTGACTTCAGGATAAGGGCCCAACTGATAGTATGCTAAGTGGTGGTAAATGCACAAAGGAAACAAACTATAAAAATAGAGGGAATATATTTTTCTTCAAAGCTCTATCAGTCACCGTAATTTTGCATTGCTTTTTAATATCTCCTTTCCACTGAATAGATTATGTCTAATATACAGATTATGCAAAGCTGTATTAGAACTAGTGTATCATTTCAATGTCCAATAACAAATTAAGAACCATAACTAGTAGCTAGGAGCAGCAAATTCTTTGGCATCATTAACTCTGACCTTTTGAAGTCATAGTGTTAAAAAAACTCTAACCTTGAAAATGTTATGTTAAAACCTGTTTTTTTAGATGAGGTCCACATTTAAGAGCATTGTATATCAGAAGGGGGCTCCAGCTGGTTGTGGCTTTTGGCACTACTGCAATAGGACTGTTAATAAAAACCAGCAGAACATTTACGTTTTTTTTTTTTAAATTTAAAGAACAAATTAACTTCTGCTGATTTGAGTAAAAGCCACATTTGTGCTGAGGCTCATCAGCTGTTTGA
Source organism: Dermatemys mawii (assembly GCA_007922305.1). Taxonomy (NCBI): domain Eukaryota; kingdom Metazoa; phylum Chordata; order Testudines; family Dermatemydidae; genus Dermatemys; species Dermatemys mawii. The sequence continues at coordinate 19,241,991 of ML677361.1, read as the reverse complement.
GGTTTTTTACTCTTGCTTCTAATGGCCAGGTTATCTTATCTTGGTAGGTTAAAATACTTGCTAAACATTCAGAAAAACAAATCTATGGCTGTTTAGGAACATGACATTTATCAGTAAGCTGCACGCTTTGAACTGGGGCTAGAGCTCAGATCTTCCTGGCCTAAATGCAGAGGCACCTGCCAGAGATCAGCAGCATAAGGTTTATGGAACAGAGTTGGACAGTTTTGATTACATCTATCATATTGACACACTACCTCATTCATTGAAGGATTTACTTATGCCTGGCACTTTGCTAACTTTCTGATACTCTATTCAGCCCCTATTGACTTTAAGGGAGGGTTGTGTGCACATCTCCTGTGATGTCTAGTCACTCCATCTGCAAGCTGATCTGCCCTCCAGCTTGCAGGATTGATGCTTATTGGCTTTAAACTCCCTGTATGCCCCTTTGACATACTGCACCGGGTGAAATGGTGGGTGGGCATATTTGATGTGGCTGAATAGTACTGTTTTTCTATGGACAATGAAAAAAACCCATTGTTTTAAAAATGTGAGGAATTTTTGACAATAAGGTAGCAACAGCTGGTGCGTAACACGTTCTTTATCCCTCTTTTCCCTCCTTAGCTGGAGGCTGGCAGTGATGAAGATCGCAAATTAAATCTGAGGTGAGCAGAACCATTTAATTCATGCACTTCTAAACATTGTTTCCAGCACTGTTGAACTTCTGCCATGTGATTTGCTAGGCCCCAATCCCACAATGAGCTTTGGGCAGGCAGATTCTTGCTCCTTTGTAGACCCCAAGGCCTCTAGTGAGCTGAGGCCAGATCACTGAGCTCTCTCATTCAGTTATTTTATTCTTGATCTTGGCATTTAACATTTAAAAACTAAAATGAGGTTTAATTTTCTTGTCAGGAAAAAAGTGGAAAATTGTTTATAAAATTCATCCACAACGCTTGTTAATTATCTTAATGTGTCTTGTTGCTAAAAATTAGGGCTTCTTTTTGTTGTGGGGGTGTCGGAATAAATGGAGCCATCCTTTGTTCATTTTTGACTGTTTAATGGTCAAGGCTTGAATTCATTTCATGTTGGAAATAATAAGTTGCTGTTATCAAGTGAGGAGGGGGAAAAGAAAAGGAACAAAAGAAATATGCTAAGAGAGGGCTGAGGTAAGTAACTCAGAGGAGATAGGAGAGGGCTTTCATGTGCAGAATCAATTGTTGCCCCACAGTCTCCAAATGTAGCTGTCCGAAGGGTAAGGCTTAGAAACTCTGCACTATCTCAACAGGCTTGTTCTTTTCATTTTCTATTCTCCTTGGCCTACTCTCCAGTTTTAATGGCCATGTAGGTAGTTTATTGGTTTTGTTCTCTGTTTGTCATTTGTCATTGCTTTTTTAAATACCTTCAGACACACTGAGTTCATGGGATATTGCATGATGTGTCTGTGTTACACACTGTTGGAAGTTTGATTTCCTTTTACAACGTGTTACACCAGCGGATTTCAGCAGATGCATAGATATGTTTTGGGGTTGGGATAGAACCTGTTTTAATTTGGAACCTGTATAATTTTCATATTGTGCTTGTGAGTGGTGTTTTGAGGAATGGACTCTCTTTATTCTGCATAAAGTGTAGTTAGAAGCCAAGTCTTCTTTATAAACAGGTGAGGTAAGCTACATGCGGCTGTACTACAGCCTTTGTTGTCTGGCTCAAAAGTGATTTGACTTGAGTTACAAATCACTCTCACTAAACCGACTATACACCAGAGGCACTGTGCATTTGATTTTGCTAAGCAGGAATATCTGGGTTGTAAGTTCTGGTAACAATTTTTAGTGTTTATTTCTCAATCCTTATTCTGTAGTGGCAGTGGTGTCTAGAAGTTCATGGAGAATTCAGGACTCCTGGTTCTACTCCCAGCTCTGCCACTCATTCACTCAGTCAGTGGTTCTCACCTGTGCTAACTCCGATCAAGCAATTGTATCAAAATAGAAATGTGGCTGTCATGGGCAAGTGGCAGGAGAGACTAACAGGCCTGAGTATGTACCTGGGGTATTGGACAGGATTATATTGGGGTCGGCAAGCTCCTCCCAGTGCTCGCACCACCATGGCTTCACTTCTGTTTTTAGTATGCTAGCTTGCTTAGAGCTAGTGTGGGTATGTCTCCTTGAGTTTAAACTGATGCCTTCCAGCTCCAGAGTAAACAAACCCAAAGGCAGCCTGAAGCAGCTTTGAGAAGTGTGCATGGTCTCATTCAACTCAGGGCCATGTTAGCTCTGGAACTTAATGAGAGGAGGCTTTATGGCTATATGTTTACTTAACATAGGTGATCAGCTGTACCCATAATTTGAATGCCCAGCCTCTGGATATATGTGCACAAGTCAGGCATTTGGACTCCCCAGTGGCCAAATAAACAAAAGGGGAAATTAACACCAGTCTTAAAGGGAATTTTGCGTATTTTTTTTCACTGAGCGAACAGCAGTCACTTTACGAACTAAAGTCTGATTCCCTGATCTCTCAGAGCATAATAGGGCTACTTGTGTGTATATTTGCAGGACTGAGGCCTAATAATTAGTTGCTACCCTTGATCTTTGTCCAACCCTCTTGCTGTGATGAGTGGGAGCTGTACTATGGATTGTTGGGAGTTTATGTGACACTATGGCCTATGAAATAAAATTTAAAAATGGATTGTAACCCTCTGCACAGACAGAGTTTGTCTCCTCTTTCATAAGGTGCCTTCTGTAGAGTGATTTACTGAGACTCTATCTTGTGCCCATAGGGTGGCAGAGTTGTTCAACTTCATTGTTCTGTTGCTGCAAAAGCAGTCAAACGTCTGGGTTGTGTTCACTGCGGGAAATGCAGGAACTGATTGGTGTGGCAGTGAGATATTTTTGTCTTAACTTCGAGATCTTGGGCTGAGAGAGACTGACATGATAGCAGTGCTCTGTCACATGTGGTGAACATAGGGTTTGGTAGTGCGTGCCTTAAAAGACCTCATAGGATCCTAGCAGTCAGAAAAAGGAAGAGCTGTCGGAATATAAAGGCCATCTGTCTGCCAGTGCTGGGTGAATTTCCCTGATACAGGCTTTATCAGATGTTGCACATTTACGGCTTTTTCATAAACTTTTCATAAACCTGCAGAAAGTCCCAGAATTTTTGTTTGTGATACAACAGTTGGCTCAGTGTGTTTGTATCATCAGGCTCTTTCTATAATCACTGAAGGTTCTCTTCTTCCCCCGAGGGCCCTGCCACAAAGGGCTAGCTGGGGCATTTAGTGCACTGGATGAGGTACACCGCATGTTGTAATAAGCATGTCTAGGACACATGGATCTTGGAAGGTGTATGGGGTTGAGGGTATGATCATTGTAGCAATGGAGATAAGCTAGGATACTAACGTTGATCTGGGTATATTTCTGTAAGGCATTTTTTGCCATTAGATACGTAAAGACAAGCCGCGGTACAAGCAGAGGGAGTTGTCGGCCATTGTATGAATTTGATTCAATGCCTATGATACCTTGGCAAGGTCTCAAATTGCTGTGTGAAATTCTGTCTTTAGGATTGCCAGAGTTGCTGAATGCTTGTTTTTTGCATCTATCCTGGTCACAGAGCACTAGAGGTTTGATTTTTATCTGCACCCACAGGATCCTGAAAAGACTTGTGTGTGCTCACCTTTAACTATGAGTGATTGCATTGAGGTAAGAATTTTTGCATGAGATTTTCCAGGACCAAGCCAGGTGACTTCAGTGGTCAAGTAATGGAGGCTCAGCATCTCTGAAAGCCCGATTCTGCTCAGTTACACTGAGGCACCCTCAGTGGAGTCAAGAGAGTCGCACAGGAAGAATCCATCTGTGTTAAGCTGCTCTGGAGGACATGGTTAGTTTTTTCTTGGTAGAACTCATCTAACTTCAAAATGAGAATTTACCCTGTTGTCACGTGACAACTGGAAGAGTTTGTCACTTGTCAGAAAGCGAATCTTGTAATAATTCATCTAATTACACTTTACCTGTTCCCATGACAATAGTTTGTCTTGTCCTAAGTCAAGGAGAATGTTTCACATCTAGCCAGTCCCGTTATGAATATTGGCTATTGCTCAAATACACTCAGCCAATACATCCAGATAATCATGGTCTTAAATGTACTGTATATTTGTAATTATCCAGTCATTCCATAATGCTCACAGTTACAGAGTTTTCAGCCACATTCTGAATGTGGTTGAAGAGAGACAATATGCTGATTGCTTGCACAGAGGATGATGTTAGAACCATGATACATTGAGGTCTGTCTGAGGGATACTTATACAGACCTCTGATCTGGTCTGACGGTCTCTCTTGAAAGAATTGGTTTTGTTTGACACCATTAAATACAGCTCTAGGAGGTAGCTCCAGTCTGCATTGAGTGAGCTAGGGTCATTGTGGAGCACCTCAGCCTTGCGGGTGGGGGGCAAGAAGGAAACCCCACTACCCGCTATCACAGTAACATGGTCATGCTCATGTGGGTTAGACTGCCACTTAATCCTGTGCTAAGCATGCACCAAAACAAAGGCAGGGAGAGGACCATGTTGCTCTCTATTAATACATCCAGAGGTAAACACCAGGGAAGGAGATGATCTATTTAAGCTGAAGGACTGTGGTGATACAGGAACAAATGAGTATAAACTGTCCATGAATGAATTTAGGCTGGAAATGAGCAGAAAGTTCAGAAGACAGAGGTTTTGGACCTCCCAATAGGAGGAGTTGGGTGCAAGCAACCTAAGTAGTTTTCAGAGGGCGCTTGATAAGGTTTTAAATGATATTGTGTTCCCCAGTTGTAGGGACTGGACTTGATGCCCCACAATGTCCCTTCCAGTCCTAAGCCCCTGTGTTCCTGCAACGTCTAGTCTCATGGCAGCTGCTGCAGCCCCACAACTCCTTTTGAGAGCGACGCAGCTGTCTGAGACTCCACTGAGCCTGGTGGCTACATATAGGAGTTGTGTCAGGGTGGCACTGGGCATGGGAAGTAAAGGTAGACCAAAGACAGGTCTCCCAATGGGCAGTTCAGAAACAGACCTATAAATGGGCTTGGATCCTCTGCCCTCCTCCTGTTCTAGTTATCTTGAGCACACATGGGCACCTCCCCCAAACAGTAAACTGGAAGCAGTGCTTTTATGGAGTGTCCTTGGGAGAAGGGGTTAAGCTGCATGGGTCTCTGCGTTCCATGTCCGCTGTGTAGCTGATGGAGCTCTGAGGCTAGCCGCTCTACTTTGGTAGGGGCAGAAGATTAGAAAACTAAAGCAATAAAAATGCAAATTAAATTTGTCCACAGCATGGTAGACGATTCTGAATGGAAGAATGTGTCTCTGGGGGGAGATAGCTCTGAAGCTGTACACACTGAGAAAGTGGCGCTTCTGGGAGCGGGGAGAGGGCAGGCAGGGAAATATGCTGCTGCTTTTTAAAAAATAACATTATATTCAACAGTTATGGCCCAATCCTGCATTTCTGAGCCTGCGGGACTGGGTTCTTAGAGCTTTTTAAAATAACAGTTATGGGGCAGATCCTGCAAATGGGGTTTGATGTGTAAATAAAGGTTTACAGGACTGGGCCCTTATCTACCCATGGAGCCTCTGAAGAGCTCTTGTAGCCCTGTGTTGTATCTACAGTAGAAACTGTGCTGTTCAGGATGACTTTAGTTGAGTGTGCAATACAATATCTGTACCAATGAAATGCTAGACATTACTGGCAGTGTGGTCCAGCTGATAGAAAACAAGACAGAGACTAGAAGGACCTGAGTTCTTCCCTCCCCTATCCCAGCTCTGCTACTGACTCACTCTGTGACCTTGGCCAAGCCACTTAACCTATCTGAGCCTCCTTTACCCAAATGGGAGATAATACTTTCTCATCTTTGTAAAATGCTCTGAAATGCAAAGTGATGTGTATATATTAAGTATTATTGCTTTCATTCATTACCTTTCAGCTGTCTCATTTATAGGACTTTTTATCATCTCTGAAGCTACCATTAGTTGATCTAGCTTTCGAAATGTAATGAGGAAGTAGCCTAGTCTCCCCTGTCTTCACCTTTCAGTGATTTACATGGCTGAGCATTCGCTATTCCACTGGGCTCCCTGGTCAGAAATGAACATGCTCTGCTTTAAGAGACCATATTGGTTAATAACTAGCTGAGCACTCACTTTTCTTGTTGTTTAATAAAAGAAAGTTATTTTCTGATTGTGGTTTGGAAACCATTGAAGACAGTGGAGTTATACCGGGGTGAATTTGGCTCCTTCTGTACTTTTGGCTTTGTGTGTCTGATGGAATCTTTTGATTTACAGAAGTCACCAAACTTCTCTGTAACCAACAGTGGAAAAAATTGCCGCAAGTAAGTTCCTTCCAAGCATATTCTCCCAGCTTGCATAGGTATAAACTCTCATGCATAAACAGGGAGGTGATTAAACTAAAATCATATTTACAAAATTCTTTCCCATGATACCAATAATACCTTAAGTAATTGAAAATCAAAGAACTTTTAAAATTCAATTTACTGTTCTCCATTCTGCTACTGGGTTAATTTTTGCACTTCACTTAACTCTGGTAGTGAAAAAAGACTGCTTAATTTAGCTTGTTGTTTTCTACTGCTAGTCTTGTGCTGTGTTTACAATCCCAGCACAACACAGGGATGTTTATATACAAACTGACTAGTGCATAAATGTGTATCTTTAAATATTTGTATTATCCCCGCCCCCCCCCACACCTTTTTAAATGTAATTGTTTTGTAATCCACACCTCTCTCTATATCTTCCTACTATATGTTCCATTCTATGCATCCAATGAAGTGGGCTGTACCCTATGAAAGCTTATGCTTAAATAAATGTGTTAGTCTCTAAGGTGCCACAAGTACTCCTGTTCTCTTTTTAAATGTAACTGTTTTGTCCAAACTGCTTGACAAACGCCCCGTTAAGTGTATAAGGAATTGTGTGCATCCAGTGAGGGGAGTATAAACTAGTTGTATTTTAACAACAGACCTGACTGACTCTGAGCCTTTGGACCAGAGAGGATATTGGGGGCTCGGGGAAGTCAGGGTGGCTGTCTTGAGCATTTATTTGGGAAGACAGTAGCCTCACTGGGTTCTTGTCTAGCTACTTCACTACACTATTTATTGCCTTAAAGTGAGTTGGTGGGAGATCCAGAGGCAGAAGTTGAAGAGTGTATTAAATGTTCAAAACAGGATGCTGAATCATATCCTGACAAGGCTGCAGCAGCCTGCCTTAGCGTGCACCGTACAATGGGGAAATGAGTTTTCAGGCCTCTGACCATTTGTAACTGTCTGCCCTGTGGGCGTGGCCTTGGAAACTGGCAAAGTTATAATTAGGGCTTTACATTCCGCACTGTCTGGTGCAGGAACATTTGAAAAATGTGGAGTAGGAAAAAGCACCGGCTTAACCAACAGCTGGGAAGGTGGCATCTCCATCGGTCACCTGCTCGCAGCTGAGCAACACTGTGTGGTTATATAGACTTGGGCAGAGTCTCAGCAGAAGGCTCCAAGCTTCCATTCCATGGCCAGTCCAGAGACCTGGTATTCAGATATCAGGTGTGGAGGGTGTAGGGAAGATGATGGGTGGCTTCAGACTCCTCCTACAAGCTCACTTCTTTCAGGAAGCCCGTCCCTGCAACAAAAATATGATCACCATTTTTTTTTAAAAAGGCTCTGAGCTAGAACCTTTTTCTAGGCTTGGTCTGCACGTTTGTCTAATGAATAGCGCTTTAAAAACAGTTGTAGAAAACCTAACACAGACAGGGTGTACTCATGGATACCATTTAATTTAAATGAAAAGGGCTTTGTTTGTTTGTTTTTTCTTTAGAAAAGATTTTAAAATCCCTCTTCTGCCTCTGAAACAGCAAAACAACAGCACTATGCTAGTGCACGGGATCAGAAAGTGAAATAGACCAGTCAGGCCCTGCCTTTAGTAGGAATGAAATGCTAAAAGGAAGCAACCTGCATCCATTATTTATTCACACTTAAATACAAAAAAAGACACATCTCTTCTGCTTTCACACATACCCTCCCACACACACAATCCACACAGAAATCCATTACTGTGCTCCCATTCAACAAAAGTAAATCAATGTAAACTACCTATAATTTGGAGCAAAAAGTACTCTCTGACCCCTGACACTCAACCCCTATGCCTTCCCCAAGAGTCTTAGCAAATAGTGTTTGCAGCAAGACCAGGAGGTGAACAGATTTGGGCAGTTCCAGAGGCAAAAAGACCTTGTAGACAATACCCTGCCTGTACCTGAGTCTCTCCCATAGGGCTTGATCCTGAAGATGCTGTATGTACTGTTCAGTGGGGTGCGGAGTGCTTGAGCCCCGTTGCAGGATTGAGGCCAGGGTGAGGGGCACTAGTTCAAGAGGGTATGCTGGCAAGCGCTGTGGTACACAGGGAGAGACTGAGTGGTGAGTTAAATTAGAGTGGGGATGAATAAGTTAGACTGTTTTAATGATTGATAGTGCAGAACTCAGGTGGTGGTGGTAGAAAAGAAGTGTCCTTTTGAGTAGTTGATACCTTAAGTCTGGTTGTACCTCTTTAAGAGAGCTGTTGGGCAGCTTGAGAAGCTCCAGCAGTGTTGGTTTGTAAGGTTGTGAGCATCCATATGCAGTTGGAAAAAGAACCCATTAAGATTGTTGTTTACTGTCCGTCCTACGTTCGGAGAACGGCTAAAATCACAGCAGCTCATCTTTGCTTATTTCCTGTAGAAGTCCACGTTGTAAAGATCACTAGCAAAGGCACCTGCTCTGGGATTAGAGGTCTGAGTGAGTGACAGAAAATAGCCCCGCTCTTGCCAATGGGCAGATGGTTGCAGGGGCTCAGCATCTCCAAAACGCAGCAGATTTGTCAGGAGGTCCCATCCAGATCATTCCTGGAACGATGCCAATGTGTGCGTTTGCCTCTCCCTGGCAGGGCCCGTGCAAGCACTAGGCAACCTAGGCGGTCGCATAGAGCCGCACGGGTTTTGAGGGCGGCATTGTCCCATCGTTGGTGGCATTTCCGTGGCAGCTCCCAGGAAACCTTTCAGCGGACATTCCCGCTCCGCCGCTTCTGTCGGCGGCATTTTGGCAGCAGGACTTGAACTTCCGGAATCTTTATTTATTTATTTTTTGCCCTCCAGAAGCTCCGCCCATCTTCGGCGGATTTCTGCTGCTGTTCTCATTAGCCGTCTAGGGCGGCAAAAGTGCTTACGCCGGCCCTGCTCCCGCGTCCAAGTGGCCACTTCCAAAGCAAGCATCCAAGCATTTCCCTCTTCCTTTGGGGTTGCCCAGAGAATATCCCCGTGTGGGCATCCCCCATTTCCAGCCCAGCACAACGTTATAACAATGCACTCTTGGTTCTTTCCGGTTGGGGGCCCTTGCTCAGGTCTTAAAAGATAGCGGGTTGGGGGGGGTGGTCCCAAGATTTCTACCCACCTCCGCTTGCTACATCATGGGCTGGCTTTGTCGCAGGCTATTGTTTTCTTGGGCTTTCCTTGTTACCCAGCATGGTGGCCGTACTTTCCCTGCCGCTGGGAAGACAGGCAGCCTGGACAGTGTTGGAAGCTTCAGTGCTGCTCTGCAGTGTGCCACTAGGGAGTGTGCTGGCCTGGGATGATCTACGAAAGGCTTTTTGGCTTTTGCTCAGTTACTCTGCCTGGTTTTGCTGGGTTTATTTTGTATGCATCACTGATGTGTCAAATACTTCCTGGCCTCTGCTGCCTTTTTTGGAATCGTTCTAAAACCCATCAGCTCTGCATTTTCTGGGCAGATGCCCGTCTGGTGTTGCTGGGGTTTTCAGTCACTCTCTGCATTGTTGTCTGTCTGTGGGGTGGCTGACCACGGCTCATCCCATTTGTGGGCTTGTTTCTTAATCCTGGAAACTATTATTCCCTTTCCTGTACTCAGCCACCCAGCCTCCCCTTCCCCTTCCCAGTGGCTTTGGGGGCGTGAGGCTGGGAGCCACTGGCAAAGCACAGGTGAGCTGGGGTGACGAATGCAATAGTTTAAAATATTGAGTTTGGGAACGGAACGGCAACAGCTTGGTCAGTATGCTGGCAGAGTGGCTGAGAGAGGAGCAGACTTCGCTCCTGTCTGAGGAACAGCTTTCCTGAGACTCGCTCTCTGAGACACTAACAAGCAGCGCTATCTGCTTGGCCAAGCGTTCCAATCTGTTCTCTAGCAGGGAGCAGTGTAACAGAGCTTTTCTCATGGACATCTCCCCTGACATTCCCGGCTGTGTGGTCTTCCTCCCCTCACACAACCCCATGGCATCTATAGAAATTGCTTACATGGCAAAACACTGGGAAAGCACTGAATGTTTTCTCAGTTCTTTTAGTGCCAACTGGAGCTGGAAATGAGGAGGAAAGCCAGCATCATGTCACTAGCTGGCTCGCTACAGACCACCAGTGCATTGGGGAGCAAAGTCTGCACTAGGCTACAAAGCTCCCCCACTGCGTCTTTGCTTTGTTTTGTTTAACTCACTGATAGTCCGCTTCCAATAGCTGCGCTTCCATGTTGTGTCCAGGATCTCTTCAGATCAGTCTTGACTATGATACCGTGCAAGGGACAGCACTGAGGGTCAGGTGGGGGTGGAGGTGTTGTCCCTATGTACCTAGCAATATAAGCAGGTGTGTACAGGTTAAGACAGCTGCAAGAAGCCAAACCATACAGGTTTATTCTGAATTGTTGGGTGTTTAGGAAAGGATGATCTTGTGGCTGAAACATTGGACACGGGACTCTGGAATCCCCTTTCTCCAGTCTGTGCTCACACCCATGCTAGAAAGCTGGTGCTTTCCAGATGGCCAGTCACATGAATGCTTTGGTGTTTGTGGCCATAGGGTGAAATGTCATCTTAAGGGTTAATGTATGAAAAAGGAAAAGTAATGCTTGTTTAATGAGCACTAATTCAGGCAGAGACCCTTTTAAAATATCTGAGACTGGACTCTGAGACAGTTGATGTCACACATGATGTGATTTTTCAGCAGGAAGCTCAGAAATGGTAATTGCAATTAAAAACATTCATTCCAAGTCTGTTGCATCCTTGCCTGATGCTATGATGGGCCTCTTGTCTTTCTGAACTGTGTTATTAATGGAATGGGCACAATGAGTAGTTTTCTTTTCTTGTAAAACAGTCTATAATTTTGTTTGGCTTTTCACCCGCCAAAGTACTGGGGATTCTTAGAATTTTCTCTTCTCTAGCTATGTGTAGTCGCTCTGCTAGCTTATTTTTGTGTCCATCTTGGGATCCCAAAGGCTTTTCCACCTTCCCTTCCCTGCATTCAGATATGATTGTACCTTTAGGAGCCTACCAAAGCTGCTCTTTCATTGCCTGGGGGAGCAACACAGGCTGCCCGCTCCTGCTAGGAGCTGATTGTGCCAGCTTTGCTGAGCTCACCACTCCTTTGGGAGTAAAAGGGACAGAGCCGGAGCACAGAGCTCTGGCTTGCTGATGGGGCTGGGAGCTGGATTTTTGGAGTCACTTCAGTAATCCCTCTGAGTGTGCTGGCATTGCACCTGGCCAGCAACGTTTCTCCCTGTGAATAATTCAGGGTGAGGTTCTCCTGTCAAGCAGGAGGAGAGTGATGTGTACTATCAACGCTGACAGGGAGGCTAGTCAGGTCTGCCTGCAGGACGGTTATTTATTCCTTACTTAGCACTATAAATGTACATATATACATATTACTGTACAGAATGTACATTTCAGATGAGGGCAGAGATCCCAGAGAGCTTACAGCTAGCGAGTTAAGACATGTCCGGCTTTTTGGGTTTTAAGTAGCGTCCGGGGTGGGAGTGAATTTGTAAAACTCTAAAAAGGTACAGGATTTCCCTCCCAGTGCAGAGCGCGGCGCGGCTGACAGGGACCCACCCCTGCAGATCCCCTTCCCTGCAACCTCAGTGTGCTGCGTTGGCAGCGCTCTGGGGGGACAGGGCAACGTCTGGCTCCGCGTGGAGCCAGACACGCTGTTCTGAGCAGCACAGTAAGGGGTTCGGGGGGTTGGAGAAGGGGCAGGGGGTCTCTGGACGGGGGCAATCAAGGGACAGGGAGCAGAGGGAGTTGAATGGGTCGGGGGTTCTGTGGGGGGCAGTCAGGGGGCGGGAAGTGGGAGGGAGTGGATGGGGGTGGGGTTCCCCCCCATGAAGTGTCCTCTTTTTTGAAATATGGTAACCCTACCTTAGTCAGCTGGCATGGGCCACCCGTGGGTGTCTAACTGAAGCACAGACATACCCCAAGTCTCAGTGGAAGTCAGGCTCCTAAGTCATTTTTGAAAATGGGATGTAGGTGCTTTTGAAAATGTAACCCGAACCCTTTGTCCATAATGGATGGACAGACTGACTGCATGAGACACGCTAGTTTGCTCCAAGTGGGGGCGCTTTAGCACCGTGATAAACGTGTGTTTCCTTGCTCTTCCCCCTCCAGTAGCTCTGGGCGTCTGCAGTTGAACTTGGGGTGAATATGTGGAGCATGATGTAGCAATCTCGAGGTACACTCTATTGACCTGAGGCACGTCACTGTAGACCCATTTATCTGGGGAATAGGCTTTGGTGGGTTTAATGATTGGTTTCATTTTTCTTTTTCCTCTTTGTGCTGAAAGAGAGTTTGTATCTGGCACTGTGAATGGCCTACAGTGTCTGAAATGCTTCTTAGCATTCTTGTGCTGTGAATGCAGCCTACGCCTTTCAGCCAAACAATACAGGCTCAGAAACTCCTTTTGTTGCTGGAGTGTTAAAAACATTTAGAGTGAAGATTGCCAGGATTTCTTGCTCACTAGCCCCCTTTTTGACTTGAAATGCACCAGAGGGCTGGAATTTTCCTGCATTATCTGATATGAGTTGCTGATGGGGGTGCTGGGGAAGCTCTGCTGTTCCCCCCACACACTGGATCTTGGGGTACCAGATTGTCTGTCTCTTGGAAAGAGAACCTTTGCTATTGTGTCCAAGTTGGTGCATGTAGGAGTGTATTTCCAGTTCCACTTGCTTTTAGTAAGGTGAGGGGGTTCTCTCCGGGGCAGGGCTTTCTTTGGTTTGGAGCACCTCTCACACCTTAGGCCCTTCGTTGTAGTGACCTGTCTTCAGCTTAGGCTGTCTGGGTAGGACTTGCTTTAGAATCTCTAGTTCACCCAAAGAGACGGGAAGAGCTTTACCATCTCAGAAGCAAGTAATTAAAAGCCCAAAGACAAAATATTTTCAAAATAATTTCAAGTGCCTGGGTTTCTGGATGCCCGATTTGAGACATGTAGGTTCTGTGGGGGTTTAGAAGTGCTAAACACCGGAAGCTCCCACTGACTGCAGAGGGAGTGTGGGGTGCTTAGCGGCTCTGAAAATCAGGCCTTAGATGTGTCAGGCTGGGCATCCAAGTTATGGCCCACTCTTCAAAATGTGCGTCTGAGTGTTCTGACTGTCCTCAAGAGGGAGCTCTATCGAGAGTACTTCCGTGTGCAGGAAATAGCCCTTTCTAGTGCACTGTTCACAACAGGAGGTCAGGTGTGCCCGTATTTGGAGAGTGAAAACAAACCATGGGGGATTTTTAGCACATCTTGCAGTGTCCATATTTCTATAGTAGAATCTCACTTGTGAAGGATAAAACACAGATTGAGATTGGTCCCTTGAACATTCCCTTTTCTTCTTGTCCAGGAAATTTAACCAGGTCTTTTGCATGGCAGTGCAGATCATTAGGTACTGGGTCAGTCCATATCACATTGCCTTTCAGCAGGAAGTGGGAACTACAGTGCTATCAACTAGCTTTATAAAGGAGATGGAGACTCCATTTTATTTTATTTGCTGGGGCATGCCTGGCTTTCTGTACGACTGAGATGATGGTATGTGTTACGCAGAGCAAGTAAACATTTTAAATATATGATGTACATTGTTAAAGTAGGAAAAGTGGAAAAATAAGTTGCTGTTATTTTAAAGGGTTCTAATTTCTACTTCACAGATTTTACAGGAACATGTAAACCTTTCCACCCGTTCTATTGTGTCACATAAAACCCCTTCCAAAGGCCCCTATCTTGGTCAGGAAGTGTTAGCTGATGTATCCTATATCAAGCCAAAGCAAGCAGTCAGTGCACTTTAATTGTCCTCTTGGCTGAAGAAGCAGGAACTGTATTGCTACATGTTTATCTTCCTGATACTTGCTTCCCTGGCTGAATCACCCCTTATATTTTGTTTGTATTTCAATATTTCAAGAAGGCTGCAAGTTTGCTCCTTAACTGGTTTCACTAATGGGCCACTTCAGTAAGAGACAAACTTGTGAGATGGTTCAGCCATTTAGAAACAATCCCGAGAATGTGCTGTGAATGGGGGGGCCTGGGTGGTATCTCACACATCTAGGAGTGCAGTTGGGGAAATTAAGCAAACGGTTTCATTACATTTTGCTGCGGAATTGCCTTGAAATATTTTGGCTTTTCTGAGCCAGTGGCAGGACTGAACAGAAAGAGAAAGATAGCTGGAGCCTCCTTTGCTAAAGGCATAGTTACAAAGCAAGTATTTTTAACAGCGACGCTTGGAAACTGATTTCCCCATAACTAATCAGCGTGGGAATGATGAGCAGAAGAGCATGTGAAGATAGGGAGCTGATATTCTGTGGGGTGTTCTCAAGTGTAACAGGGTGGAGGGTGTGATTGGTAGAAAAGTGTATTTGTTTCATCTAAAGATGATGGGCCGAATTCTGCCCTGGTGCACAGGGCACAACTCCCATGCTGTGAACGGATGAATACTAAGGTTGGGTTTGGCCAGATATTGTCAAATACACCATGTAAAGTCCTCCTGTTGTTGGAAACCTTTTAATTCTCCTGTAGCCAGACTCTCCTTTTGATGAATCTGTCCCCTTCTCGTGTTTTGGAATGAGAAGGCAGACGTCCTGTGTGGTGTTCGACAGCTCTAGGCTCGTGATGGTCAATGCTAGATGAGACAGGGTGTGAGCTCACTGATCCACAGGTAACTAGGCTGTGAGGGAAGTGGGGAGGAAGAGGCAGGGAGAGAATGATGTGGGGCAGAGCCTGTTGGAGAACATGGAGAAAATGCTTATTCTCCATGCTGGATGGGAGCAGCCTAGTGATTGCATTAATGGCTGCAGAAAATGCTTTTGACCCTGTGGAGGGCACCTGACTGTTCAAATGGCTGTGGTTAGGGGAGTTGTCTGGTCAATGAACATGGCTGTATGCCTCCCTGCAGGGCTGTGGGCTAGCACTAAAGGTCCATTGTCCCTCACCGCCATCCCCCACGTGCACACATACACATCTCTCAGCTGACGAAGAGGCAGTTAAGAATCTCGATTTTGACACAGAGATCTCACGTTGGAAATAAGGCATGGCTTGGTGCCTGTGGAAGGCCTGTAGGGCAAAAGGCTATCCAAGCTATACAGGTACGTGCCAGGGGCTATAGAGGAGCCATGGCCTATGATTAAAAGTTTTACAGAAATGGAAAAAGAACATCCAGGGAGTGTTTCTCTGGGCTCACATTTGGGAGGAGGCCCTGAAATTGTTAGGGACATCCAGAATACAGGTTCCTTCACAGAAGCTGACACCCTAAATAGGATAGCCAATTATCCATCATTTCCAGACCTTAACTTGAAGGAGGCTCAGTGGGCGCAGTTCCTTCAGTAGTGCTGCGGCCAGGACACACAACAATGGGAGAGAATTGCTGACCGGGTGAGCAAGGAGCTGGAAGGTTAGTTATATGTGATTTCTCCCCTGCAGTTTCCTATCCAGTGGAACAAAGATCCTCTCTCGCCATTTCCTGTGGCCAGAGCATGCAGTCTCTGCGGGGAGGATGACGGTAATGCTCAGCCAGAAGGTGTTGAAGTCTGCCACAAAAGTTCAGAATTTGGGAAAATAGTGTTTGAGGTTCAGAATTTCCTTTATTCTTTTAGAGACTAGTTGGACCACAGTTCTAAGTAACTGAAGCTGAACTCCAGCTGCCCTCAATGTACTTCATCAGATGTGATCAGCCACAAATGCAGTGATAATCAGTTCATCGTGCCCCAGGAGGCTTTATGATGCTAAAGATGCTTTATTGCAATGAGACTTAAAAACAAAGCCCCTGACCATTATGTTCATTAAAGATCCCATGACACTTTTAGCAAGAGTCAGAGTATCCTGGGCAAACGTAAACTCTGGTGAGTAAGTTCTGCGTCTTCAATTCCTCCTGCAGTTTCAGTTAGATATGTTTTTCTACTTCCTCTTCTAAACTATTAAGGAGCTGCTGCTTTCTACTCTGGAGGTGCCTCTTCCTCATGAATGAAATGACCTCTGTACTGAGTGTGGACATTTACTCCGAGGTGAAGGGACTTAGATAAATGTGAGTTGAAGATCCAGTCTTGGCCATATCCTATAATGCACAGTCATTACCAGTGTGCGAGCTTTCCCATTAAAAAACAACTAAAATACCCTGAGCATGCAAGTTTTATGCCCACTGTGCACCGTTGCCTGAGGCATGATGTCAAAATGAGCATGTCAGGGAACGTTCTGCAACTGGGTTATGCTTCCAGCTGTGAGCACCCATTCAGTAACATGCATTTTGTCGTGAGGTCAAATACGAGATATTTTAAAAGACTTAAACTGCTCTTTTTATATTTGGGGCCATAGGAGACAGGTTTTGAAATGATCAGAAAGCACCACAAATTGTCTCTTTAAACAACTGAAATGTAATTACAGTGTGTCTTCAGCCATGTCCTTGTGAGTAACTTTTTCAAACAGCAGTAAATATTTTTCTTTAAAATGTGACTGGCAGTGTGGGTCAGTGTGGTTAGAGCTGAGGACTGTAAGTCGGGAGAAACTGGGGCAAAAATACTGAGTTGCTTTGTTTCTTTGTAGTTTAAACAACTGGTCCTCCGTGCCTCCATTTCCCCATCCACAACAAAGGGATGATTCTACTTTACCCAGTTTGTAAAATGCTTTGAGATGTATGAATAAAGGCCCCGTACGAGGAGAACAAAGTAGCATAAATATCAGAGGAACTACAGAACTTGGACCAGCAAGTCCTCACACCTGTAAACAATGGGACACATACGGCTCCCCCTCTGGTGTAGATCTGGAATAACTGGCTGACTAGAACTCCCTGGAATTACGCTGTTGTGACTTTAGAGCAGGATACGGGCCACCATGTCACAAGGTTCTTTTCCGTGAGGGCTGGAGAACCGCCGCTTTCCTGACAGAGAAGGTTATCAATTGTAATACATGACATGGTAGCATTTTCACAGTGGGACTCTCAATGCATTTTACAGACACTAGTGAATGTCGCCTCATGCCTTTGTGAGCAGGATCCTATTCTTATCCCCCAATAACAGACCGGAAAGCTGGGGCACAGAGAGATGAGTGAATTTCCTGAGGTCAAATCCTGGAGGTCAATGACAGAGCTGGGTATAGAACTCAAATTTCCCGACACCCTCAAAACCCTCTCTGCCCCTTAAATGTCACTTGGACTCTGAGCATTGCATTGAATCCGGAGCCTGAAGCAATTCCTCTTGGAAAGGGACAGAATTGGTGAGAATTTGGTGTGTGTGTGTGTGTGTGTACGAGGAGAGGAGTATTTGTGTTTCCTGGTTGAGGAGGGCAGGCAGGACAAAATATGTACAGAAACATCTTCTTCCTTCATTAACTGAGTGGCACTTGCTAGATGTAAGCATATGATTATGGTTCATGCCTGCAGAAAATTAGAAAAGAAAAATATGGTTCATGCCCTGGACAATTAGTCAAGGATTTGTAAGAAGCATTCTTCAGCGACTTTGGTTGTGTCCAGCTGCGAACAAACAACAATACTAAACGGTCTGAAAGATTTCATTTTACTAGTATCTCAGTTACTCATGCTTTACCCTGTAAAAGAATGAAGTAAACTTTGGTACCCATGGTGTAAGCAAGGAAAGACTTAAATTGATGCTTTTCTTATAGCTACATGGCTGTATTGGTATGTAGTGTGTGGTTATTTAAAACAAAGAGTCATCAGTCAATGTGACACTTTTTATCTAGTGATGTCCAAATGAATTTGGCGTTTATTTGGAGTCCAGCTGTTTTGCTTTGCATTTTCTGATATGTGCTGTGTTGCTTCCAGAGTGTACAAGGGAAAAAAAATGTCTGTAGGAGGGAAATGATTAAACAAGCTTCAGCTGTTTTTTTCCCCCTTTGAATGGCCCTCTTTCATCAGGATATGTTAGGACAAGTGCTTTTTCAAGCCAGGATATCAGTGGAAGACACAGTGTTCTCTAAAAGTCATCCAGTTCCTGGGTAGCATCAACGGACAAGAGATTTCTCTGCTCCTCACAGAATATGCGGTCTTTTCTTTCTCTCTTTCTCTCTTTCTTTTTTCCTTAGAAGCAAAAGGATGTGAGTTTAACAGTTGGTTATGAATCTTTTTGGTTTTCCTGACTTCTGCTTGTCACTTGGGCCAGCACAGTGCTTCTGCTATTCAAAGAAATCCAGTCCAAATTAGTATGTACATGCCACTTGTTTTTATTCTGATACCAGATGTCGCTCACTAGAGCATTGGCAGGGCTGCTTGGGCTTAGCAGGTTAGGGTTTGTGGTGTAGTGGTGGGGGATATTGTTTTGTGTTTTTTTTAAAAGACATATTTTACTGAAAAGTCTAAAAAATCCTTTGTGTCTTTCAAAGATAATGGTAACTGAGGTCTGGAAATGAGGTTTGTTGCTTTTAGCAAAATAACATGATTTAGAAATGTGCTACTTTTCAAGAATCAATGTAGAAAGGAGTTGGAATATTCTATTTTTCTTGTTTTCATTTGTTAGCTGTATTCCGGAACAGTTGCATGAAATGTTAGCAAGTACAGAAAAATCTCTTTTGCAGGAAGCCCATGTTCTTAAAGTGTATCTTTGGGATAGTGTTGGGCAGCATTCGCATTTTAATAAAACTCCTAAAATAAGAGCTTTCACAAAGGGGAGGTTTGACATGCTGATGTATTGGATTGCTGGATATTTGAAATCCACTATAGAAAAGGATGATGTGGGGACATGAGAGCAGTTAGTGGTAGGGAAATATGTACTGTCTGCTTTTCAGAGAACTGTCTTTTGTGAGGTTGGGGTCACTGTCCGAGAAATGTGCATGATTGTGTTTTGTAATTTCTTGCGTTCAATGAGTTGTTTGACTTCTCCACCTTCATTTTCATGTAGTTGAATACATGGCCACAAAAATCAACTCAGGCGGGTTGCCCTTTTACTATGACTTCACACTGATCCCGAAATGTGGGATGATCTCACAAACATTAGATAATGCAACATTCTCATTTCCCTGCAACTGGAAATTCTCCTCTTTATTGTAAGAGATGTATTGACTGCCTTGCTACAGCAGAGGGAAATATCAAAAATGACCCACCCAGAGCTATGGTTACTAATGTGGAGACAGAGTCCTGTCTTCATCAGTTTATCTTTGTCTCAGATAGAGATTTCACAGTCATTGTTTGATCAGGGTAAATATATTTTATCGTGTACATTTCCCATTTTCCAAAGGGAAATGTAAAGGAGTTTGATTCGGACACTGTTTCCCAAGTTTCTCAACAGGACCACTGCTAAGTATTTAGCTGTGGGTTATTTTAACTGTTCTTTCCTCTTATGTACAACTGAAGGAGGATGAGTTATAGTTGGAAGCGTGACTTTAAAGGTGGTACCTTACTCAGCAGATCTTCTCCTAGAACGTATTCAGTCAGAGCTCTTCATTTTAGTGATGCTGTTCTTATATAACTCTCTACCCTTTTTATTGCTTTTCTCCCCCCCACTAGTGCAGCAGAACCAGTGCAGTTTTGGGAGAGAGAGCTGGATTCTTCTGTGGTGCACACATGATGAATGGAATTAACTAAATTCCAGTTGCAGAGTCTCTTCCTGGTGGTGTACAAGTCCGAAAGATCAGAGCTTGAATTTCAGATCCTAGGCACAATTTGTAAGGCTAGCAGTTAGAAAAAACTTTGTTTTACTAGTATAAACTGAACCAATGTGATGTGGAGTCACTGTGAGAGTGTAAATGTAGAAATGCTGTTTTCAGTCACTTCTCAGAGTACAGTAGACTCTCGATTATCCAGGATTGGGTTAACCAGGTTGTGGATTAACCAGGATGTCAAAAAAAAATACATGTAACTTGCAGGGCAGGTTCTGGCTTTGTTGCCATCCCAAGCACCAAAAAAAACAACCCCCCAAAACCCCCACCAGGGCGCAGGGCAGCCAGTGAACCAACACCCCCTCCCCCTGGTGCAGGGTGGCTGGTGAACCAACCCCCCTGCCACATTATTTCCTATGGATAGTGATTATCTGGGATTTTATTAACCAGGATTAATTTTTTCCCTATCATCCTGGATATTCGAGAGTCTACTGTATAACCATGCCATAAGGATCTCACTTACTGTTCTGAGAAATATAACCTTGGAAAACTTGAGTGACAGAATTTTCGCTAACTTTCAAACCAATCAAAAATGAAGATTTAAACCTGATTGAACTACTCTGGGCAGCCCTCAGGCACCTGGAAAGAAGGGATGGAGATACTGCTGTATTCCCAGAAAGGGGAGAAGCGGAGTGCCGTAATTCCATGTCTTTCACTTGGAAGTCCTCACTTAGAATTGAGCAGTAGAGTGTGAGCTCCTCCTCAGGGACAAAGACCCAGAATGTGGCCAAGGAAAAAAAATAGGGCAGATAGTGCAGGGAGCTTTGACCTGAGTGGGGTTGATTTCTGTAGCATAAATAGTTTCCTCCAGTCAGTCTCA
This sequence comes from Dermatemys mawii, assembly GCA_007922305.1. Classification (NCBI taxonomy): domain Eukaryota; kingdom Metazoa; phylum Chordata; order Testudines; family Dermatemydidae; genus Dermatemys; species Dermatemys mawii. Next base: position 19,221,309 of record ML677361.1, on the reverse strand, counting down.
TAATGCAGTGTTTTAGCTTAGTAGATGATTGACAGTAATAAAGAAAGATGAGAACCCCAGGTTCTGTGGTATGAGATGGAGCCAAATTTGAGTGTAAAATGAAGGACCTGCCTTGTAAAGATCATTACTTGATGTCTCGATCTTTAGAAGAAACGCATTGTAAGCAGTATTGCGGTAACTAAAAAATAGCTTTGTAGATGCTGGTTTTCAGTGTTGTGGCAAATGCTAACTTTAGAAATGGACACTGACACAAATGGCAAATGCTCACCAGTACATCCTGATAATGTGTAATTAGACTTGAGCTGACTCTTACTGTAACTACTGATTTGGTTAGTTGTGCTCTCAGATCCACGTTCCTCTCAGTCTTGGGGAAATACACTCACATCTTTGCACATATTGGGGCCTGGCCTGCTGTCAGCAGAAGCTTTACATGCAATAGGACTGCAGGATCAGGAGCAGGCTCACAGGAAGCAAAAAAGCAATTCTTTACTGTTGCTTGGGTTGTGAGGTTTCCAAGCAGTTCTGTTTGACTTGTACGGTTTCCATTTAGAAAGGAATTTTTTTCCCCTCTTGTAACTTAAAGAAAATCGCACATAATTTCAGTTTCTTGATTTTTTTTGTCATTCCTAAGAAACGTGTGCCATGGAAATAATGACTGGTTCAGTACTGTATGTATATGGTACCACTTTACATAGTACCATACCATCTTAGTGGTAGAGTTCTTACAATTGCTGTTTTTAATTTGTAGAGTTTCATAATCAAATGTTGTATAATTACATGGAAATGTACTTCCAGCTCTGTAAGAGCTCATGCAAATAACTCTAAGCATTGTAATCCTGTTGAAAAATGACATACCCTACTGATATAACTCCCAAGTTTTAAGCAGTGCATTTGCCGGGTAGCAATGTCAGACATTGCACCCTGTAATGTCTGAAGCTTGGGACTTTCCATCTAAATGTATCCTAAGCCTGAGAGTGTTTTGCTGATGTTTTCCTTGGCTTGATTTCCTGTGTCTTTTGTTTTCCAGCTTAAGTGAGAGCTTTTTCATGGTGAAAGGAGCAGCGCTTTTCCTACAACAAGGAAACAGTCCACAGGGCCAGCGGAGTCTGCAGCATCCTCACAAGAATGCAGGTTATTGAATAAATCACTTATTGAAACACTTCCTTGCATTTGCTTGTGTTGTGCATAGTGACAAACCAGTATCATGAGCGAGAAAGTGGGGGACTCTTCCTCGGCATTAGAGTGTGGGCCATTGTGTAAACCACTGAGTAAAACCAGATTTCCACCCCACTTATGATGGAAGAAGTTGAATTCTAACATATGAGTGCCATGTCCCCATTTAAATTTCTGTAATCCTCTTGTAATTGTTACTCACCGAAGTAGAAAATGAACATCATAATATTCAGCACAGTGTCCTTTAGTCTAGGGCCTTTGAGGAAAATCTGCTGGGTCCTATGAGGTTCTTTCGAAATGCTGTCCATGTCTTCTGCTGTCTTGTGAGAAGAAATGTCTATTCTTTCCGCTTTACTAATTGGACTAAACCTGCTTTGCGTTCCCCTCTCTTCGTATAGCAAAAGGATGAAGCCATTACGCTTGGCTGTTCCTTTTTCTTGATCAGTGGTTTTATCATCTGTTTTGACAGTAAGATACTTGTCAGCTGACCAGGATGAGGGCGCTGTAGCCTAGTGGCCAGTGCGGGCAGCAGGCCTAGTGGCAGGAGTCAGAGCCGTCGTCAGTCGCCAGAGTCAGGATCAAAACTGGAGATCAGGAACTGGATACCAGAGCCAAGCGGATGAGTCAGAATCCGGAGTCAGGAGCCAGCGCCAGGGATTAAAACCAGCGATCAGGAACTGGAGTGAGCAGGGAGCAGGCACGGAGGGGCTCAAGGCAGGGACAGGACAGAGGCAAGGCTGGATGCAAGGCAGGTGCAGCAGGAACAAGGTAGCACAGGAGCAGGCACAGTGGCGGGCATGAGAGTTGAGAAGTCCAGGAGCTGCTGCAGTTGCTGGCTGAAGAGCCAGCCTGCTGGCCCCCTCGGGCATTCAGGTAGCATGGCTATCAGGCAGCTGCTGCAGGTCAGCTCTATTGATGAGGCTGCCTGGAGACTAGCTCTGCTGCAGGCCCTGATTCCTGATGGATCTGTAAGCACAGGCCTAACTTTAAGGGCATGAGTAATCCTTCTGAAATCAAATACAGTGCTTAAAATTAGACACGAGTCTTGCTGAATCAGGGCCTGAGATGGAAATCATGTTGATACTATTACAGAATTTTTGTATACCAGGTAAGAGATTTTATCCCATCCAAACATCCTAAGCCAAATAAATACATAGTTATTATGTTTAAAGAAGTAATTTTAGTAATCAATACATTTTGTTGTTCCTACCTTGAAAAAATAGCTCATCAGTAATGGTTTGTATGTTTTTATGCTATGTTATAATCTTGACTTTTAATAAGAAATATAAACAGAGTGCTAGAGGGAACGCATGATAGATGTATAATAAAAAGAAACAACAAAACAACCCCGCTCCCTTCTGCAGATTTGTCCACTCTAGTTTTTGTCACTGGGCTGTTGAAAAAAGCCAGTTTTAATAAATACCCTTTAAAATAAAAATAATTGACTCTGTTGCTGTAGATGGAAAATGGAAAAAAGTTAATGGCAAAATTATGTCACCCGGTGAAAACAGATCATGGGCAAGGGTTACCAGAACTGCATTTTACTCTCTCTTTACTGTCTTTGATGTGTAATCAATCTGAGCCAGGCACAGGGACCAACTCACAGAAGGGTTTAAGTAGGCAGAATGAAGGTTTTTGCACAGCGCATACAGTCCCCAAATGAACCCTGAGTGTAACCCAGTATTGAATGGAATTGTGAAGCCTTATTTGCAGATCAGCATGCTGCCTTTGGCATGTACATCGTTAGGATTCAACCTAAAAGGAGCATAGCACTTACACCAGCAACTCCGACTAGCCAGTGCCTGATGTTTCAGGGGATGGCAGCCCTTTTACCCCGTTAATTCAGCAGGCCAGTTTTGGAGGGAATGGGAAGAATGATTTCTGGCCCAATTCCATCATATTTATTCAGCGGAGACTAAGGGCAGGTCTACACTCGAACGGGATTGATGCTGTGAGATCGATCTATTGGGGGTCGATTTATTGCGTCTAGTCTAGATGTGATAAATCGATGCCCGAGTGCTCTCCCATGGACTCCTGTTCTCCAGCACCGCGAGAGGCGCAGGTGGAGTCAACGGGAGCAGTAGCAGTTGACTTACCGCCAAGAAGATGCTGCGGTAAGTCAATCTAAATACGTTGACTTCAGCTACGCTATTCTCGTAGCTGAAGTTGCGTATTTTAGAATCCTCTCCCACCTCCACCCCCGATGTAGACCAGGGCTAAGAAAATGCAAGGATACTACTTAGTGAGGTTCACACCACAAAAAAACAAGGTGACTAGCCTGCTTCAAGCTGCTTTAGTGTGAAGCAGTCTATAGTGCTTTCGGCTAAGGAATAATTGTTGAAATCGAGAAATAGACCAGGAATAGTTACCAAAAGTCCCCACACCTCAGGATTTTTTTGAAGCCCTCACTTAATATTTTGGTTATTGTAGCCTTACATAAACTTGAATAAACCCCATTTTCCTGTGATGTCCAGCTTAATCAAGACAAACACAAGAACAGTCTGAAGAACACAGTTCAGGCCCCACTCTTGCAAATATCTCCAAGTGAGTGCAGAGGTGAGGAGCTCCTTGTGGGATCGACGCCTGGATTGTACCTGACCCAAAGCCTTTACCCCTTATCTCCATATATTTCATTTCTTGGCATTAGGCAGGAAATTCTAATTTAGATGCTACATCTAGACATTGCTCATAAACATAACATTTTAAGAACATAGATTGATTCTGGTTGTTTCCAGTGTGCTAAAAGGGAGAGAAGAGACAGTAGAGAATTTAAATTAAAAGTACATTAAGACTGATAAGTATACATAGAGTTAAAGAGACTGAGCCCCACTCGCCCTGTATTTTTGTGTCTTCTCCCTTTGACAGCTTTGAAAGAAGTAGTTAGCTTGAAAAAAAAAATCGCCATCAGGGCACGTTGTGTGAAGGAGCATGTGGGAAAGGCACAGTGTGGTACTGTATGTCTGTTGCTTAGTAAACACTCCAGAATAACAAAGAGCATGTTTGAATGCTAAGCCTGGCTTTTGGTTTCTCAGACTGTCAGCAATTTCATATGCCCAGCAAGTATCCTATGGGAGGAACTGTATCGTGTATGGAAAGTTATGCTTGTGTTATCACATTATTAGACGGGCTCTTGTTTTATTTTCACATGTATAACTTCATCCTATAACTCCTTTTTACCCAACAGAAATGTGTCTGCTTCTGTAGATTCCAAGTGTGCTATTGCATGAATAGTACTAACTGCGTTAGGGTAAAATGTTACTGTAACCTCTGCAGGGTCCAGTCCTACAGCCTTCACGCACGCAGAACTCCTATTGTCTTCCAAAGGAAGATGGCCTGAGTTAGGCCCACAGACTCAGGCCCATTGTCCTGTATGAAATTCACAAATGTATTTATTTTGTATAGCCTTAATCTTTCAGGAATCTTTAGTTTCCCCATTCTCCCCTCCCTCTCAATCCCTTTCCCACAAATCTTACTGTTCAGTGCAGGATGTGGTAGCGATGGGACAAACCTTGTTAGTTATAATTTGAACCAGTGGCAGAGGCATTCCTTATGTATCAAATGCCTGCCAAATGCCAAAATGTCCAGGTCCCATGACAGACCAATTAGTCTTGTATCCAGGGAAACTCAATTTTGTCGTTATCATCTTAAGAATTCTCTGAGAGTATGAGGCTTGAATTGGTTTCCCAAATATTCTCTAGTTACAGGAATTTAAGTTTCTGTATACATCAGGAGCACATGCACAGCTTAGTGCACTAAGTAGGGACCCTGGCAACATCTGTTGATTATTTCCCCATCATCTCTGCAGGTGACTTGCCCCAGCACCTTCAGGTGATGATCAACCTTCTGCGCAGTGAGGACAGAATCAAATTGGTAAGAGGGTCTGGGCTTTCTGCTCTTCTTTCAGCCAGAGGAGTCTGAAATAGCTCTGTAAAATACCATGATCACTGGTATTTCTAACAGGGCCATGCTTCCCTTTTAAAGAAGGCAAAAAATCTTTTATTAAAACCCTGCGTGTTTGAGTAATGCAGACAGCCACACATCTGTAGAGGATATTATATGTCACATCAAAAGGGAAAGGCCTCGTGAATTACCCCAGGTAGGGTCACTGCGACACTGCAGTGTAAGAATCGTAGAAGAGGGATGAAAGAGCACTTTTAGTACCTTCCTGTACCCCCGTCCAGTGCAAGATTGGTACTTTTATCAACTTTCCTACTTAACATACATTTTTAAACAATCCCAATTTATTTTCCCCTCAGATCTCATCTTGTAACAAGTTTCAGAATGGGGATCAGTAATCTAGGCAAAGGAACTGCTCTTCCACTGGGCCCTTCCCTCCCCTCCTATAGACTTTTTGTTAAACTAGTGCTAAATGTGTGCAAAGAGAGGCTGGACTGTGTCTTCCTATGTGTTTCTGCAGCAGTTAACACCACGGAGCCCTATGCTAGCTGGGGCCTTTGGGCCCGACTGCAATACAACTAATGAACTCTATCAGTAATGGTCATTGACAGCAGGTTTGTAGAGTTGTGTTGTCCTGTTTTAGGCTGTGCGCTTAGAAAGCACGTGGACAGACCGAGTCAGATACATGGTGGTCGTGTATAGCAGTGGGCGGCAAGACACAGAAGAAAACATTTTACTGGGAGTGGACTTTTCCAGCAAAGAAAGGTATGTCTGGGAGACTTCTCATGTGCCACAGCATTGCTTGAACAGGAAACTCTCTCTTCCTTACTATAATGTCACGTGATTCCCACAAAAATGAAGGACCTGATGTTGTAACGGCCTTTGGGTCTTTGGCTACACTGCAGCACTGCAAACAGCTCAGGGCAAAGTACTGTGTGCACAGTCCTTTTATAGCACTGTGGCATCTGACTGATCTGCCGCCAGCTAAGGTAGCTAGATATCTAATGGCCCCAAAATGTGTCTGCAGCTACTTAGAGCTGCAAAACTGGAGGCCACTTTTTCAAATCATGCTCAGAGTGGTGTTGTCCTGGAGTTGGACTGTGATGGATCTGCATGAATTTCTAAATAGCATAAAGCTTCTGCAAAGAACAAATAAACCCAAACTGGTGAGAGATTAGGGATTTATGTCTAGCTTTTCTCAAATTTAAGTTCTCTGTTCTGTCTGGGATCCAGACCCATCTCCTGATAAGAGTGCTTAATATTTCCAAAGCCACATAAAATATTAAATAACCCACAGAATCCTTGTGTTCTCCCCATTTTATAGATGAAGAAACAGAGGCAGAGAAGTCATTACTTGCCCAAGGGGACAGGCGGAGTGTGTGGTAGAGAGTCATGACTTCTAGGCTCCTAGTTCTGAATTCAGACCACTAGCCCTCTGTCATATTACACTTGACTATGCCTAAGGAGTAGCCAAAATGTAGGGGGTTTTGTGTACTATAAGTGAAGAGGGTAGATATGTGTTAGGAGGGAGTATATATACTAATATAATATACAGTAAGAAAATGTTTTCATTGACAGTAAACCAACTGGCCGAGCCTGACTGTGAAGTTCTTTCTTACTTGCTTTGGTGCTACACTTCCCACTATTGTTAAGTGCTGTCAGAGGGGTAGAGGGGCTCCTAACCCAGCACTATGGAATGGAACGTTAGTCTGAGTTATAGAAAGTCCAGGAATGTTTGCTATGTCTTGTCCAAAACTAAGATGGGCTGGTTTTAAAATGATTTCCACTAGTGCAGAGTGATGGGGTAACCTGGGAAATAGCCCTGGCAGATATCCCAGAGCATCCGTGAATTCTGGGCAGGGCATTCTCTTCATTTACAATGATCCCTTCGAGAGTAAGGAAGCTGACAGAGAGCATGTGTAGGCAAGATCATTAAAGAAAGTAGGCTCAGGTGGCAGGGATATGTATATCTTATGGCAGATGGGAGCCATGCTCCACAGGCATTGACTTGGGTGCTCAAGGGAGGGAAGAAAAAGCGAGGAAGACCACTGGAGAACTGGCAGAAGATAGGGACAGGAGGGTACTGAATGTGTTGGCATCGCCTGGGAAGAAGTACCACAGCTAGTGAGTGACCATCCTCAGTGGAGGAACTGGTGTGCCCCACGTGGTCACTGGCACAGCAGGAACTAAGAACCTTTTGTCTTTGTAGATTAGATTAAAGAAAACCTTTCAATACAAACCAGTGACCATCAGTAATGGCAGTTATACCCCGGATCCTGTGTTGAGGCTGGAGTGAGAGTCCTTGGCTGTCACATTCTGAGTTACTAGCATGGGGCTTTTGTACGGATACACATTTTCTTGGAAGGCTCTGAAGTGTGCACTCAAATTAGCTGGTTGGCTGCTTTGGTGTGTTATATCAATGGTTATGATTTTAAAAAATCATTCTGAATTCTTTACAAACTGGCTGCTGCGTTCATGCTCATTTCCTTTCAAAGTTTAATATTTTGGCAGCTTAATTATTTACTAGTTGAAAGCGTCTGGTCCACATCGTGATCTAGTTTTCTTGACAGTTTTCTTCTCTCATGCTGAAGTACTTTTTTGGATTAGTGACAAAGAGTCCTGTGGCACCTTAAAGACTAACTAAAGTTTTAGAGCATAAGCTTTCGTGGGCTAGTACCCACTTCGTCGGATGCACCGACGGAAGTACCGTCGGTACTAGCCCACGAAAGCTTATGCTCTAAAACTTTAGTTAGTCTTTAAGGTGCCACAGGACTCTTTGTCACTTCTGCAATTCCAAACTAACACGGCTACCCCTCTGATTCTTGTTCTTTGGATTAGATACTCATAAGACCCCCTTTAAGCCCTTCTTCCAGTCAGAGTGACTCAATGGAATCCCCACAAACCGCCTATTAAGGATCCTTCATGCCTGGTTTTCTCCCTAGCACTGGTGGGCGGAGGTCTGTGCGTCCAGACAGCTGGAACAAGGTGTCTGATTGGTCAGAATGCCTGCTGTGTATGTGCCACTCATTTAGAGAATTGTCCCTCTTTTGGGCGTTTAGTGGGGAAGATGAAGTAAAGGTCAAAGGTGGCCTATGATAGGATACATGGCTCCTGGTGAGAGAGGGAAAGAGATGGAATTTGTAACTGTTGCTTCTAAAAAGTTGCTACTCCATCACTGAAAAACAGCACCTTGGTGTCGGAACAGCCCTGAAGATTTTCATGTGTGGCTGTACAGTGTGTGTTTACATGCTGTATGTATAAGCTTAGATGTTTCAATGAGGGTTGCTAGAGAGAAAGCTGAGGTTTTTAAATAAAGATACATAGTATTCAGAATCTACTAGGAATTAACAATAGAAAGTACCCTTATTGTATCCTGCACTTGAACTCCTTATAACAATAACATTGAATGCTGTCCCTTTCCTTTTCCATGGTAGTAAAAGCTGCACTATCGGGATGGTCCTGCGCCTGTGGAGTGATACCAAGATACATCTTGATGGAGATGGGTACGAAACAAAAACATTTTAATGTCTAGAAGGACGAATTTGAGTGTCAGAGAGAGCAAGAGCCTAATAGCTCAGGTTAGAGCTCAGAGGATATTAGCGTTGATTTATTTTGCCCAGTTGGAGGGCTGTTTTAAGAGTCTCTCTCATTTATAAACTTAAGGAGAATTCAAATTTAGGTTCTTTTACCTCAGTCCATTTGATTGATCATTTATTTTTGCTTATTGCTTCCCTTGTGTTATCTGATAGAATGTGTTAGATCTTATTAGTGATTTCTTAAAGTAAAGAAATATGCAATATTTTAATTAACTGTAGGGCGCTAGGGCAAACTTTTTCCTTCACATTCTTATTTGCAAGGACATTAAGAACTATGTTAGATAATCAGATTGCATAAATTCCCATTTCTGATTAGTGAACTGTCAATGCCAGCCCACATGTACTGCAATGGCTATGACTTGTTTTGCCTTGCAGCATGGTTGTTACTGTCTTAGCAGAAAGCAGTGGTGATTTGCTGAATGGAGCTTCTAATGCGAAAAGGGGCATTGTATGACTTTTCCTTCTCTCTTTGTTAGTGGATTTAGTGTGAGCACTGCAGGGAAGATGCATATCTTCAAACCAGTTTCTGTGCAAGCTATGTGGTATGTATGTTGCTGATTTAGTTTTACTAAAAAAAGATGATCATTTATATTAGCTTTATTTTAAACAAATGAACCTGCATTTAGCATTTTACATAGCAGTTATTTAGTACCTTTAGAAAAAAATTCCATTTCTAGAAAGCGGGTTGTCACGGCAGGTAAGTATGCTGAAAGGAGTAATGAGCGTGCTCTACCGTGTTCATGCTTCTATTCAGAGCAGCTATGCACTGTCTAATATAAGCACTGCGGGAAATTTCGTGAATAAAATTATTAAATATGAGAATGGAGTTGAACGTGGAATTGATCAGGCTGCAAACTCCAGGCTGGCTCTCTCTGTATTTTTGTAACTAGCTGAGGAGGGAATCTCAGGATCTCTTGCCAATCTCATGGAATTTCCAGTGCACTTTGTTGCTGCAGTGTTGCCCTGGAGTTCCTGCTGTCTGATAACTTTCCATGAAGCCCAGGGTTTCACTTCGCAGCTTTTGATTATGTTGGCTGAGCTTTTATAATCACACCCACCCACATAAACACGTCCCACAACAGCAAAACGGAGATATTTGAATATCATGAAATCCTTGACTGCTAAGATCACAGATTGCCTTTAATGGTGGTGATTTTTAAGAGGCTTGTTCCGATATATAACAAATTGCATATATTTTAGCACATACATTATAATGGCTGCGCTGGAGTTTATGAAATCTGAGCTCTTGTAACATTTAATAGGGAAACAATATGGATATGGAAAAAAATGTAATTTTAGGGATTATTTGGTACACAAACAAACAAACCTATTGTTACTGCCATTTTAAAACTCTGCCCCTCCAGTTAGCGGCTTCAGATGTGGTTAATGTGTCCAGTGTAATAACATCTACAGAACTGAAGGATTTTTTAAAAAAGTTAAATGCTGTAATTTGCAAAAACAAATGACCCACTCTGGGCTCTGTTCTTAGTGTGTGCCAGGGGCTAGGAATGCTGTTAAATGTGCCTTTCGACTCCTTGGTAGAGTTGGTTTGAAGTGTCCACATTCTTACATTTTTTGACTGAGTTTTTAAGCTCATGATTAAGTCCCAGCAGGACAGAAGTGGGACATAGGCCTTGTGCTGCTCTCTTGCATGGGGTGAATTTCGTCCTGTGTTGAGTAGTTACCAGATCTCGAGAGGCCATCCAAACCATACTATTTAGTGTTTGTGGTATCTCTGTCTGAAACTGGAAAAAGCAAACCTTCTGCTGTCAAAACTAAACCAAACCATAACAAACTAAGTTGAAAAAAAGTCTCTGCTGAAAATCCCTAGGGCCCTGGCTTCTGTGTGCTCCTACGCCCCATGATGTTCAGATTCTCCCTTTCTTTGCTTTTGAAACTTACAGGTCTGCCCTGCAAATCCTCCACAAAGCTTGTGAGGTCGCACGGAGATACAATTACTTTCCAGGTGGAATGGCCCTAGTCTGGGCCACGTATTATGAAAGCTGCATCAGTTCAGACCAGAGTTGCATCAATGAGTGGAACACGATGCAGGACCTGGAGTCGACACGCCCCGATTCTCCAGCATTGTTTGTTGACAAGTCAGTTCTGAGTTTTATTTTGAAGGTCTTTGTTCACTTCAGAAATCCCACATTTTCCCTTTCATTTCTCCAATAGTTTGATCTCCTTTCGGTTCATACATAATTTTGTAAAGTTTTCCTCTGTCGTAAGTGTCAGTTTAATTAACTTGAATCTTTGTCATCCCTTCTCCATGTAAGAGTATCATTATACAGAGAGAGCATCACTGAGGCCTTCTGCCCCGGTGAAATGCCTGTCTGAATAGTTCCTTTAATTTTCCTTTTCAGGCCGACTGAGGGGGAAAGAACAGAGTGGTTCATTAAAGCCAAACTCCGAAGTATCATGATGAGCAAAGACCTGGAAAATGTGACCTCCAAGGAAGTAAGTAAAACCTACCATTTTCTGGCCTGTGACCAATCATTTTCTGTCATTGTCCAGAGTATGGGAGGTAGCACTGGGTAAGGGTCAGAGAGGACTGGGAGTCAGGACCCTCAGGATATATATTTCCACCTGTGCTTACAAGATTCACTCCATGTCCTTGGATAAATCTTCTGTTCTCTGCCCCTCAGTTTTCCCATTTATAAAATAGGATATCATCAACCTCACAGTGGGCTTTTAGAGTCCCTACAGCAAGTGATTGAAATACTCCGATGGGAGGTCCTATAGGAGGTCAGGATATAAGGAAACCTGGAAGCTGACCCACAGTGTACCCTGAGTGTGGATCTGTCTGGAGCTTTGTGCTGTGGTAAAAGCCATACAAATTGATTGCTAGCATTTCTTCTTAGGCTGCCCCAAAAATGCTCAGATTCTTCTGTTTTAGTAGAGTTACTCACGTGCAGTGTTAGTTGCCACATGTGCAGATATGGATGCCCCATCTCAAAAAAGATATATTGGAGTTGGAAAAGGTTCAGAAAAGGGCAACAAAAATGGTTAGGGATGTGGAACTGCTTCTGTATGAGGAGAAATTAATAAGACTGGGACTTTTCAGCTTGGAAAAGAGAAGTCTAAGGGGAGATATGATTGAGGTCTATAAAATCATGACTGGTGTAGAGAAAGTAGATAAGGAAGTGGTGTTTACTACTTCATAACACAAGAACTGCGGTCACCAAATGAAATGAATAGGCAGCATGTTTAAAACAAACAAAAGGAAATATTTCTTCACACAACACACAGTCAACCTGTGGAACTCCTTGCTAGAGGATGTTGTGAAAGCCAAGAACATAACTGGGGTTAAAAAAATAACTAGATAAATTCATGGAGAATAGGTCCATCAATGGCTATTAGCCAGTATGGCCTGGAATGGTGTCCCTAGCCTCTGTTTGCCAGAAGCTGGGAATGAGTGACAAGGGATGGATCACTTGATGATTACCTTTTCATTCCCTCTGGGGTACCTGGCACTGGCCACTGTCGGAAGACAGGACAGTGGACTAGATGGACCTTTGGTCTGACCTAGTATGGCCGTTCTTATTTTCTTATGTTATAATGTAGAAAGCTATCGTAGGTTTGGCTTTTAAAGGGAAGGGATAAAGAGAAAAATCTATACACCTTAAAAATGTTTCCTATCTTCGAACTTAAAAGTGAGAGAGTTAAAAGATCTAATTCCCTTTTCACAATGATGCTGCTGTTTTTCACTTCTTATTTCTAGTGGGTTTTGCTTTTGTTTCTTTGGAGCTAGCACAGTGCTGGATGTTCAGCATTTCAGGGAATGCTTCATAGTAAAAAATACCATAACCATTTTTGTGTTCATACTGGGTTTTCCATGAAGCTTTATTTACAAAGCCTGAATATGGAGCCTCAAATGACCTTTTACGGAGGTTATTTGTCTCTGAAAGCATCTCTGTGGACTGTAGTCCCTCTCTCACTCTCTCTCTAATGCATGTATGTATAATTTATTGGCACTCTCCTTTGAAAAGTGGACAATCATTCTGCACAGCCCACTATCTAGGTGATATGCTATCCTTTCCTAAGTGGCATACTTTGTCATTTTCTGCCCCACAGATACGAAATGAGCTGGAGAAGCAGATGAATTGCAACTTGAAAGAATTCAAGGAATTTATCGACAATGAAATGCTGCTTATCCTGGGGCAGATGGACAAACCATCTCTGATTTTTGATCATTTGTATCTGGTAAGTCACAGAGTCAGAAGCTATGCTGGGCATGAGGCGGGAGCATCAGTCAAACACTAGCAACCACTGAGTTTGAGGCAAGTTGCACTGGTTGTAAAGGCTGCAATGGGGAGAAAAACCAGCAAGTGCCCTAACCTGATGTTGAGCCTTTTATACAGGGAGACTGTAGGCCTCCTTTCCTTCCTCTCCCTATGTCACTTCCAAAGGCTCACATCCCAGCAGCCCTTTCTGCTAGCTGAGCCTTCATTCTGAACACACAGGGCTGCGCTGATGGGTTGGCAAGAGGGGCACAGGCCCTTCCTGATCCTTTCTCTCCCTCTGAGTGAATCTGCTGCATGAGTGGTCCTCACCTGGCCAGCTCAGCTCAGGAGCAGAACACATCATGGGCATGATGTGGTAGAGGGTCCTATAGGTGGTGGCGTGCTGGGGGTGGGATGTTTGTTTCACCTGGCCTTTGAAGAGAAGTAAAGAAGCTGAGTAGCAGACTGACATACAGGGGTGGTAATGTTTGATTAGGACCTGCTTCTAGGCAGGAGGGTGACTTGGCTGAATGGCATTTTGCTTTCGTAATTGTAGATAATTGGCAGGGGCTAGAGTCTTAGTATGAGAGCTTCTTATTCTAATGCAAAGAAAATAAATAAGAGGTTGCCAGGAGTTGATACAGTACATGGGAAAACAGCCTTCTCCCATGTCCTGAGAACTGCTCTGAGGAAGTGCTTTGTCTTTCCCTTTTCACCATTTATTCCCACTGCTGTGACTTTCCTTGTGTGCACAATACCTGTTGCCCTGCTATGGAAGCTAAGCAGATTTAATAAAATGATGTCCCAGCCCTGATGTTTGTGCTCCTGTTTGTTGGGTGCACTGTGCACAGGACAGGCTGCCCTTTATGGATTTATTTCATATTTTTAGGAATAGGAGTAGTTTTTCTTTAAGATGGAGTAAGGACCTAGATCAGGATATTGTCCAAGTGTACCAGTTACGTGCCCCTGTATTTTTGCCTTGCTAAATCAAATGTAATGCTAATACACTAAGAGGGTCAAAGTGCCTATCAAGTGGCTGGCTTTATATAAATAATCAGTTTGAAAGGTGATTTGCTCTTTCAGCCTATGAACAGGCTCAGAGCAGGGATGAGTCTCTTGTAATCTCTTACCACTAGATGGTACTCCAAGCAAAACTGGAAGTTGCCATCCAGAACAAAGATTTAATGGAGATGGGAGCTGTTCTGCACTTTGCAGCAATGTCATCTTTTCCACGATAGACTCAGAGGAAATAAGTCTTTGAGGGTGAATCATGTTTTAAAATCCTCTTAGTTCTCCATGCAATGTGTTGTGCAGGTACCTTTGCGGTAACCTCTCCCATGTCTCCTAGGAGCCATCACACCCACTCATATAGCCTGAGACTCGGTGGTACTAGCTAGCGTAACATCCTAAGTTCCTCTAAGATGCGCAGCTGCCTATTAAGCCCCATGCAGGGGTTCAGTGCTGTGGTGAGGAGAGACGCCTCTCCCAGCTGGCCAAAGCATGAACCTGCGGCAGCAAGGAGAGGCACACACCATCCCCCTTCTCCCGCCCCCCTCCGCTGGCCCCAGCATGGACCTGCTCCGGACTTGCCATAGCTGGGAAGAGGAGCCCCTCCCTTAGCTTGGCCCGGCCCGGGCCTGCCAAAGCTGCTGTGGCGGGAGAGAGCTGGGAGGAGTCCTTTCGCCCCACTGCAGCCCCCGGGCAGCCTGCAACCCAACTCCCTCATCTCCAGTCTCACCCCAGAGCCCGCTCGCCCCTTAAACCCCAACTGTCTGCCCCTGCTCTGAGCCCCCTCCTGCAGCCCGAGCCCCTCAGCCCCACCCCAGAGCCCTCATCCTCCCGCACTCCAACCGTCTGCTCCAGCCCTGAGTCCCCTCCCACGCTCAGAACCCCTCAGCCCCATCCCTACCCCATGAATTTTGTTATGTGCACCAATATGAAGGTGATATGTCACACATCACTTCCGTATTGGTGCACGTAACGAAACTCATTCCACACATGGACTTAAAAAATTAGAGGGAACACTGACAACCAGCACTTTATTTTGCAGAATGTCTGAATGGTTTTCCTATGCAGTTTACATTTGTTACTGAAAACAGGGAATGTTCATTTGTGGTGGGTTTTGTGATGTGTTTGGAACCACCCTGAGACTGTCGAACTCACTTCATGCAAGCAAGCGAGCAGATCCAGTGCTGCTCACTACCAGCTCAGATTGGATCTGAACAGGCAACCTGGAAATGCAGCCTCAGGGTCCCATATCCCATCTTCTTTTCCTTTCAGTCCTCTTCCTAGGATCGTTTTTTGTGAGCTTTCCTGATTGAAATCCTGCTAAATATTACTTTGTAATCTGGGAACGTTCCCACTGTGCTCCTAACACACTGCACACATGTTGTCCAAACGTGCCATCTCTGTGGATTTCTTTAAGTAATATGGCTTAATATTAGTAATAGGATTTAAGTAATAGGGCCTAATAGCAATAGTAATATTATATTAATAATTATATATTAATATATTAATATATGTATTAATATAATTATATTAATAGTAATAGTAGTAATTATATATTAATGTCTATATTAATATATTGTATTAATATTAATGTAATAGTAATAGGGCTTAATAGCAATAGGGATTAATATTAGTAATAGGACTTAAGTAATAGGGCTCTGTGGATTTCTTTAAGTAATAGGTCCTCAGTTTAGAGGAGGAATGGTTTTGTGGTTAAGGCACAGCTTTGGAACTCAGGAGATCTGGGCTCTTTCCCTGGATCTGTGGAAGCTCCACTCTGTGACCTTGGGCAAGTTATTTAATCTCCTTGTGCTTCAGTTTTAGGGATCTGTAGAATAGGGATAATAATTTTCTCCGCTCTTTGTCTGTCTTGCCTGTTTACCTCTGTTCCACTAACAATATGACACAGTTGCAAAAAAGGCTAATATCATTCTGGTGTATGTTAACAGGAGTGTCTTATGTAAGACCTCGGAGTTCATTGTCCCTCTCTTCTCGGCACTGGTGAAGCCTCAGCTGGAGCACTTTATCCAATTTTGGGTGCCGTACTCTAGGAAAGATGTAGACAAACTGGAGAAAGTCCAGAGGAGAGTAACAAAAATGATCGAAGGTTTAGAAACCCTGACCTAGGTTAAACAAACTGGGTCTGGTTGGTCTTGAGAAAAGAAGACTGGCAGGGAGGGAGGTCTGAGAACAATCTTCAAATGTGTTAAGGGCTGTTGTAAAGAGGAGTGTGATCTGTTGTTCTCTAGGGTAGCAGTAATAATGGACTTAATCTTCAGCAAGGGAGATTTAGGTTAGGTTAGGAAGAAAATTCTGCCTATAACGGTAGTTAAGCTATACTGTAACGGTAGTTAAGCTCTGGAACAGGCTTCCAAAGGAGATTGTAGAATCCCCATCACTGGAGGTTGCTAAGATCAGGTTGGACAGTGCAGCCTGAAATTACCTGAGATGCAAAGAGCACCAGTCATAGCTGACGGGTTCTTTCCCTTAGTGGCTACATAAATTATTTAACAGGTGGGATTGATAAATCACAGGAATATGAACATAAAAGTTGTATTTCTCATCTATAAACCAAAGCATCAGTGCTACTGAACAAAAAACAGATGCATATAATAAGAAAGTCCGTAGTGCCGTCATACGCTCAAACTCTTGGGTCACAGGGAAAATACCACTAGAAGAAGGTAGTCAGTGGAGTACACAGTAAGTGGGAGATGGTCCAGTTTACACCAGCCTCTCATCCTGATGTGCCACCAAAGGTTGGGCACGCACCTTGTTCATACTCATCTCCTCTCTTACACCCACCTAGGTCCAAGACCAGAGCCGAAGCTATTCCAGCCCCTTGCCATATGTCTTCTTCCAGGAAACGTTGTTTGATATACCAGCTATGCATAATTAACCTTCCAAGGCTAGCCTAAGCTATTTACATCAGCCCCTTTCCCACTACTTTCAGTAAGTCAGTGTGGTTAGTTCCCTGGATACAAGTACCCACCAATTCTTCTGAAAGCTACAATTTTAATTTGTTTTTGAGCTTTGCAGTTACCTTTGTTTTGTCCCAAGATGCGTATTGCTCATTATAGTGTGTGTTCCTTCATGTGCCTTTCAGCAGTGTTGATTTTTGCTTTTTCCTGTTAAAAGCAAGTGCTAATATATATTAGCTCAAATGATTCTATGATTGTAAGCTGTTCAGGGCAGGGACTCTGTGTGTGTGTATGTACACTGTTTACTACAGTGGTGCTTCCATTTTGTTTGGGACCTGCATCTGCTCAGTAATATAAATAATAAACCTCAACCTGAGCTTCCTCCTGCCTTTGACTTTTCCTAGGGTTTCTACCTGCAGACTGACCCCTCTCTCTCTCCCCCTACCTCCCTCTTGCCTCAGAGAGACTCTAAACCTTTTATACTCTTGGGTGGTAGCTAATAGGACCAGTATGGCCTGATTGCTAGGCTGAGTCAGCAGAATACCTCTGCATTGTTATGCAGGGCCCTAGAACCTCATGCTCTGTTGTACTCTTTTCAGAAACCATTGTCCATGTTTTAGTTCAGCGCTCCTGGGAAATTACTGCCCAGATTGCAAAGAGCACAGTGTTTGATCAGTGACTGTATAGTGCCCAGCAGAACCAAAGCTTACTTTGGGTGTGTGTGACTTGTATCCTAGGGGTCTGAGTGGAATGCCTCCAACCTGGAAGAGCTTCAAGGCTCAGGGTGAGTACTGGCCCTTTCCACTACTTAATGTCGGCTACTACACGTTAGACTCTTAAATCCTCAAATCACTTGTTTTCAGTTGCGTGTTTGGGTATCTTGTGAAATGAACTATGAGACTTTCAGGCCATACTTCGGTGATAGTGCACCGGACCAGGACACTTGGGTTCTATTCTCAGTAGTGACTTCAGACCAGATGGCTCCTCTCTTTCTATCTCAGTTTTCCCACCTGTACAATGGAGATAATATCTGTCCTCATTTGTAAAGTGCCTTGAGATCTAGGGAAGACCAGTCCTATGTAGGAGGCTAGTTAATACTGAACAAGCTTATTGTTGTCTGAGGTGTGAATTCCCAAATACTTCAGAAAGTTACACATTACAGTATTTGGGGTAAGGCTCTTATCCAGATAGTGCAAAACTGCCTGGAGATGAGCAGAGTTGTGTGAATTGTTCTCTGTTCCACTAGTGCAGACAGGTGGCTAAAGTCTTGTCTCTCAGTGAACTATCATCACTACATCACTTCTTGGCTTTATTTGCTCTAAGTGTTTTAGGTCACAGGGAATTTTGTGTTTAAATACTTGTTGCTTGCCCTGGACACATGTCGGCCCCTATAATGAGAAGTTATTGCTCAACAGCAGGAATAAAGATGTTTAAACTGTAGTCCTTGGGAACAGATATCTGAACACTTTTGAATAAGTAAAACAACTAGCACATTCATCCTTTGATCTATAGGGATGGTATCCTTGAAATGCCATTTTTAAAAGTCAAAGCTGGACAAATCCTTGAATAAATATCATGTACTATTGATTTGTCTGAATTCTATGAAATAATAACTTAATATGGACATTCATTCTTTCCTGGTATATGCCTATTTTATTACAAACATCCTGCTGTTATATCCTGCAGAAGTAGAGTAAAATGATGCAACTTTCATTTCATATTTCTGGTTGGAAGAAGGAAGAAAGGATGATCTTGTTGCAAAAGCACAAGTCTGAGATTCAGGGGTTCTATTCCTAGCACTGTCGTTGATTCGTTGTGAGACTTAGATCAAGTTTCGGCACCTCTCTCTCCCTCAGCTTCCCCATTGGTAGAGTGGGCAAGTGACTTTCCCTCTGTTCTCCATCTACATGAGACAGTGATAGTAGAGAGGACGAGTTAGGGGGCTCAGTCCAGCCAGTCCTCCACGTGTAGAACAAAATTTAATCAGAAGGGGAGGGCTTGCAGGTTTGGGGCAGCTGATCATCCCATGCAGTAAGAGCACTGTGTTACACTGAGTTGTGGGTGGTTTATCACATGAATTCCAGTTCTCCTTCCAGGGCTGTGATAATTAAACTCTCTGCCTTTGTTTCCCTTTGCATCTTGCAGTGTCTACTACATTTTAAATGTCACCAGGGAGATCGATAATTTTTTCCCTGGTCTGTTCGCATATCATAATATCCGGGTGTACGACGAGGAGACGACAGACCTCCTAGCTCACTGGAATGAGGCATATCATTTCATAAACAAAGCCAAGTAAGTGGATGGAGATGAAGGAACCGGTGCTTGGGGGCATCCGAGGTCAGGATAAGAACCTGTCATCGGAATCTGTGGAGTGAGGTCAAGTCCTTTCATGACACTGAGGTGCTCCTTCCAGCAGGGGGCGAGGGAGCTCCCTTCCCAGTACTGTGGCTATTGTAAGGATAGGGCTGTGCCCTCAGCATGCTGCTGAATAGCATTTCAGCAAAGGATACGGAACCATTTCTAGAAGCTCATTTTGAAACCTGCCTCCCTCTGAATGTCCTGTTTGTTACGGAGCTGTGGTTCCCATTTCAGGGCAGGGGCAATGAGAAGTGTATTCAATAGGGGAGTAACCATCCCCCTTTCTATTACTGGGAACTCATTGCTTTTGAAGAAGTCCTGAGAAGTGTCCATGCGTCTGTTCTGGCTTTGACTCTGTCCTCAGCATCCAGTTCCCCTGAACTCCTTCATGCTCCTAGCTCGCCGTCCCTAGGTTTGGCACAATAACTCATTCATGTCAGTTAAGTAGCTCTACCAGGCCAATTAAGTAGCTGTCCCTTTGCTGCTTAATTGCTGGGCTCTTTGTGAGAGGATGAAGAGGTTTCTGGGATCCCTGCTCTTGCAAAGGCCTTTGAAAAGGGAGTTCACTTAGGCCCCTGGAATGCCCAAATAGTCTGTTCCTGTCAGTGGTTAATCATTAACCCCTTCACAACCGATCGCAATTGTGCTGAGATTTTATTTTTGGCGCCTTGTTCAACTTGCTTTTTTGTGGCCCCCCCCACCTCCACCCCATTTTTTTAACCAGAATATTCGTTTGTTTCCAGTCACGATGCTACATTCTGTTGGTGTTTGCACCTAACACCCTAAAAGATAGCAAGAGTCCCTAAGGGTCCTTCTGCTGAAGTAAAACATTATGAAATCCTTGAATTTTGTCCGCGATAGAATAAGTAGAACAATGGCTCCTGGCAACAGTTAGTGACATGAACCACTCACATTCTGCTGGGGTTTCAGCATGTGGCTTGTAACTTGATGGGCTTTTCTTCGTTTGGATCTGCATGGGGTAGCTGGGTAGTGACCCCTCATTAATTTGGCCTTTTTCATTAGTTGGCCAAATCCTGCACTAAGTTAGGACCAAATCATTAGAATTGCAGGGCTGTAACTAGCGTTTGAATTTGACTTTGTCCATCAGCCACAATGCCAGGATTAATAATAGGCTCAAAAAGTAAGGGGCTGCATCTGAAGCTGTGGAGGTTCCATCCCTGACAGACTGTGGCATATTTCTGCCAGGGGATATAATGGGTGTTGAGGTTCCTAAATGCATAGCAGGAGATGCTTATTCCCATGTGCGATCCATCATTCAATTGTCTTGCCTCTGCCTTTGAAGATGGGGGCCTGGCATAAGAGCCTTCTTGCCAGGCTCCTGGGCCTCCAACCTTGTTACTTGCTCTTCAGATTGCACCAACCTCTCCAGGGAAGCCTCTTCATTTGTGAGAGTTCTTGCTCTTTGATTTTCATCCAGTCATTACACCCTCCAGGGCACAGGTGATAGAGAAGCCCTAATGTGCAGTGAAGAGTGCAGGGGGGTCTGGTAGGGAACCCACCATGCCTGCTGGGTCCACATCTCCAAAGACAGGGAGATGCAGACAAAGGGAGCTTTGGGTGGTATCTGACATAGCAGTGTGGTTGGAGGGAGAGGAGAGTGGTTAGGGGGTGTCACATTTCTCCAAATCCCAACTTTCCTGGAGAGTTTTTTTTCTTGGACCATTTAACCCAAACCAATTAACTCCCTCTGAGCTGTGCCGTTGGCTCAGTCAGGAGAACAAATGACCATCCACACACCATATAAAACAGTGATAGTAAAACTTAATAAACAAAAGGATTCGAGATATAGTTTTTAATATTGTTTGCCTTCTTCTCTAGGAAAAATCATTCTAAGTGTCTGGTACACTGCAAAATGGGTGTTAGCCGGTCTGCCTCTACGGTTATAGCTTATGCAATGAAGGAATTTGGCTGGTCTTTGGAAAAAGCCTATAATTACGTGAAGCAAAAACGCAGCATTGCAAGACCAAATGCAGGCTTCATGAAACAGCTGCTGGAATATGAAGGGATTTTAGATGCAAGGTAAGGTGATGGGTGGAATGAGAAGGTGACTTGCAAGGAAACAAAAAGAGCCTGTTGCAGACTAAGATGTCTCACAAAGCAGGATTAGCAATTTGCAGTTGTGTGCACACAAATGTGGGGCCTATGTTGGGCAAAGGAAAAATAAGTTAAAAATTAAGAGTTGCTTGGAAAGGGGAACACAATTTTGTGGAAAATGACCAAAACCTGCCTTCTCCTCCCAGTGTTTCAAGCTGTTCAGGCACAGATTGGAGCTAGGGCAGAGTACAGGAAGCGAGTCTGGCGCAGCAGCTGGCATGGAACACATGGAGCTGCCACTGTGCTACTGTTGCTAGAAGGCTTAAATGGTGATCTGTTGGCTCTTCTGTCCACTCAGAGAACGCTATCACTGAGTAAGGGGTATTGGGCCCAGCGAGCTCATTGTGTGGCTGGGCTCCTGTGCCTGATACTGCATAGATGTGCATAGGACACAGTCCTAAAGTTGGGGAAGTCTGCCTGAGCAAGGACAACCGGACTCGACCCTTACTTGGTTGCTGCTGAACATCTTTTTTAAGTTATACTTGAGTTACTCTGATACGTGTGTTGTGTGCGCTTTGTCCGGATGCTTTCAGCTGCTGCATTATTACCAGGGAATTTCGTTTCTGTTTCTTCATTATGTGCATATCACCTTCATTTCCACAGCAGCCATTGCAGCTAACCACGGATGTGGTCAATGCCATTTAAATCACTGTTACCTGATTCTTGAGGACTTTGGTTGCTGTTGTTTTTCTTCCCTTGAATCTTACATAATGACCCAGTCATTTGTTCCCTGTGCTTAGACTAGAATCAATTCTGAGTCACTTAAAGGAGAGGAAAGTGATCAGGAGCAGTCAGCATGGATTCACCAAGGGCAAGTCATTCCTGACTAATCTAATTGCCTTCTATGACAAGATTACTGGTTCTGTGGACGAGGGGAAAGCAGTGGACGTGATATATCCTGACTTTAGCAAAGCTTTTGATACGGTCTCCCACAGTATTCTTGCCAGGAAGTTAAAGAAGTATGGGCTGGATGAATGGGCTGTAAGGTGGATAGAAAGCTGGCTAGATCGTTGGGCTCAGTGGGTAGTGATCAATGGCTCCATGTCTAGTTGGCAGCCGGTATCAAGTGGAGTGACCCAAAGGTCAGTCCTGGGGCTGATTTTGTTCAATATCTTCATTAATGATCTGGAGGATGGTGTGGACTGCACCCTCAGCAAGTTTACAGATGACACTAAACTGGGACGAGTGGTAGATATGCTGGAGGGTAGGGATAGGATATAGAGAGACCTGGACAAATTAGAAGATTGGACCAAAAGAAATCTGATGAGGTTCAACAACAACAAGTGCAGAGTCCTGCACTTAGGACGGACGAATCCCATGCAGTGCTATAGACTAGAGACCGAATGGCTAGGCAGCAGTTCTGCAGAAAAAGACCAAGGGGTTACAGTGGATGAGAAGCTGAATATGAGTCAACAGTATGCCCTTGTTGCCAAGAAGGCTAACGGCATTTTGGGTTGTATAAATAGGAGCATTTCTAGCTGATCTAGGGATGTGATCATTCCCCTCTATTTGGCATTGGTGAGGCCTCATCTGGAGTAGTGTGTCCAATTTTGGGCTCCACACTACAAGAAGGATGTGGAAAAATTGGAAAGAGTCCAGCGGAGGGCAACAAAAATGATTAGGGGGCTGAAGCCCATCACTTAAGAGAAGAAGCTGAGGGAACTGGGTTTGTTTAGTCTGAAGAAGAGAAGAATGAGGGGGGATTTGAAAGCTGTTTTCAACTATCTGAAAGGGGGTTCCAAAGAGGATGGATCTTGACTGTTCTCAGTGGTAGCAGATGACAGAACAAGGAGTAATGGTCTTAAGTTGCAGAGTGGGAGGTTTAGGTTGGATATTAGGAAAAACTTTTTCACTAGAAGGGTGGTGAAGCTCTGGAATGGGTTACCTAGGGAGGTTGTGGAATCTTCTTCCTAGAGGTTTTTAAGGCCCGGCTTGACAAAGCCCTGGCTGAGATGATTTAGTTGGGATTGGTCCTGCTTTGAGCAGGGGGTTGGACTAGAACCTCCTGAGGTCCCTTCCAAACCTGATATTCTATGATTCTAGAGCCTAACTGCTTTGTACATCCTGCTCCTCTGCCCAGTGTTGCCACTGTCCTCTGTAGTGGGTGATCTCCGGGGAATGCATGTTTCCTCCAGAGGTTTCTGAGGGGCGTGACTTGTGTGGGGCAGGGCACTGTGAGACATTTACATACAACAGCTGCTGAGTGTTTGGTTGTAGTAATTTGTGCCTTTTATTTTTCTCCCCAGCAAACAGCGTCATAACAAGCTGTGGAAGCAGCAAGCAAAGAGCAACCTACGCCAGAATGCAGATGATTCTACGGAGCCCAGTGACTTCCTGCTCGATAGCTTAGACATCGATCTAGAAAACCGTCTATCTGACCTGGATGCACCTTCACAGTCTACCTACTTGGACAACAGAGCCAATATGGAGGCTGGGGGGTTTCACTACTGCTTCCAGCGACTGTCCGACTCGCTGCTGGAGAACAAGCTGCCTGGTGACAGGGAAATATTTTTCCAGGTGGAGGATCTGGAGCGAGACGTGCTTTCGGAGCAGGCCAGTTTGCTGGTGGATCAGCCTCCCCTACTCCCTCCTGAGGCTGCGGCAGAGACAATGAAGGCCAAGGAGAAAGTGGAACCATTGGCAGAACTGAGAAGTTTCTGCGAGAAGGAAGTGAAGAAGTTGGAGTCCAGCATGCCAAAGGCGAGGAATGTACCCAGCCAGGCGGATCCAGGAAAGGAAAGCATCAGGGAGGATAATCCTACGGAGAGGTGGAAGCGGCGCTTGTCTGTGCACAAGGAGGAGAACTTACTGAACAGAGAGAACTTGAATAACAACAACAGCAAGAGGAGCTGCCCAGAGGAGTTCGAGGTGCGTATGGGCTTAAACGTAGATAATTAGTAACACCCAACACCGTGTGCATGAGACAACTCTCCGCATCCTAAGGGTATGATGTAATTTGGTTTGGAAGTGAAGGCTCCTGTAGTAGTGCCTGTCTCCATGCTGAGCCTTTTCCCTGTAGAAGTGCTTCTGAACATCGCTTTGCTTGCACAAGTTGTGGAGCCAGCCACCAAAGAGAGCATGAAGCTACATGAACATGCCAAACCTCTCAGGGGAGCTGCCTTTCATGGTTGGTTTCCTCCAACTCCAGGCACTGTCAGTTGGGAATCCTCGTGGCTTGACTCCCACTGCAGAGCCCAGACTTCAGCAGTAATGGAGAGTGGCTTTCTTTAAAGCCCCTTGGAGTCCTTATAAATAAAATGTTTCCTGTTGTTCTGTGTCTTCCCTTTCAACCTGCAAGTCTGTCTTGTTTTAAACTAGCCTGACTCTGCTATTCTGCATCCACACTGAATTGTTTGTCTGACTTCTTATTGCCTATTCTTTCCTTTTATAGCGCGATGCCATATTTGGAATCCTCAGTAAAGTCAAGCCTTCCTACCAGTCATGCACTGACTGCATGTATTCCTCAGCCAGTGCATTCGCTGAAGCCTCTGGGGAGCAGTGTGAAACACTGAATCCAGCTGCTGCATGCTGCAGTTCTACAATCTGCACTCAGCCTTCGCTCCTCTCCCATGTGACTTCTAAATTGTCGGACCAAATGCCTAGCAAGTCGCAGGCTGAGGAAGTAATCAGGGCTAAAAATGATGTCTTGCCTCCATTGTTGCAGGGAACTGGTGTTTTGGAAGGTGGCACCTGCAAATCTGTGGCGGATCAGCATTGCAATATTTCTGAAAAGCCAAAAGATGCACCAAAAACACCTGTCACAGCACTGCTTGCCAGAAGAAATTCCCACTGTGAGAAAAGCCCTCTGAATACAGAAGTGATGAAGGAAGAGTCTTCATCCAGAAAAGATGTCAAACCAACGAAGGACCTGAAGTACTTGCTGTTTAGTAAAGATTTGGAAAAGCCAACCACAAACAGTTATTTGATGCAGCATCAAGAATCTCTTATTCAGCTTCAAAAAGCTGGCTTAGTTAGGAAGCATACCAAAGAACTGGAGCGTCTGAAGAGTGTGCCATCAGAATCCTCGTCACTGGTAAGAGAGAGCTCCGTGAGCAGAATTGATGCTAGTATAACAGAGGAAAGCCAAGATTTGGCTTTGCACCAAGACCCAGTATCTCTTCTGGGTCCAGCACCTTTAATATCTGAAGACACAGAGAATGATATGGTTAAGTTAGAGGCCAAAACCCCCTTACAGGGACTGTCTCAGAAAACCTCCACGCCTGTCCTGTGCAGGCTGGAACACATGAGCAGTTACACAAAGGACTTTCTGAAGACCATATGCTATACGCCGTCATCTTCCAGGAGTTCCAACTTGACGCGCAGTTCTAGTAGTGACAGCATACACAGTGTGCGTGGGAAACCTGGCCTGGTGAAACAACGAACTCAGGAAATCGAAACCAGGCTACGACTCGCTGGTTTGACTGTTTCTTCCCCTCTGAAGAGATCCAATTCTCTTGCCAAGCTAGGGTGTCTTAACTTGTCCTCTGAGGACTTATCAAGTGACATGGATGTGTCAACTATAATGAACTCAAAAGAGGCCAAATCGACTGAGTCTTCCATGCTTTGCGAATCACAATCCTCTCTGAGGAGCGTGGACGTAAGCTCCAAACTGCTAGAAAATTCAGCCACAGGAAACTTGAAGAGCACACTTTGGAAGGGCAAAAGTTGACATGTTCTGGTGTATGTTGTTTTTTTTAAAATCAGCATTTATTGCCTGAACCCAATTAATTTTATCATCTGAAACAAAATAGTTCATCTGATGCAACATCTTTACCCCCTTCCTGGGTAATGGGGGGAGAAAGAGGGACATAATTGACATGGGTGAATGGCACAAAAAGCATTGCATAGCTTGGAAGAGGACGTGGTGTGTGAACTGCCTACTGTTCCTATAGGACAATACTCCCAGTACTGTTTGCCAAGTATAGTAATGTTAAAATATATATAATGTACAAAAATCCTGAAAATATTGTTTCAAGTCTCAACAAAGGTCATGGCATTTTTTAAAATATTTTATTTTGCAAAACAAACATAGCACAAGTCTCTAGTTTAAACAGCCACTTGTGGAAAACATGTAGATGGCAACATAAACTCTACCTCTGTTCTTGCTGATTTCTGTGTTGATTTTTTTTTAAGGCTTATTCCAGGATATTTAGTTTTTTAAAAAGCATTACTATCACATCAACTGTAAAGACCCAAAAGAAAAGAGTGTTAAGGTGTAGGCTTTACTGTACTGAGTAACTCTAACTTGAAGTCAAGTGAAAAAGTGTAGACCTGTTTTTTTATTGACTACATGATATGCTGACCGATAGTTCCTCTTTACTGTATAATCAGGGTTAGCTGTCGTAGTGTCTTGTGTTAATAACAGAATGACATCTAGGCTGTGTGTTTTGAAGGCTTCTGTTAAAGTGGAGAAATGTCTTGTTCTTCAGTATTGTTGCTCTTGTTGTGGTTGTATAGTTATCCCTGTAATAATGACGAGCCTGGCCAGTAGGTGACCATGAACCATTGTGAAATGTGTGTAATGCTGGAGCCAGTGGTGTAGCACTTGTGTTTTGGAAGCCCTGCTATATCAGACTGTTGATGGTATGATTGCAAATGAGAAGGCGACTGACCTGTCTCCTGCTATGGAGGGCAGACGGTTGGCTTTATTGTCATTCTGTACATTTGAAACCTGGGGACATAAGTTAGTTTATTTTTGGTAGAACATTTCTCGCATCCTGGAGTTTGCAGCAGAAATGCAAAGCAGCAGCTGGTTATCTCAGGAAGGTGTATGGTTGTCATTGAGCTCCAAAGCTGTTTACAAGTCCCCACATTGAGTAACATCCAAAGGGTTTATTTTTTCATCATCGGGAAGCAGTGTGGGAGGATGAGTATTCCTGCTCTTGTTGTTTATAGTACATATTGTTTGGGTTGCACAGGTTAATTTCAGTGATGGTCTCCTGCTGATGACAATAGAAGTGCAAATTCTGCTCTCGGATGAACACGTGGTGCTCCCCTGGGTTTCACTGATCTTACACATCCATCCAAGGGCAGAGTTCAGGGCCAGTGCAAGGAGAAGGTAGTAGTTTTACTAGTCGAGCCTAAATGGAATATTGCAATATCTTGGAAAGGAAGAAAAAGTGGAGAGCTAGATTAGTTACCAGAGTGTTAAACAACCATTAAGTCTTCTACATAGTACTGCTAGCTAGATTTCTGATATGGTGAGGCATTTAGGGCTCAGTTCTGTACCTTCTGAAGTCAGTGGCTTCAGTTATGCAGGGTTACCTCTTAGAGCATAGCCATTGGCTATATAGTCTGTTCTTTTTTCATCAACTGCTTGGTACTAGTTTCTGTCAGAGGTTTATGGCCATCTCAGAAATACTCTGTTTCCACTTAGTTCTCATTCAGGCAAGTGGGGGGCTGTTGGGTAAAACCTTGGGCACAAACCTCAGGATCCAGCCCTCGATGATAAAACAGAATTCAAGTAAAAATGGGGATGATCGAAATGAGTGAATGAGATTATAAGAAATCTGCTTGAACCACTTCCAGAGACAGGCTGGTTGTACACACAAATAACCCAGGTTAGCCGTGAAATGCTGTCCCTCAACAAAGGGGCAGTGACATGGCACTCACAGCATCATGGTAACCAGACCCATATTCATTTGTGGGTCAATGTCTTCACACCCAGGGACCATTTATTACAGAATAATTTCAGATAAATATTGTAATACCATGGCCCTCCTGCCCCTGCCAGCTGCAACCTGCATCAAAGGAGTCCCTTCGCCTTGCGGGGTGTAACGCATTGTGGTAGAATGCATTTACCAGCCTGCTAGAAAAAGCACATTTAAAAAACCTCTAAAGCTCTGGGAGATACATTTTTGCCAAATTAAGGATATAATTTTCAAAAGTGCCTCAGTCACTGAGGAATCTGAGTCCCACTGCGTATCAATTGGATTTAGACTTAAGTGACTTAAGCGCTTTTGAAAATGGGACTTAGGCTCCTACATTTTCAAAAATATCTGAATTCCATGTGTTAGACTAACTTTCTAAGTGTCACAGTGAAATTTAAAGCGTAGTGACAACAAAGGATGGATTTGTTGCAGTCTGTGGTTTTAACCACCAGGTCCTTGGGAGTCTGAGCTGTTTTTTAAAAATCTACGTTTGCAGAGCCGTTGCTGGATAAAGCCTTTCAGATGGGGATGGACAGTGAAGAGTGCAACTTTGAACAGCAAATCCTACAACCTGACATTTAAAATGTTGCAATGAAAATGAGTACCCATTTAGGAAGTTTTCCTTGGTTTCCACCATTTAGAGTACCCGGGATTCATTTTTCTTTAAGTAACTCCCCCAATTTTGTACTGAAAGCAAGAGCACTCGGGGCTGGGAAGCAGGAGATAAATATTTCTCCTTAGATAGAGAGGTCAAAAATGTATATATATATCTTGAGCATATGGCAGATTTGCCAGTTCATGTGTGAAAGAAGCAAAAGCTTCTCAAGGAAGGCAGACAATGGCAGTATCTCGGAGGACGTGAAACATTTTGTAATCCATGTTTTTTAGTGTCAGGAAACCGATGTCATTGCTAAAGTTGTACCTTGCCTTAGCTGCAATGTTTGTGTTATTGTCTGTCTGTAAACCTTCAGAAGTGGATTTAGCATGGACACTTCTTTTGATGCTGTGATTGTCGTCGGTTCTTGGTGTGATTTTTTTCACTGAACCCACCCGTTTGTGCGTCTTGGAAATCAGTACTGACTAGATCCCTTCAATACACTGTGAATTCACTGACGCATGCCCCCCTTCCTTCCCCAGTTGTGACATTTCAGTTTCGCTGTATCTGGGGTGTGACAATATATCTAAAATGTTATGTTGTTATTATGTGCCTAATGTCAAAGCATCATGGGTGCATTTCCAGGTCCATATCTACTGTAATGTATTCCATATATTTTTATTACTTGTCCTTTAGTTGTTCTTACTTAGGTTTTATTTGTAAAAGATGGATTGGAGAGGAGGGATAGTAGTGAGCATGATATAAAGCCATTGCACTGTGTGCTTGATTATTGCATGGTGGCAAAGGGTTTCTTTAGCCCACGCTGAAATTATCAGCTAAGGTATTTTTGAATGCTGTTAATCTGTTCACCAGCTCCATCCAAACCACAACCTTGTGCTCAAGGCTTGAGTGAAGCACAACAGCTAGTATAAAGTCAAAATGGTCATAGCCAGTTGCACAGTTGTTCGGATTCTCTCTGTCTGCAAATCTGTGCACCTGTTCACACTGACAATCTTCTTTCCTGAGGAGAGACCCTTTCCCATCTGACACAGTTGGACAAAGACTGCTTTTATTTACACCCAAGCTATTGCATTGAAGCTGGAGCTGCAAGGCAGAATTTGACTTAGTTATTTTATTTAATTTCGGTTTTCCCTTGGAATTTTGCTAGCCCTCTTTATCCAGATAACCCTAATGGATCCTTAGTAGTGACACTACTAAGGATCCATTAGGGTTATCTGGATAAAGAGGGCTAGCAAAATTCCATGGGAAAAAGTAGGGTAAAGCAGATAGTTAACCCCTCATGGCTAAGACTGCCATGAGGGGTTAACTAGTAGGGTAAAGCAGATAGTTAACCCCTCATGTTAACTTTAAAGTAGGGTAAAGCAGATAGTTAACCCCTCATGGCTAAGACTGCACAGTGTTATTAAGCAAGCTCTTGTGCTTCTCCTCTGGAGAGATAGTCACTTAGGTCCAAATTTTACATGTAAAAAGAAGTGAGAGCGGTGATATTTTAATTCTCCCACTTGTTTGTTCAGATCACGCATGTGTGTATACAACACATGGGCTAGGTTAGACGAGGATTGTTAAAAGTGCTGATCTCTGCTCTAACTGCTCCCACTGAAGTCAGTGGGGGTCTTAACTGTTGGCGGAAAGGCAGGCCAATGATGAGCGTTTTTGAAAATCCCCTGTGTAATTGCCTGTTTCCAAGAATGGCAGGAGTGACACACACAGATGTGGCCATTTAATTTTGTTTCTGCAGGTTGTGCACCTGTGAGCAGGCTGCTCCTTTTGAAGATGCCTTAACACCTGCTGTTCCCATCCCCACTGCCAATGAGCTGTAATTCCATCTGTTTGCTTGGGGCGGAGACATGCACTCCTCATAGCACTAACTGCCAGTAGGGAACCAATCCTACAGTAAGACACTGCAGTACATTAATGCACATTGCCTTTGTTCATAAGGCCATTGCCATGTATGCCCAATTGGACATTTGTTGGCCAACCCATTGTAGCTTGTACTAAGAGAGAAGCTTAACAGGTGCTTAGACTTGAAGAACTTCTGAAAATTTCCTAGTTGTTTTAACAATACAAGTAAACAAACCTATTTCCTTCCTGTTTTCTTCTTCTGTGACCTGCCAAACTCTGTTACGTAGAAATACTGCTTTGATAGTTTAGTTTTCAGTTTACTACAATGCCCATATCGTGATTGGAAAAAAAATCACACAGATTCTGTTATTTTGTGGAACTTAACTGTATCACCACACACACAGGATAGCTTATCAAACTTGAAGATCCATTGCTGCTTAGTGCAACCCAATACTGTCAATACATGTTGTTTATTTTTAATTTTTTTTAAGTCAATGTATGCATAGAGTCTCTAGCATGCCAATTCAAAGTTTTTGTAGCCAAAAGATGCAGTGCTTGCAGGAATGTTAGTCTTGATGCATGAAAATATAGTTGTGTTTTTCTCTCCTATCTATTGTAATTGTTCTTTTACAATTGAGTGCCTTAATACTAGTTTACAAATACTGTGTATTTATGCTGAGCTGGTAAACGCTGCTGTTTTGCTGTTTTATCTTGGTGCTTTGATGTTTCAGTGTAAGTAAGGCCACTACTATTTGTGTGTATGATTCCTGTATAAGTCTGATGGTCCCTGATCTCAGAACTGCTAACCAGTTTTCCTTTGCTATGTGTATGAGTAAAACGACGGGCTTTGTAAATGGATCCCACATAAAATCCAGCTTCCATTGCCCTGGCCCCATCTTTTATGATTTTTCTCTGCATTGCTGCAGACAGTGCAGGCAAGGGAGGGCTTGACAAGACATTCCAAAGATGGAAGGCCATCGTTACGCTTGGAAGAATTACAGGCATGATCTAAGCCAAGGAACACTCCAACATCAAATCTGAAATGCACAAACTGGCACCTTATTTCCAGCGTACACTTTTTTTTGATCCATGTTTTAGAAATAGCACCGTTTCTGTCATTTCTCAATGTGTTCTTTAACTAAATAATATCCTCCTTCATGTTGCAGACATTGGTCTGCTCTCCTCGCCTGAGAGTTGACCCAAGGCCCACGGATAGTTACCATCCTTGTTAGATAAACTGCGGACATGAACGAATGGGTGAATAACCAGTAGCTGTTTCAGTGCATTGCTGTACTCTTATGATAACTGTGTTCTTTTTAGTTCTTTGTATTTCTTAATTCTGGTTTTTATATTTAAATATGCAGTATCTTTTGTACTGTACATTTGCAGTAGGGGATGCATAATGCACTTTTTTTTTACTTTTGTTGGTAAAAGTGTACTGTATATTACATGTGCTTCTTGTGAGGAAAATAAACTTTTTTCTTTACAAGCGAGGTTTGCACCATCTCTTGAGTAACATCCATACGCATAGTCAGCTTGCAGTCAGCCTTTCAAAGCAGATGACTGGCCAGTGTGAGCCTTCGAAATGTTGTCTACATTATATTATAGGGGAGTCAATGTCAGTAAACAGCGGTCGCTGAGAAGGGGGTACTACCTGTGTGGCTGACCTGTAGGGCCAAACTTGGTGATGGTGAACGTGGGGCTGTATGTCACATGTCACGAGCCAGATTCTTATCTAAGGGGCCACCAATGTATTGCCAGCCCGCCAAAGCCAGTGGCATTGGCGTAACTGAAATCAGAATCTGACTACAGGAGTAAGTGGGCATGAACAGTCAGGGAGAGTAACTAAGGCCAGTCTCTCTGGTATTTGGTGGGGGTGCAAATGCATGTAATGTTTTCTGTCAAGTGATAGGAATGGCGTGGGAAGCAGGAAAGAGAAAAAGAAACCAGCAGGTGGGGGTGAGATCAAGCAGCCTCCCTCTCTCCCCCCACAAGTTTTATCTCCTTCAGACCTCCTTTTTGTTACATGCCCTCTTTCTCCCCTCACTGCGTAAGCCAGGCTTGTGTTGTACAGTCACCGAGATCGGATTGGAGCATGCTCACAACCTGTTCCACCTTCAGCTGTTGTGTCACAGTGCAGTACCACTGCTGAGTTTAGCCAAGGGGGAACTGTGCCTATTTGGCCCCAGTAAGATCTTGTTACATCAGTGACTTGCTTTCTTCCTGAATCATCTGACCCAGGGAGTGCAGAGCCCAGGGGTAATGAGGAAGGAGATACAAAAACGGGGACTGGGTTAAAGAGGCAGGAGACCGCAGAGTCTGAAAGAAATTGGTCCTTGAGATGACCTAGCTTTGCTGAGGTAACTGGTTCATGGTGCAGCTTCGTCAATATTCTTCACTGTGAAGAGGTTTTAGCATCAGCATTTGACTCTCATCTCCCAGTGACTTTGCTGTCTTTTAACTTTGAGAATGTTTATCCCTTTGTTTGCTGGGTTTATTTAATCCCATTCACTTAATTTTTGGAAATAAAGTCTGAACGTGGGCTGCAAGTCTTTTTTAGTTTCTTTTGGAGGTGAGGGGGCTGTTTGAAATAAAAATAGAAATCTGTTTAATGGAGGGGGGAACAGGAATTAAATATACAACGGCAATAGATTTTTTTTGAGAGACTGGAGTTTGGATTTAAGGAAACTCTTTCAGGCTGAGCATTTCAAAGCATCTTACCCAGTAATGAGTGGAATACCAAAAACATGGCGTCTGTGCAGGCAGAAGCAGCAGCTATTCCATGCTAAGCAATATTTTGTTCACCGCACAGGAGAATTGATTTTATTTGAGAGGATAAATGGCATTATCTGACAGTGCCATGGGCTCTTAACTCCCAGCAGACGTAGTGAGCGGAAACCTGGGTTTTAATGTCTCCTTCAAAGAACAAATAACTAGCATTAAAACAGATTAATTGTAAGTTACAAGATGTAACTGGGAAAATGAAGGCTTTTTCGTGATGAGTCAACTCTGCTCCAGACCAAAGTTCCATAGGACGTAGGATCAGCCATTCCAGTCTATTCACCAAATTTTGCCTTTAAAGGCAAACAGCGAGCATCTGTCTCTTGTGCCTTTAAGGAGTCTTGTTACTGCCTGGAATTGTTCTTGCTCTCTAAGCTGCTTCGGGGAAGAAAATGTCAGTGTTTACCTTGGCAGAGTCACAAAGCACAGACTGAGGATGTTCTTCTGCTTTGGCATACTCGCTAATTGTCTGGGAGAAAGTCATTAACCCCAAGAAGTATTGTTTTAAAATTGCATTTTAAAAATTGATTCAGCTTCGATTTGACAGGAGATTGACATCTGTCATTTAACCATTGGTCAGGAGGAGCATGGGCAGTGCCAGCGCAGGTCTGAACCCCACACCGCACTGCCAGTTGGTTTCACTGATCTCCGGGAGACCTTCAGTGAGCAGCTTGTCTCCATAACCCCCTGGGTCCTTCAGCAGAGGCTGCCCACGCAAGCCCCAATTAGTGCTAAGATGCCGTGAGGATGCTGGGAAATAATTGACACTTCCACACGTATTTTAATCTCTTGCCAACATTAATTTGCCAACTTCTCAAAATACTATGTGTGAAAAGTGTAGGCCGGGAAGTCATTGAAATGAGTCAGGCATCCAACACCTTTAAGTCTCTCTGGAGCTTGGCGTCATGTGAGCTATGGTTTGGTCCAAATATTAACACACACAGCTATTCTCTGCAGAGAGATTAGGAACAGGAGGGGATGCAGGGAATATTTCAAACCTTTTCTCACTTTATGGCTTTATAAAGTATGATCCTGGAGCCACAGCTCTTCGTACAGCCCCATGGATTTGGCTTCTTTGTTTAGCCAAATGGCATGCTTTTGAACTATGCTAGTGACATTATAGAAAATCATCTGTGGGGGAAGGATGAGCCCACTGGAGAGGAATTCACTTGGGTGAGCAGTGCCTGTATGGAAAGGTAGCATAGCCAAGCCCTGGAATCTGTAGAAAGAACAGTTCTTGGGAGCCTGGAAAAGAAACACAGAGAGTTTACAAGTTGTGTGTGAGAGTGAGTGTGCTATGGATTTTTATTACACTTCTGGGGGGAGACTGTGTTGATTTTGCTTAAGAATTGTCCTCTTGTTCTTCCGCTTTCCGTCTTTCACCACCCTCCTGACAGAATGGTCAGTCCTTGTAGGTTTCACGCTGATTACAACCCTAGAACCACATTCTGTTCTCACTAACGCCAGCAATCAACCTGGAGTGGCTCCATTGACTTTGGTGGCATTACTTCAGATTTACACTGATGTAAATGAAAAGGGAATTTGGCTTTGGATCTTCTGACACCAGTCCCAGGCCCCTACAACCTAGTATAGTTTCAATTTAATGGAGAAGAAGAAAGTCCGCTTTTGGTAATAACTGGGCAGTGAAGAAAACAATGTCTCAAAGGTGAGCCCTTCCCTGGGATGCTTTGACAAGAGATAGGAGCTCTCTGTCAATCAAACAGGACTAAAGGCAGCTTTCCACTAAGTGAATGAGCCTTAGCACTGTTGTCATTATGAGGTAAATTCTGTTCTCAGCCAGCAAATGAAGATGGCTCCAAAGTGGGCCACTGATCTTACCCAGGACATTGCTGAAGGGTTGTGCAAAGGTGGGCATCTAGGCAACGTGTATCCCACAAATAACTCCTAGATCAATTGTGGTCTGATACGGGCTGTATTTAAACAGGGTTAGGACACATTTCAGGATGCTGTCAAGACTAATGGCCGCTACCTTTGGAGAATTATACCTTGTGTGGATCCTTATTTTCAGCTGCCCTTTGTATAATTTTTTCATACGAGCCAATTGTTCCTAGTTAAGTAGTGACATAAGATCAAGGTATGCACTGAACACATCTTTTCTTGGACCCGCATTAGCTCTGCTACCACATACGTGACGGGCCGGTTGTTGGTTACTGATAACCATTCTGTGTATCTGCAGATAATGAGCACAATAATTCAGACTCTTGGTGCCTCATCCTTACTCAGTGTTATGAAAGGAAAGGAAAATATCCAGGCTTGGAGAAGGCCATATGGCATGCTTGGAAATCAGCCACTGAGGTAAATTTCCATTATTTTCTGAATGTGCCAGTTTAAGGTCAAATGTCTTAGAGCTGATGCGAAATAATTGCCTAGGCCAGATTGAGGATTTTTGATTCTTCAATAATGAGAAGGATATTTGAATTTGTCATTCAGACTATCAGACTCTCAGTTATGTTCAGGACAGTCTCCAGAGAACTATTTCAAAGTGCAGGGTGGCACCAACTTATTAATTTTGCATTCTGAACTGTTGACATCCACACCCACCCTTGCGAAACTTGTGTTCCTTTTACGGCTGGTTCCTTTACCTATTTGTTGCTTTGGAAACTCTTTGCACAGGCCCCCATGGTTGCTTTGTGGTATTTGTCTGAATTGTGCTCACTCCAGATTATTGGGGAAACACAAGGAAAAGGTACCCAGTGACAGCAGTGTGATTGCTGTAGAGTTAAACAGAGGAGACATTGGCCACTTTCATATTTAGCATGGGGAAACGTGTACCACCCAGGAAAACGTCTTGAATTGAAATTCTCTAACGATCCAAGCCGTTTGTTTATTTTAGATGTTTGAATTCAATTAGACAATCTTTCTGTCTTTGTGGGTGGTTGAATGGTTCAGGACTAGTGACAAAACATGAAGACCGTCCTGTCTAGGTCATGGATTTGATCCCGGCCCAGGTCAGTGGGGTCTGAAAGTCATTGCCACATGACAGCTGATCAGCAGATTATGTGAAGGGAATTGGTGGTCTCAGGTCAGTTCCTAGCAGCCACGTCTACATCACAAGAACTACTATCACAATCTGCACATTTCGGGGGGGTGGAGGTGGGGAGACTGCTCCGTTGGCCCACGCTGCAGCAGAGCAGAGCAGAGTGGGTGACCTAGCTGTGTCAGCATTTGCTGCTGACTTGACGGACTAAACGAAATTGCAGTACAAACAGAATTAGAGCCAGAGCTCTGCCAGGAAGACCTGAGTGGAATTCTCTGCAGCCATGAAAACAGGGACTTCAGAGGCTAACTCAGGGGTAGGCAACCCATAGGACGCATGCCAAAGGCAGCACGCAAGCTGATTTTCAGTGGCACTCACACTCCCTGGGTCCTGGCCACCGGTCTCGGGGGGCTCTGAATTTTAATTTAATTTTAAATGAAGCTTCTTAAACATTTTAAAAATCTAATTTACTTTACATACAACAATAGTTTAGTTATATATTCAACTTATAGAAAGAGACCGTCTAAAAATGTTAACGTATTGCTGGCACATGAAACCTTAAATTTGAGTGAATAAATGATGACTCGACACACCACTTCTGAAAAGTTGCCGACCCCTGGGCTAACTTGTCTCATAACCATTTGGCTCACAAAAAGAGAGAGCCATGGGATAGCTAGATGAAAAATGAGGATCTAACCCCTTGTAATGAAAATCGGAGAAAGCAGTTGTCACAGAGTGGCTGGCCCTTTAAGGAGAGTAGTGCTTAAGCTACCACCCTGCCCCCTGAAGTGATCCTGATGTCCCGGGGATCAGGTGGCTCGATTTCCATCAAGGGCTGGGGACGGGAGCTGCAGGAGGATGATTGTCTCCTGGGCCTGCCATAAAGAGAGAGAGTGGCAGGGAAGAAGAGGGCTGCTGGGGCAGGCCTGGGAAAAGTCCATCCCCTCACCCCAGAGAGGCAGGCAGGCAGCTTGGAGGCGGACTGGGAGACTCAGACTCAGGGAAGGAGTCCAGGGAGAAAGTCCCTCCACCAGTGAGCAGGGCTGAAGGGTAGCCCAGGATGAGCAGCAGACCCTGTTGTTGTTGTTTTCTTGGGACTAGAGACCACAACGTGACAAAGCCTCCTGAAAGGAGGAGTAGGCCTGTTGGAGGGACTAGGAGGGAAAGGCAGAGCCCCATAAAGGGGTGGAGGGAGGGTGTGCTACCTGGGCGTAAAATCCTGCCTGGATGCTGGGAAGGAGAGAGCAGCAGAAAGCTGATCCCAAGGAAGAGAGACAGCTCAGTACAACACAGTCTGTCTGCTGCACTGCTCTGCACTCCCAAAACTGCCCTATGCTGGCTGACTGTGTGTTCCATCCTGCTGCCCATCTCTTCACCATGCCTGCCCCTCTTCTCCCCTGCCCTATCCCACTTCAGCCCCTTCCCTTCAGTGTCCTTCCTTGTCTCTAGCTGATCTCCTCCTAACCAAACCCTGTCCCCCCGCAAGAAAAATTGTGGCACTAATATGACATTTGCCACCATTTCATAATTCAGTCTTCTGGTGTGTTCATTCTACCCCATCCCCCACCCGGGATCCACTGGGTCTGTTTAGATTTCAGGATCCCAAGACAGAGGATGTTCCGGCCCTCACAGAGCAGTGCATATGTGAGTATATCTAATGAGACCCACATCGGGCTGTCTGTAAACTGTACCTTTATCATAAGCAAGAATCCTCCCATGACACGGCAGATGTCCAGTTTTAGGGATGAAGAGAGACACTGTACAGTGTGTGCTCTTGGGGAGTTCTTGGCTTTCTGTCAAGGCCTTTTATGAGTTGCCCAAACATACTCACACGATGACGCTTTTAGAAAAACTAATGCTCCAGGGAACATGCACTTGTGTTCAGTTTCTACACACCAGGGCCTGACTCTCTCAGGTGCAGAGCGCCCACGGAATTCACTTTGAATTGGGAGTGTTGGTCTTCTGAAAATCAGGCCTGCAGTTCTGAAAAACAACAGCTTTCCCTGTGTTATGTGCTTCTGGGTCCCCAGCCCTGACCTCCATTGCTCATCTGTGGAAGCAGGTGTCTGTACGTGAAGGAGGTCTGAGTTGTTGGTCATTTACTGATTAACCCAAACGTTCTCATTAAATTAATCCTGGTTATTTACTGATTAACCCAAACATTCTCCTTAAATTAATTCCCTTGTTCCTCTCTAGTTTCCAAAGATGTGCTGAATGCCTTGATTCAGAAGCTGCTTGAAGGTTTGCCTCTTTAGGCTGTTGCACATAAAAATAATTTCTAAGCAGCCATTGCGAGACAGGACTAGAAACTTGATGAAAGTCCTTGCTACTATTGCCGGTAAGTTAATATTTTTTTCTTGTTATGATTGAAAGTTATATCCTGTT
This sequence comes from Dermatemys mawii, assembly GCA_007922305.1. NCBI lineage: Eukaryota > Metazoa > Chordata > Testudines > Dermatemydidae > Dermatemys > Dermatemys mawii. The sequence continues at coordinate 19,182,749 of ML677361.1, read as the reverse complement.
ATGATGTTACCATGGCAAAACCAGACAACATCTGGAGCAACACATATTCCGTCTGTTTTTGATGACTGGCATGGAATTTATTTCTAGGCTTGTTCCCAAACTGTGCTGCTTGAACATAAAACACCTAAGGAGTCCAATACCCAGTGTGTGACCATGGCTCAATGTGTAAGGTGGCCTGAATGGAACATTCCCCTAACTTTCCTCTTGCTGTGATACCTGGAAGAATGTGAAACGACATTAGGACAGAAACTCAATGGCTGGAAGTTGAAGCTAGACAAATTCAGATTGGAAACAAGGTGTAAAGTGAAGTTTCCTCTGCTTATCGTGTGTCCCTGGTGTTCCTTTAGTCTTCATCAACCAAATGCTATAATCGAAATTAGAGATGGGAAATCTCTGATTGGGTCACGCAGCCCATTCCCCACCACTCTGATTCCAGGCACCGCAGGACTGTTTGTTCCTTGTGGCATGTTTTCTAGGGATCTGTCCAATTTAGTTTCAAATGATTCAGTTGATTGGGGCTTTCCATCACTTTCCTCAGGAGGCTATTGCGCAGTGTGAATGGGTCTGAGGAGTTAGCACATTTTTTCCTGATGTTCAGTCTATATTTTCCTTTGTTTAATTCAATCCCTTTACTCCTAGTTATAAACCTTTCACCCTGGATATGCTAACATCTGTAAATATGAAAGCAACACCAGTAACTGTTTTAATAAACTTGAATGTGGTGAACTCACCAGTATATTAGGACCAGGCAAGGGCAGGGGGATGACTAGATTCCAAGGCTGGAAAGGACCACTTGCCTCATTTAGTCAGAGCTCCTGCATAGTGCAGGCCAGAGAATTGCCCCATAATAATTCCTAGAGCAGAATTGTTAGCAATGGGGAATCCACCACCACCCTTGGTAAATTGTTCCAATGTGTAATTATGCTCACTGTTAAAAATTTACACCTTGTTTCCAGTCTGAATTTGTCTAGCTTCAACTTCCAGCCATTGAACCGTGTTAGACCTTCCTCTGCTTGACTGAGATGCCTAGACCACCATGTGGTGATTGATGTCTGGGGCTGTTTGGCATAAGTTTGTTACTGTTCTAATGAGGGCACCACACATAAGGGGAAACAAGCTGGTGGTGTTGATTTAATTCTCACGGGGTGTTAAGATTTGTCTTTGTTTTGATTGCCCCTAGTCCTGGAAGCAGTAAATGGAATGAATAAATAAACGCTCTGGGATGTGATTAGTTCTGCTGGGTGAGCAATGGGATGGGAGAGGGAGTAAAAATGTAGCCACAATCACAGTCTCTGGGCTCCCTGAGCCAAACCGGGCATGGATGGGCGAGGTTCCATGCCTTCCCCTTGGGAAACAGACTGCAGCTGCCATCGGGGGAAGGGGAGTGCATGCTACATCCTTTGACTGTGTGTGGCAGAGGTCATGTCAGGTTGCTGGGGAGTGGTGCCCTCTTGGAAGTTCTCTATCCATGAACGAGTAAAACATGGGTAGCAGCAGAACAAGCTTCCCTCATATGCTGGCCCCTGCCAACATGCCTCATCCTGATTTGTAAAGATCACAGCTGGCAAGAGGCAGGTTCAGTTCCCATAGGCTGTTCCATCCTTGGCCCATCTGCTGAGTAGCCCTCATGCTATGTGGTGTTACTTAAATTCACTTTAATTTACTGCGTCCATAGATTTTCCTTTTTTGCCATGAGTCGGTTTATTTGTATTTTTGTAAGGTATTTATGGTGTCAATCACCACAGTATCTGAGCACCTCATAACCTATACTGTATTTGCATTCAAACACCCCCCTTAGATAGGGAACTTGCTTTCATCCCCTTTTTATAGGTGGAGAGACTGAGGCATGGCGAGATTAGGTGATCTGCCCACACAGGAATTTTTTGCCTGAGGAGGGAATTGAACCTCTGTCTCTGAATGCCTAAGCTAATGTCCTAACCACTTCCTCAATGCACAGTGGTTTTGTAGAAGTTGGCAGGGAGAAGCTGGAGGCTCTGGCAGCCGCAAAGAGGGGCACTTGGAGGTTTTGGCACTTGTAGAGAAATGGGAGGGTGGTATGGGATTGTGGGATAAAGAAGAGGCAGAATATATAGTAGTGAAATAACTAACTATATCGATATGGCAATGATCAGAATTAAGTTTCTGGGTTAACAACCCATTGCGGTGAATAGGGCAGTCTCCTCCTCTTTGCGATTACTCATTTCAAGCTGTCTGCAGACTCATGAAGACAACTCCATATTGATTTACACTCCAGTCACAGCTTCCTTGGCAGTCATAAGGGCTAGATGTGTAAACGTTCTTCTAAATGGCATCTTAGATTTGGCATCAAGAGTTCTGAGGCAAGGGGTGGGTTTCTGCAGCAAATTGTAAGGTCATGAAATCCCAGGATACACTGGGCCCTGTCTATGGTGATCAGCCAGCTGATCTTGTTCTTTATGGAGCCTTTTATGAGCCTGTCACTTTCAATCTCTGACCACCCAATGTGTTACTGATTACACTGGGGGCAGAATAGGGGCGGAAGAGCCCTGCCCAGCATGTGTATACAGATCTCAAATTGCTAACACCTCTGCTTATTGCTCCAGCTTTGGGAAGCTTGTTGGGTAAGCACATGGTCTGACGGCTGATGAGCGGCCTGGCCAATCTGTGCCAGCCTCAGCCTTCGCAGTGTTATGCTGTGTTTTGTCTCATTGTGCGCTGATGCTGTTCCCCACAGTGGGGCTAGCTGGCGCAAAAGGCTGATGATGTGGATAATGCAGCCTTTCACTTCTAGGTCATTGGTTCAGATTTGGCTCTGGATGGCAGTGACAGGAAGTTATTACTTTTGATGGCTGTCGAGTGGCTTGTGTGAAGGGGGTGGGACATCTCTCTTTCAGATCCTAGTGGACAAGTGGCCATCTCGCAGAAGTCACTGGCACTAACTGGCCCTCTCCTTGGCAGTTTCCACTCAGGGGCCAAATTTTAAAAGGGACATGAAGAACTAGCTATGTTCCTGCTTCTAGAACTGATTCCTGCAGGCAAAGGGCAAGGCTGGTGGAAGGTGGCCATGTGGGGGAAGCTTTCCCTGACTTGTGCCTGATCTGTGGATAAGCTCAGGATTTCAGCCACCAAACCTGTCAATCTGGGACCTTTTGCTAGCAATCAAATCATTTTTAAAAATTCCCCTGAACTTCTACTGTTAAATAAATAGATCTTGGGGCCCTATTTCCAGACCACTCATGCTTTGCATTTGGCCAACTTTCAGAGGTACCTCTAAGCTGCTCTTTGGCTTAGCCTCCAACAGTAAATAGGCAGAGGCAAGGAGGACAGAACATAAGTCTCAGCCTTGCTCAGCTATAGACTGAGTATACCACGTTGGCAAGTAACTGTTGAGAGATATGGAGAGAGTTCTGTCTGCATAATGCACAGTTGCTCTCACAGCTAAGGGACTGATGTATTTCTAGTGCATTTTTTTAATATTTCCACTTGCGATTCTGAGTGAGATACAAATAGGGAAGCCCGACACCTCGCACACCCTAAAAGGAAAAGAGCTGGGGAGAGCCTATGAGATGGAAGTAGGTCATTGGTGGCATGCCATGTTCACCATTAGTGAAAATGTCAGGCATTTGGGACTGTATATAAATGGATTAGGACTCCTTAAAAATCTCTCCTTCCCCGCCCTCCTGCCTCACTCTCAAGAGAGTTTACAGGCACTTGTTTGGCAGAACTGTAATCTGGAGAGAGGAACTTTCTGCATGAAGGTTTGTTTAGCAATGGCCAAAACTTTAGTAAGGTTTTTTTTTTGATAATTTGTGTGGTTTAGTCTCTTAATGGAATCTTATTTCTGAGGCTGGTGTTGGGCTTCTCTGTTTATCTCTGGAATACTTTGATGTCATAGTAATTCACTTAACAATAACATATTCCTGCAGATAATTCCAGCCAATCTGTCTCTGCCCTAAATACTTTGTGTATACAGTATCTTTCCCAAGTACGCTGCGATCCAGATCAAGGTCCCAGCACCAGTGTGAACTGCACACAGCTTCCAAGGAAGAAGTGTTTGGGTAGAAGGAGTTTGTGACAGAGGCTCATGTTAAAGCACTAGAAAATGAACTAGGGGTGTGGACATATATTTCCAAGATCTCTATAAAAACCACAGAACAGTTGACAGAAGATGATCCAGCACAGATGAACTACAACAAATTATGTGACTGTAAATAACCATGAAAACAGCTGTGGGGATTGCAGCAAGATCAGCCACCAAAGGGAAACCATAGGGAATCGCCAGAAATTACTATCGCAGTTGAGGAAAAGAGGGAGATTAACTGGAGGCGAACACAGATACATAGGAAATCCTGCATGTCAAGTGTTACACACCAACAGATTAGAAGCCAGTGGACTTTGGATGTAGTTGTGCCTGCTCAGGTAGGATAAGTCTGGTGAACGTCAAGTGTAATATCAATCCTGACCCCCTCCATCGTTAGGAGACAACATCCTGCCCAGCCACAGAGAATGGACTCCATCGTCCCAATATGTGTTTCCCACCTCTAGCATCTGTGATTCTGAATAATGCTGGTTCCCATAACCTAGTAACAGAGGTTTCCAAGCTGCATCCAGTCTCACGGAGGAATGAAATAAAGAGAAGGTGGTGGTGAAAATTCTGTGCAGACCCAAAGTGGAGAAAGAGCTGTTTGTCAGTTTCAAAGCATTTGGATAAGTGGTTAAAGCACTGAGCTGCTAGTGATGGAAGCCTCTACCTGACCTTACTCTGGATATTTACTTGATGACAAGGGTAAGATGAGAAGGAAAGACTCTCCTCTCTCCAGCAAAACCTCCAAGATGAAGTGCGAAGATTATGTTTTGCTGAGTAAGAAGCAAGTTGGTTATGAGGGCCTGGGACTCCGAACTGAGAGAGGTAAGCCCAAGGGCACTGATTATGATGTGCATGTTTCCACCAAGAAGTTACAATTAAGCAGAGGAGTGTATGAGAGAGGGACCCTGGGACTGATGGCAGAGGAGTCATGCTCTGAAAAGCGAACCGTGACCAAAGCAGGTGGGAAAGGTATGGAAGGTGAAGTCTCTTCAGAAGTGTTTGAAATGCAGTTAGGACAGCGGTGTTTGGGAGACGAGGCTGAAAGCAGGAAGGCGAATGCTGTTGTTTATAGGCTGGAGGAAGCTGAAATCAGTATCTCCAGCCAAGAGGGAGAAATTCATCCATTTGTCCATATGAAACCTGGAGGGAAAAAGGAAATGACAGAATACAAATTCCCTCCATTGATCCAGAGAAATGCCAGCCACCAGGAAAGTTATCAAGGGACAGATCAGGCTGCAACTGGAAGTGTAAATATGATCAACACTTTTCAAGGAACACTGAAGAAGCAGATAAGCCGGTCAGACTCAGAAAGTAGCATAGAGAGCAGACAAGTTAACAAGCTGACATTGAACTCTCCCTCGGAGGAAAATAAACCCAGCGTCCAGAGCAGGTCAGATTGCAGGGAGCGAAAAGCCATGGTGATGGATTGTACATCACAAAGCAAAGAGGACAGAACAGTGCAATCTGCCTCATATACCCTTTGGGAAAGCAGCAGTCCAGATGGGAACGTTAGGCAGACAGTGAAGTTTTCCTCTCCGACTGAAAGCTCTGCAGACGATTGCCCAAATGGACAGACCGGTGAAAAGGATCCAGCAGGAAAGCTTAATAAAGATAAGCAGGTAGTGAAGAGCCTTGAGATAATGGTCTCGGCAATTTCAAATTGTGCTCTGGTTGCTGGAGATTCGAGAGAGAACCAGATCCTACACCCTGAGAATGGAGAAGACCTCAGAAGTGAGGCCAATTCAATGGTGTCTGATTCAGCCGGCCAGCAAAGCTCCTCAAAAGCCCCTTCAACCAGGTTCCAAACTGAAGGTCTGTCAGTGAGTTTCAGTGAGACTGTATCAATGTCAGAGGTGCTACAGAAACCACACGATAGGACTACTTCTATCAAAAACCAGCCAGAAGCTACATTTCCAGACAGTGCAACTAAAATCACCAAAGAAAGGATCCCAGGAGGGGTCCCAGCTCAGCAGGAGCAAAAGGGGGAGGTAAATCAAGATGATGAAAAAGTGCTTAAAGTTGCAGATGTGAAGAAAACTTTTGAAAGGCAGATGTCTGCAGAAGGCAAAGCGTCAGCACCTCCACCCAGTACAGCCAGAAAAGGTGAGCCATGGCAATTCTGCTGCGGGCAGGATTTCAGAATACTTCTCTGTGTTTATAGCTTTGGACTGCAGTGCTCAGGTTAAAATAAACCAGAGATGATGGTTCCGGGCTGAGATGAGTCTGATGAAATGTGCTGGTGACCCTCTTCAAGAAATAGCTACCTGATTAATATTGAGTGACACATGTTGTCCATTCATAGCAAACTGGGATCTAACAAACCTCTATAGTAAGGTAGACTGAAAATCCTAAATTGTTTCAGTGCAGAGTTTAGTAAAACTGCCGCTTACAGTTAAGTTGTTTTGTAAAAAGGCAGCTTTAACAAAGGGTTCACTGAATAATAACAACTAGCTCTTGTATAGTGTTTTTCATCAACTCCATGCTCTTTGATGCTGTTCTTTCACTCACTTCCCCATGTTCACACTTGCTACTGTCTCGCTGGACCAATATTTTGATCAATTTACTCTTGTTGATATAATATGCAGTTTTTTCCCTTACGTTCTTTTATTCTTGTGGTGTGACTTGGCTGTATTACTCTCTTGAGGAGTAAGACTATACTAGCCTGAAGCTGGGCCAAGCTGTGGGCAAGCTTACATAGTTAAAATGAAACCAGTAAAACTGTAAAATCAGACCTGGCTTAGACAGACGTCAAACTAAAAGTAAAGACGTATATTTGTAGGTGTGCTATAGATCTGTGCCGCACAGTTCATATAACCAGACTACTGATGATTTGGTAGGTTATTGTACATTTTCCTATGGGGAAAAGTCCCATTTTAAGACACTGGAAATCTATGTTAACCTTGAATATTTTTCAGTTAATAAATGTTTAATTTAAAAATAGGTCTGGATCCTCCCACTTCCGTGCACTTTATGTTGTCACTTAAACTAATGCAAAGAGGGTGGAAACTGAATCAGAATGGGAATAAAGTGCAAAGCAGGGGAGAACAAGTGCATACTCTTGGGAAGCAATGGTTTAATGTTTATAGCCACATCATATCAGGTTCCAGGGAAAATATCAAACAGGTGCAAAATGAAGTGTGTATGCAACTGCAAATTACCAACAACCCAGAAGACTTGGGTTAAGTACACCAGGCATCCCTGATACTGATCCCTTTCAGGGCACTTGGGTTTAAAGCCCAGTCCACCACTCTGTGGGAGTTTTACCTGACTAAAGAGTATGGAGCAATAAATTCATTCTGAAATAATGTTTACATGAGCAAAGAGACACGCAGCATTTTGGGGAACAGAAGCTGCTGGTAGATGCAATAAATTGTCTTACAGGAACATTAGTTTTAGCTATGAATATGGAATAGTGGCCCTCCATTGTGTCATGCTCATGATCTAACTGTTCCAAAACCAAAAATAAACAAACACACAGAGGAATTAATGTTTAAAAGAAATGCACCCACCTGATCCATGCAGGCCCTGGCTGATGGCAAGGATTTTGGCTGCATTAGTCTCCATTTTCGGACTCGCTTGCAGCTTTTGTAATGGAACTTTTAACAGAAGTGAGTGAAAAGAGAGGAGATGACAAAAGAATTCAAAATAGGTTGAATGATCAGAATGTAGATTTCAAATGTATCAAGAAATGTAACAGGAATAATGCTGTTAAATCCATGCATTTCTGCTCATTTCCAAAAGCCTGTGTTTACAATGCAGAGCCTGGCTGAATTCTTTTTACTGTTCAACACAAGAGGAAATATTGGTCCCAAGTTATTTATTTCATAGATAGAGTTCTGCTTTTTCTACTCCCTCTTCCTCTTTTCTTTCTTTCTTTTTTTTTTTTTTGTTCTTCTTTCTGGCCTGCCTCTTTATAGTTGTTCATCTGCTATGTCTGAGACAGGCAACAAAGAAAACCCCATCTGTTGCAATTAATTGCAGCTTTTTTATTTAGTGTCCTAACATTTTAATTAAGTATTAGGACTGAAACATTAAAAAAAAGAAAAAGAAATCTTGAACAAATCACTACAGTGGAGAAGGTGAAACAAAAATATACTGAATATATCTAGATATATGTGTAAATAAATACTGTGTGTAATATATTACACAATTGTGTGTGTACATAATATAAAATCCTTTTTATATAATGTACTTGTAGCTCATTTGGAACAATAGTCTTTCATGAATAATTACCCTGAACGCAATTACTAATACTCTGTTTATTGGAGCTTTGTACTCGCCAGTACTTTCAATCCAAGCATTTCCCCTTACAAGCAATGCATTATTAATATCACTCCATTAACTGCAATAGACTATTACAACACCCTTGTAAGGCAGGTCAGTATTATTATCCCCACTTTACACCCGGAAAACCTAGTCACAGAGAGGTGAAGGAACATGCCCAAGGCCATGCAGCAGGGCAGTAGCAGAGCTGGGAATAAAACCCAGCACTCATGATACTCAATAATGTGCTTTAACCCACACATTCATCCTCCTTCCCTGTTCTGATGACACACACTATTGTGCACGCTCCTGAATCCCTTTTTTAAAATTAGATCAGACTCTTATATTGCGCTAGTTATCGTAATTGTATAATTCTATAGCTCCCCTTTCTGGCCAAGAACTGAATGAATCATAAGGCCAAACAAAAGAGGTTTCTCTCTCTCGCTCACTGAACAAATGCTTAGCTAGGTCTGGGGAAGAGATCACCACAGGCCAGTATTTCACTGAGATGCCTAATTGTTCTACTACCACATTCAAGAGCTGCTGTATCAAGTTTTATCTTGACTGCTCCTGAACATAGAACAAGAACTGAAATGGCCCCTCAAAATAAGGCTGTTTAATCACTTTAATGAAGCTATCCTCACCATTTAATATAACATATCTACTGTATACTAAAGACCACAGCGTATGGAGAGAAATCTAATGCTGATACACAGAGTAAGAATGATCTTGTTTCCTAAATTACAACCATTTCAGGTTTCTCTATACTAAAGACAAAAAATGACCCCGGCATTTAAATAATTTTAAAGAGTAACATAAGCCCCTAATATAGGGAAATATAAAGTTGTATCATTTATTTCAATGAGAGTGGCACCCAATTGTGCCAGTGATGAATTTGTCCAGGTGTATGAAAATCATGCTGTTTTGAGGAAGGAAGAGGTATAACAGCATGAGTTAAAGGTGGAATGGCTAGATTTGTTCTGCAGTCAGGATGCTATCAGTCTTCTTATATTGCGCTAGTTATCATCGTATAATTCTATGGCTCTCCTTTCTAGCTCTCAGTTCTGAACTACTGGGTTGATATGTTGGTCATCTGTTCAAGAGTACATGCAGACACCAATCCATCCTTCACACCAATGGGCAAGCCCAAGTATACAATTACCCTCAGCAATATCAAAAGGCCAAAGAAAAGCTCTCCTCGCCTAGAGATGTAGTAGGGCGTTGCAGCTGTTCTGCCACTACCTGCCCCCCCAGGAACACTGTACATGCAGTATACATCTGAGAAAGATGGGAGCTAGTTATGTCCCACAAGCAAGTAATCTGTACTATATAGTTTTCCTTTAAATGTAGGTTTCTTCCATTTTCTCCCTTAAAATACCAACACATACATACCCTTATTAGGATGGAGTAGATAGAATGGTTAGAATAGGAGACTGGGAGTCAAGACTCCTGGGATCTGTTCCTGGTTCTGCCGTTGACCTTGGGCCAGGTCATTTATGGTTTGATTTTTTTCAGCAGTGTTGAGCACCGTAGTCTTCAGTGAAGTGTGGATCATATACCTTTCCATGCTTCAGTTTCTCCACCTGTAAAGCAGTGAGGCATAGAAAATGAATTAGTTGTAAAGCACTTTGAGATATTCACATGCAAAAATAACATGATTATTGTGCTGGTAGAATAGATATGTATTTGCAAGTTAGCTAAATTTAGCAACTGACATGGCTTTCAGAGTCAAGGGTTAGTGTGGGGATTGATGGTTCGCTCTGCTCCCTTTCCACAAAGAAATTTCAGGATTTATCATTTGGAGCATGTGTGGGAGGCAAGTCGGGGAGGTAGATAAAACTGTGAACAGCTCAACTTGAAGGAATTCTATACATCCCTTTTGTCACATGCCAGCATGTAAAGTTAAATTTCTAGTCATCCTGGTAGTGGTGAGATGATTTAGGAATATAAACTCTATTGTGTAATCCTTTTCGCTACGTTAATTTACTAATAAAACATAAACTTCATTGAGGGAAAATCAATCTTTAATGTGATGTTTTAAAAATATTTTTGATAGATATATTGTCCGGCTAATATTGATATGCTTTGTAATTGTAAATAACATGCTAGCTAGAATAACGTTAGCCTTCAATGTTGCCTGAGGGCAATTGAAAAACTTATATAGTCTCATACTTATTTTTCTAAACTTTGATGAAGACACTCTATAAAGGTTTATAATGTCTCTGCATGTCTGCCGCCGTACTAAGACCTAACCAGCTCATTGTCCCAGGTCAGAATTTAGGTGATATTTGGCCCTTTCCCATCTAGATGTTGGAGGAAATGATGCTAAGAATTGATAGGTGTCTTCCTTCCTTCCAAGTCAGTACTGAGTGAATGTTCCAGCATGGTTTCAGGGGGAAACTGTGCTACAGTGTCTTTTGGTTGAAATGTAAAACAGGCCCTGTTAGTTGTTGTCATTGAAAGTATCATGGCAGTTTTTGAAGAGACAGGGTGACCAAATTTCAGCTGGGTTCATTACATCCTCCTTATCTGAAATGTCCAACTGAAAACTACGGGGATGCAAAATTCTTATTCACTCCCTCTGCTGCCTACCCTGTTGTGTAGTGTGCTAGAACAGTAGCTGTGATAGCCCAGTGATTGGCAAAGCAACTCAGGTGTATGCTTCCTAGCAGATTTATAGCAAGGGGACTGGCAGTCAAGATGCCCAGGTTCTAGACCCATCTCTACCGCTGACTCACTGTGTTTGCCCTTCACCAAGTCATGCGTGTGTGGAAAATATGAATTAGCTGCACTATTACTCAGGTAGTGCTACATTGCTTTTTTAGTGTTTCTTATTTTTGATGATGAAGGGATTTTTGTGGATGAGGATGGAAGTGAAATGTGCTAGGCTGGATTTCAGAAGCAAGATCTTGCTCCCGAACTGTTAAGACACTGAAGGCAGCTCACAGCAGGGATGCACCCAATTTTAAACCTATTTCGGTGGAGTATCTATTAGTAATGTGGTGGTGTTTACAATGAGGAAGACCTTTTCACTTACTGAAGCTGTGGTTAAACTTTTGTCAGGTTATATATGTATGTATGTTTTGACTTGGAGCTACTGTATCCCCTGGGGTTTCTGCCAACTTTGACCCAGCCAAGCCAGCAGGAGATGTGATAAATTTGTCTCTGTTGAGACTCTCTTTGCGAGCCTTACACCTTTATCTGTCATATACCATGAATATCATTTACAAATAAAACCCGTGGGATCTGTAATATGTAGTAAAAAAAAAAAGGACCACTTTATTTTAATGTTCTTATCCTAATGCATCAGTGAATTAGGGGATATTTTTCAAACTTGAGTGATATTAATGGGAACTGTGGGTGGTCAACCCTTCTAAAAACCAAATCACTTATTTAAGTGTCTAATTGTAAGCAGCCAAATTTGGTCAATATTTTCCACGATATAAGGAGCCCAAATTGGTCTTTTGTTTTGGAAGCATTCTGGGGAGCAATGTGAATACCATAATTTGTGTACGCATACTGTGTCTTGCAGGAACAGAAAAAGAAAACCTTGGCAGTTACACTATGTTGGGAGCCCTCGTATTCATTGTATGTCTGCTAGTGTGATCAACAGTAGTGTTGATCTATTATATAAATCTCTATTGTAGGTGATTTCATTGAATAACAGAGATAAAAGTTCTGTACCTAAGTGATGCCAACATTCAAAAAAAAATGTGGATTTATTTTAAGGCCAGGAGGAGGAAATATTTAGGTTTTAAGACAGCTGGCTTCCTTGTTTGTCACTGAAAAATGTTATCCCATAGTCATTTCGGGGGGTCTGTGAGCATCTCTCAGATGACAGTTTATTTTGACTCGATTTGATAGAAAACTACTTCCTCGGCCACCACATGAAGAATCTCGCATGCTTGGGCAAAACCAAGCAGAATTGCTAATGGCTCTGGAGTTAAATTTTCTTTCAATGTAGAATAAGTGAATTATTTTCATCTTTTACTTTGCTGGGTGTGTGTGCTGGATTCTGTGCACAGGTCTGTGCAGGTTTTGACAGTTACAAGCGTGGGTCCAGTTATGGGGGTTATTGCATGCAAACATGGCAGCAGCAAGTGGCGTGGGTGCACAGCGATGCCCCTAAAAGTCAGAAGATGCCAGCAGGGCAGGGGCCAACGGGCCCCTTTCAGGGTGCTCCCATGAGTGCCTGGGTCCCTCCTTAGCGTGCGCTCGTTGCTTTTACAGGCACGCGATCGCTTCTGTGTGCCTGCATCCATGGCCATGGGAGTCCCAGAGGCGCGTCCGTCCCTCCTCTGAGGTGCATGTACGTTACTCCCGGGTGCGGAGCTGGAGCGCCCAGAACCTAGGGGGCGGGGGCTGGCAGGGCTGCGGCTGGTGGGGCCCCGCGAGGCGGGGCCGGGCGGCCCCTCAGCAGAGCCGGGCCGGTCGGTTACGCCCGCGCCGCGTGAGGGGAGGCCCCGACCCCGCCTGGCTGGGCTGAGGCGGCGCCTGCCGGGTCCCTGAGGCAATGGCAGGCCCGGAGGGGGGAGGGGTTGCTGCCTGGCTCCGCCCCGCGGGCGCGCCTGCCTGGTGGGGGTGGGGCAGCAGCGTTCTCTGCTCCCGCAGTGCGGCCGCCCCGCGCTACGATTGGCCAGCCGGGCTGCCGCTCAGTGTCTCTCTGGGCCTGAGAGGCGGGGCTAGTGTGCGCGGAAAGGGGCGTGGCTGGGCTAGGGGGCGGGGCCTGTGTCGGCGCTGCCCCCCTCCCCTCCCCTCCCC